>JABTXL010005037.1:20211198-20225003 GCA_025134845.1 Neodon shergylaensis
GATAGATAGATAGATAGATAGATAGATAGATAGATAGATAGATAGATCATCTTCAGACTCTTCAAAGATCTACAGAATATGATATTTAAAATGTTTTGTTAACATAGGTCTTTTCATGAAAGTGAGACAGGTCTGCTTCTGGCAGCACCAATTTACTTTAGAGATGATAGGCATCCAAGAACCTCCATATGGAATTTGTTTTCTTTGTGGCAAAATTAGCCACTGGGCAGAGAAGTTGCTCTTGCCTTAACTGCTGACAGTATGCTGTACAAACTGGACAAGCAGGGCACACACAAAAAGTGACTGCCAAACTTTGCCAAGACAAAGAGAAACAGTCCTTCAAAATTCCTGCTTCATAGAAACGTCTGCCAAAAATTTTGTAGAACACAAAAGAAAGTGACTACTGAACTTTTAGCAAGATGGGACAGTCCTTCAAACATTTCTGCTGCACAGGAAAACCTGCCAGATATTCTAGGCCTGTAGGCTGAAGACTGGATGCCCTAATTGCAGAGGAATGTTGGATGACTGTCCATGATGTCTGTCATTTCTATAGATTTGGAAGTGGCTTGCACTGTATCTCCTGTTTACTCAGGTAATATTAAATCCTTCTAGGGTCTTTGATGGAGGTAAAAATTAGTGATAACAGTTGTTTTCCTTAGTTATAATAGAAAGCAAATGGGGTACAGAACTTTGGACTTATCAAGATAAGATGATAATGGAGTATTTTCTTTGAATTTGCTAAAAACAAAAGGGCTGTACATTGTGAATGTAATCTTGATAAATGTTTTGGGGGTATATAGCTTTAATATATTAAAGTTAAAACTCATTTTTATTTAGACAAAAGGGGGAAATGTTGTGAAATATTATTTTAACTAGGCAAAGGTATATTACATTTGTTTATGCTGCATTTGTTTAATTTGTTTAATTATGAAAGCTGCGTTTCACCCTGCCTGCCTAAGGCACACGATTACTCTAATAACAATGTGAGAGGCCAATAGGCAGAGAAAAGACAGGCAGAGCTAGCAGGCAGAAAGAATAAATAGGAGAAAAATTTAGGCTCAAAAAGAGAGAAGAGGAAGAAGAATTTGAAAAGAAGAAGGAGGGAATGAGGGATACACCTAAGGCCAAAAGCCTGGAAACCACCAGACAGACAGACATAGAACAGCAAAAAGAAAAAAAAAAGATAAATATCCCCAAGGGAAAGCATAGATGAAGAGTTACATTATAAGAGCTAGCAAAAAAAGAGCTAAACTAAGGCAGAGCATCCAAAACTAATAATAAGTCTCTATCGTGGTTTGGGAGCTGATTGGTGGCCCAAAAGAAAAAGCCTGGCCTGAGCGCCTTACTCTTACACACCCTAGGAATTTTACCTTTGGCTGCAGAGAGATGAATGGCTATGTTGATGAGCCAGTATTGTCCAAGTGTCATTTGCAAGGCTTTGGATTCCTGCTTCTGACAATACCAGTTTGTGAAACTGTCACATCCCCAAACTTTTGTCATGAAAAATTACTTATCTATTGTTCCAACTTGGTGTCAGCATTTTAACACACATTATTTCATCTCCTACTCTCAATGCCATCCTACAAACTTATTGCCATTACTTTGAAAAGATAAGTTGCACGTTTTAGAAAAGTCAAGCAAGATCAAACTTTAGGGAATCCCATTCCTCCATTTCTAGTGCTCCTAGTATAATAGTACATGTGCCAACCCATTCTGTGCTCTGAGCTAAACTTCTAAAATCTATGCTGCCAGCCACCTTAGGATGTTCACCTGACAAAGTCAAAGAGGACTGAGAAATAGTCTCAGAATATCAGGTATCTAGAATGGACACCCGAATATTTTTACTATGGACACCCTAATATCTTTACTATGTAAGGAAAGGGTCTGAAGAGATGGCCCCGCAGCTAAGAGCACTTGTTGCTCTTCCAAAGGACCTGAGTTTGGTACCCAGAACCTTTGTTAGTGGCTCACTACCAGAGTAAATCCAGCTCCAGATAATCTGACATCCTATTCTGACCTCCACAGGCACCTGCCTGTAATGAAACTCTTTTTAAAGGTAAGAAACAAAAACAGCTACATTAGGAGATGGCTGAAAGAGAAGCTCTTATTTTTTTCCAGATTCTTTAAAGAAAATTCTACCTACTTTAAAGAAAATTCTACTCTTGGGGAAGTAACTCCACTAAAGCACTTGACCTTGGCACTCCTGCATTAGGAGCCCTTCTTAGCCTCTACCCTCTGCAAGCTGTAATAATGGAACTCATGAAAGCAGCCTTGGCTCGCAACCCTAGACTTGCATTGCTGTTCAAGAACAAGGTTCTAGATCTCCTGGATGCCAGCAATCACCAAGAGTTAACCAAACATCCACATTTGCTACACCAATTTATTAAACACACAATTAAGCAAAACAATATTGGCTTCTTCAGCTGGGTTAGCAAAGGACTTATTGGGAGCTTCAGAACATTTGCATGTCTTAGATCCCCAAGACCAAGCAGTCTGTGTTCCCCCAGGTATTTTAGACATCAAAATCCTCTCCTTGCCCAGCCATGACTAGAACTCAGAAAACAATGTTTTCTGAGGTTGGTTCCAAGGCATGAAGCACCTTACTTTTTCAATCACATGAGAATCAAATTGATGATTAAGTACTAATTGAAATTAACCTGTCTTACATTCATTACCATGACCCTGAATAGGTCAAGAAATTATAATTTGTGGAAGTTATTTATACCATAATTTCATCAATGATCTGTTAGCAGCAGAATGAGTCCTTTGGCATTTAAATACATCGCCATGAAATATGATTTCAAAACGAACACAGTGATGTGGTACCAACAGAATTTTAGTGTCTATTTACAATTTTATTATAAGGCTAATTTGGAGTACAATTTATATAACATATTTGCAGTACTAAAATTTCTTTTTCAGATGCAATCCAAAATGAAATATTACAGCCCTACTGAACACAGAGATGCTAATTAGGTTGAGATTTCTTTTACTCTAAAAGACTATTCTTCCACAATGTGTAAAAAATTAGACTTACATATAAGTATCAATAAATCTGTGCAATTTCTTAAGCAAATATACCCTCTGAGTGGGAAGGGTTCTAAGAACCAAATAGGATGATGAAGGTATCTTAGATTAACCACTAAACCAGTTTCAATCACTGTTTCCAGTTGGAAAGTCTCAAACGCAAGCTACCTCTCCAGAATCAACATGTTGAAGCCACATTAAAATATCTCAGTAAATTTTCGTAATTCAACAAAATTAATAATTTTTTGATTTATCTGTCTGTTCATGAGGAAGTGATTAATTGTTTCAAGTTTACTATTGTTATGATGTTTATAAAATGGGAACTTTGTATTTTATGCCACTAGCACCTGGAATTATGCTTAGACTGCAACGAAAGTCTTTGTTTTTTGAACAAATACACATGTTTCTTACTGATAATACAACATCGTATTAGTAATTAGCATGGGGTTGTGATAGAAAAATTAGAAAATATATTGAATCTAAAGACAAGATAAAAATAGAGTTCCTAAGCAGGAATGTCTGATACCACAGACAGTAATAACAACAATCAATAAATGGAACCGCAGGAAAGTAAATGTCCTCTCTATAGTGGAGAATGCCAACATCAGAGCCAAGAAGAAACTTGCTGAATGGAAAAAGCATTTACTAACTATACATCTGACGGAGGGTTAGTATCTAGAATGAACAAAAATCTCATATAACGGAGCATCAAGAAAACAACCCAATTAAAAATGGGATATAAAATTACACAGAAATTTCTCAAAAGATAAAACACTAGGCCGGGCGATGGTGGCACACGCCTTTAATCCCAGCACTCAGGAGGCAGAGGCAGGCGGATCTCTGTGAGTTCGAGACCAGCCTGGTCTACAGAGCTACTTCCAGGACAGGTCCAAAGACACAGAGAAATCCTGTCTTGAAAAACCAAAAAAAAAAAAAAGATAAAACACTAATGACTGAGAAACACTTGGAAAAAAAATGTTCAATGTCTTTGACCAGCAATGCAAATTAACTTCTTTGAAATTTCAGGTTATCCGTAGACTCCAAACACCACACAGTATTGTCAATGCTATAGGTTACCCTCCACAACTTGACAGTGAGATCCTATTGCTGAAGATATATGCATGTCATCAAACATGGAGAGATCGAGTTGTTACTTGGCTAGAAGCATCCTTCTACTGGACACTGCCCAAGTGCTAGAAGATGCTATGCACACAACTGGAGTAGAAACAGAAGAAGCATCAATCTCACCCAGCTATGAACCCTATAATCTACAACAGTGAGCTGCCTGCAATTATACATCCCCTGGTACAATAGTGGCATGAACCTTTGCGTATTTTTTTTTCTATTGGTCTTAAGGCCCACTTTATGAGAATGAAGTTAACACTTCGTATTGTTAATGATGCCAAGATCCTAAGACTATATATCATGAGCCTAGGGGAAATCCTAGTATTACTATTATTATGCTAAATGGACATAGCAATTAAACAACTCCTAATGACATATTGCTGTACCCATCCCTCGCCCCTCAGCCAAGAAGCTTATTCTTGTGGTAGATGGTAATTAACACAGAGACCCACAACTAGGCAACATGAAAGCAAGAAATGTTGGAATGTTCAGCCCAGAATTTGCTTTTATCACAGTTCTCCTTCCCTCAAGGTGAAGAGATCTATGCAGAAGAGGGGGTGTAAAGACCATAGAGGTGGTGGACAATTTTAGGGAAACAGCATTTTCTGGGCATAACAGGGCAGATGTACATATGAACTCAAGAGACTGTGACATCATGTGAAAGGCTTGCACAAGGTCCAACGAGACAAACAAAACCCAGTACAAAAGAGGGGAAGGGGGCACAAATCCCCTGTCCTAGCCAAGAAGTTAATCACAAATACAGCAATGGGGAGAGGGAAGATCAGTTTTCTTCAGTGGAGTCAGACTGGATACATCAGCCACGCTCCAAGGGAGGCCCTATGCTCAGAAACTGTTACCCAACATAAATCAGACTCCATGTGTCTTCAGTGGCTTTTTCCTTTTGTATTTATTTTTGGTTATGTTTAAGAGAGAGAAAGAACATGAGGTTGATTGGTAGAGGATCTCGGAGAAGTTGGAGAATGAAAAAGAATATGGCAAAATATATTGTATGAAGATCTCAAAGAATACATAAAAAGAAATGGAAAAATACTTATAATCCTCACAGGTTAAATTCCGTGTCCATTTGAACTTGGGTGCATATAATATCAGAAACTAATTTTTGCAGTTAGCATGATATCATACTGCAGAACACATTTCCCTAAGTCTATGGTTATTGGTTAAAAATACAAAGCTTCATTATCAATAGCTACCCAGGCAATCATAGTCTGAGTACAGAAAATTTGAAATGATTGCTACTCAAATCTTAAGTTATTTTATCTCCTCCACCTCTACAGCTCAACTTCTATCTTGCCTGGAAGAAATATTCTTTTGTTAAAACTTTCCTCATACCACTCTTTCTTCTTGGTAACATATTTAAAACCACATACACATTCTGAAAGCCTTTACAGGTAGACACAAGGGTGAAGTTCTGTAATCCCAGCACTCAGAAGGCTGAGGTAGGAAAATCCCAAGTTCAAGGCCAGTCTGTGCTACATACCAAGATCCTATCTCAAAACAATTATATCACAAGTCTTGGCTACGTATTCCCAAGCCATCATTCAGAAAACCGGAACCTCTTGTACCCCACACCACACAGAACCAAAGAATGATCTTCAGAGTTTTAGCTAAAAGTCAGGGGCTGTGACTCAGGCATTCTCTTCTCATGGCTGTCTACCTTCACATCCACAAATGGCACCATTAAATAACAGCGGGGCTGTGAAAGCCGCTATGCCATATGGGGCTTTAAAAAGCTAACCTTTCCTCCAGGAAACCAGCCTTATGAAACTACCATAAAGAAAGACTTGTCTTTAAGCACACCAGAGGGGCAAAGTCTCAGAGCTTAAAACAGAGAAAATAACAACAGTGTGAAAACCTTAGAAAAAAAGGATGAGCTTTGACAGGCTTAAATCGGCGAGCTTTTCTTCTCTGCCAATGAGAGCACGGAGCCTATAACTCATTTTAAAGGTGAGAAGCTATGTTTTTTCCAAAGATGAAGCCCACATGACCACACCTGGGTAATGTTCTCAGGAAAGAGTACAGGATATGCTCAGTAAAACTCTATTAGAAATTACAAAGTGCTAAGTTTAAAAGCAGACACAACAACATACATTGACAAGCAACACAAATCCCGGCACAAGAAACACAAAGATCACCAGACCTCTCTACGTCTTGGGAGTGGAATTGAGGCAGGGCAGCAGAAACAGCAGCTCCTTAGCGTGCCGCGGACTTCCACCTATTCACGAGTCTCTGTTGGCCTCCAGTGTACCTACCCCAGCCATCCTCCAACAAATTTACACTAGCTTCTTCCCCAACCCCTCCTCCAACTATGTTATGCGGGCAGCTATCTTCAGATTTAAATGACATTTCTAAAAAGTCCAAACGAGGCCATGCTGGTTAGAAAAACAGCCATGAACTAATTTGGAAGCCCCCAAGGTCGGCAGAAGAAATCTAAGAGGAATGGGATGAACGTAGGAGCTGGGATTCACTGGGAAATGGACTGAGTTAGCCTGCCTGAGCCCAGACGAAAGGAGGAAGTTGAACAGTTTTCTCCGCACTTGGCATGATTTTTAGGCTTAATTATTTTCCTCCCATAGCAATGATCTCTGCCCATAAGAAGTACTTGTACCCTAAGAGGGCACTATTCCCTGCCACGGAGCACCAGTATATTGGAAGACCCCTGTAGAATGATGTCTGCAGGGAAGACGGACTGCTCCATCTCACAACATGAAGATACACTCTGGACAAGGAAGAAAGTAGAAAAACTAATGTACTGTAGCCTTTATCCAAACATTACCTCAGGTTCAAGAGCCAAATTTTCACTTACATGATGTAGAAAACATCCACAATGACGGATTTACAAAGCACTTTTTGGACTACATCACTGTTTTGCTTTGTTTTTTTTTCCTTTCATGAAATCAGGCTTTTATTAGTGAATAAATACATAAAAATAAAGAATAAAATAAAGCATCACTTCTCCATCTTGAATTCTTAACCATCTGGTAATAATCAGGAGTCATATTACTAAGGACACCAAAATCAATGAGAACCCCAAATATTACAGGGTACACTTGATGCCCACACCCACCTTAACTCCTTTTCAGTATTTAAAGCATAAAACATAGATGATTCTAGCGCTCTTGCTCCCATTGTTAGAGCTGTTGTCATGGCAGGTAACCCCAGTTCTACTGTCAGAGTTTTCCCTCAGCCCCTCACCTACATCTTAGCCCCGGAAGACTTAGAAAAGAAAGGCATCTGTTGCTCTTGATCCCATGAAGGGATGTTCAGTTTGACTGAACAGGATGTCAGTTTCATACAGCTGGAGACAACTACACACTTTATGGTGTCTTGTCTTAATTTTGTTTTCTAAAATGATTTTTTTTTAGAGAAAGATATCAAGATGTATGCCGTGTTGTCAAGAGACAGGTATCTTGATTTTATACACTTAGGAGATTTTTACAATCCTTACTGGCAACATTGGGTGAAACAAAAGTTTATGAGAAAAAGGTAGGGTTTAACCCCCACCTGCTGTGGGAGCATATTCTGCTCCTTCAGCCAATAGGATTTAAGATACCAGCCCACTTGGGCGTGATCTCTTATACTGTAAACGCAGCTGAAAAGCTTGTGCTCTTTCTGGCTTTCACTTCTGGCTGCTAGACTCTGTTCCTTTCTGTTCTGTTACCTGTAAGTTTCCCTTAAATAAATGACCCTTTATTATTGATAATTCTGAAATGGTGTAAGATTATTTTGTGATATCCACCATCACCCACCCCTCAAAAAATTGGGCATCTGATAAAGCAAACTTAGTCTGCTAGCTGAGGGAATTTTCAAGGCCATTTTGCAGAGAGAGCTTCATACTAAATACCTGTTTTTCTTTACTTTTGGGGTGGTAAAAGCAGATTTTCAGTTGCTTTTTCTGGAAAGCCTTCTTTTGCCTTCTACTATACAACCACACAGCCCAGAAAGAAAAAAAACTACATTAAAATCTCCACTGTAAATTCTGTCTCCTCTTCCATTATAATATGAATTATTAAGTAATTAAATCAGGAAGAGAATACAGAGCACTTCTGAACCACACACCAGTCTGGAGAGGAGGGGGCCTATAGACAAAAGCAGGCAAGCCATCTCTGGAGCATGTGTGATTTTCATTCCCTGAACTGTATGTTGACTGACAAGTCACATAGTTCCATCTTGAACTAAACACCAAACACATGCCAAAACCTACAAACTATAAAACCCACCCTCAAAAAAGCTATCATTAACACATTCTTTCCTGCCAACTTCATTGCTGTTTTGGCTTTATTCAAAGCGGAGTCCAGGAAGCTTCAGACTCCAGTTAGCCTAACCAACAAGATACACACCAATAGTAGTAACCTGTGCAGAGAATGTCAAGAACCTTCCACTCATTTTCACAGTATTCCCACCTTGTAGCGATAAAGAAAACTTCCCTGGGACCTGTGGTAATGTTGATAAACATGACTCTGCTCAGAGCTGGGAAGTTCAGAGAGATCGCCTGAATCTTTCAATTGTGTCAATGCCTCCTCCCTACATCCCTCACCCGCATCCCTGCATCTCATGTTCTGTCTACAGATTGAACCTTTGTTCACATTTTTGCATTTTCATTAAATACCTTTGAGTTGAGCTGTCTTCCCAGCTAAGGTCAAGTATATTTTCTTTGGTCCCTACACATTGAAAGATAAGCCTCAATAAGATTAAGACGCCAAGTTATTCAAAAGAGATTTCATTTAATTAGATTTCCGGACTTTGAAAAAGAAAATGTATATTTAGCATGAGGAAATGAAAAGGCTCTAAGCAAAGCTACACACAATAATTTTTACAAAGGTTCACCAGGTGGATCACAATTAAGTCATCTCTGCTTGTACTATCATGGAATTTGAACATGGAAGAGGATCGTGCATACAAGACAAAAAGAACAAACAAGGATAACACTGGAATGCATCATATAGGACAAGAGCAATTCAGGGGAAAGCACACTGGTACTAATTTAGTATCATTCTAATGTTAATATCAAATATTTAAATATCTGAAAAGTAGAGGTGATTTCTCAGAAATGTTCACTTAACTAAGTGTATAGTAACACAAAATACACTTTTAAATGGCACATGAGAGACATTAATTATCTCTTATAGTAATATATTACTTGTGAATGTGCAACATATCTTTAACTGTACCATAAATTATAGATGTACATATGTATATATTCCCTTAACCATAAACACATATCTTTGCATCATGAAACTGATAGGATCTGGGATGCTCGGTCTGAAGACGTGTGTTCACATGTATATTCATGCATGCACACACGCACACACACACACACACACACACACAAAATCTGACTACAAATAACTATCCTAGAAGCACAAACAATGTGCAATCATGGCACAATGATGTTAGCTTGCAGATGTGAAAGTGTCTTTATTAAAAGGGTTATTCCTCAAGATGAGTGCAACAACACCAATTACTTTCTATTTCTGATCCCCCCGCAAGTACACAATGAGGGGATCGGGACTTGAAACGGTGCCATCGTATAAAAAAGGAAATAGCAGAGAAGAAATGGGCTTTGGATTAATGAGCTGGCATATACACTATGGCCTTAATGGGTAGCGCTGACAGGGTTCAATTATAGCAGAGTGTGCAGCCTCATTACTGCCAGGGGCTGTCACTTAGGGCGCTGATGCAGAGGAGAATCCCATGTCTGTAGACAAAGGGGAGAGAAACATGAAAACAAAAGACATTTACAGAGCACTCTGAGGGGCAAAGGCCCTACCATCTCTGAGATACACATACACACACAAACATACACATAGACACAAATATACATATACAACACAATGTACATAAAGAACACACACATACAAACACACACACACACACACAGGCTCTATGTATTTACACTATGTTAAGTCTCTTTGGCCTGGCTTGCTAATTGATTATTTACACCTAGGGCTTTTAGTCAGTAACATAATTGAATTAAGGACCAGTGTCAAGGCAGCATTTTTAAAGGTGACTTTAACTGTTATTCTCCCTAAAATAAATAGAGCACCATTAACATTGCTCCTCTTTTACTGAACATTGACTGTTATTCTTGCCATTTCACTACCCTGCATTATCTTATGAATAATTATCACCCTTTACTATGTAATTTCTATTGCAAAGTTTGAGAGAGTTTTCAAAGAAGTGTTTTAGTTCCATGAATAGGTACATGTAGATTTTTAGGCTATTTAAATTATCTTCATGTTCTGATGTACAAGTGCAAGAGGAAGATACATGAAGTGGAGACTTAGGAAGACATGACTCTTAAAAGTTTGAATGGGGTGGGATAAAGCCTTGCCACAGAAGATCCATTCTGAAAACACCTTCTGGGGATTCACAGACTAAAGACAAAAGCTGAGCTTTTGAAAGGAGCTCCCTCCATTTCTACTGGGACAAACACACATTCACCCACTGGTTCTAAAGCAGTGAGTTCATACAAAAAAAAAAATAATCAGTTACCAAGATGGTATGTGCATTTAAACCATTTAGCTGTAAATATTTAATGCAACACAGTTAGCATTATTTGATAAGCAGTATAATGTTTCAGTGGTTACTTGAAAAGCAAATTATAATGCTGACTTTTTTCTCATGAAAAAAAAAAAACATCTGTAGGTAACTCTAACGACCTCTCTTTAAATAATAATTGGAAGACTTCTCAATAATATATGAACGGCGGAAGCAAAATCCATCTTAGTGGAGATAATTCAGGAAATGCTCTTTTGGTTTTGAAAAAGAAAGAAACAATAGAAACTTCGGGTTACTCAGAAGAGAGTTTCCATCCCCCCTTCCTGAAACCATAATAAGAGTGGATGACTGAGACTCATTCAAGCCAGGAGTTCAGTCCCCAAGGCAGAGAGAGACTGATTCATAAGTACACAGTACACAGACTGTCGGAGCAAGAGAAGCTAAAATAAGAAGAAACAAGAAATGTCTCAAGTAAATGGCGCTTTCCATACCGAGCAAACCATAAAGAAGACTACACACATTCACATCTTTAAAAGAGGGCGGTTTAGAGAGCCATTTTGTAGAAGGAACTCAAATAAAGAACTTTTCTAATAAAGACAGATGCCAGGAACTATGCATAATGATGATTCCATTTCAGAAAGCACACTGAAAACAAAAAAATATATATAAGCATTTCCATTTGTGTCTATATTTTTAGATATGTCCTCATTCTAACACTTTGAGGTAATTCAACTGGAAACAAATTAACTTATTTCTGCAAAATTCCTTACAGCAGATGGTGATACTCTGGTAATTGATTTCCAACTTGAAAGTGATTCTCAACTTTCCTACTGTTTTGAGACAGTTCCTCATGTTGTGATGACCCTCTAACCATAAAATTATTTCATTGGTAGTGTGGGAGACAAAAGGACCTCCCACACCACACTGGTACTTCATAACTATAATTTTGCTGCTGTTATAAATTATAATCTAAATATCTGATATACAGGATATGTAATATGCCACCCCTGTGGGGTCACAATCCACAGGTTAAGAACCACTGACTTAGACCAAAGGTGGTCTAGTCACCCGTGCATGCTGTTGATTCAGGATCTTCAGGTGACATGTTCTAACCTTGCATCTGTCACCATCCCCAGCAGTTATCGAGTCACCAAGCATCTAATTACAATAGCTACCACAAAAGCTAACCTTCCAGCTGGACCTGGGATAGCTTCAGAATGCTTCCTGCCTCCCTAGATTTACTTTCAAACCCAGGTTCCCATTCTCTCAATGACCTTGGTCATTGGGCCAAAGTATCTAGATCTACAATGGGAACTCAGAAAGTCAGCAATGGACTTAAGAATTCACTACGTAACCTCCAATGTGTATAAGAGAGCTAGCGAGCAAGGTGCAGAGGATATTCCACTTGGCACCCAACAGCACCATGAACATGAAAGATCAATCACTTAAGCTCATAGATGGCAAACTGAATGCAATTTTAGTAGGCTAAAAATACACAAATAATAAAGAGAATATGATGACCTGAAGTGCAAGGATCTTAGCTATTGGAAAAGGTTGACTTCCCCATCACCACCCTTTACTGTAATGCATGACTTCATTATATCTTCAGACCCATAGCTCTTTGTGGTTTATGTTCCTTCTCCTATCTGCCAAGTTAAGCCACAGAGTGGAGGCTGAAGACTGCCGAAGCTAAATACTGTGCAACCACTAAAAATATATTTCGCATATACCTCTGATCTCACTGGCGTAATTGGCAGGGACCAAAATACACTGCGACCCATCTCATCATTTCCTGCCTACAGTGTTAAAAGAGTTCAAAGAAAGATCTTTTTTTTTCCTTTTGGCCTTTAGTAAAGTCTTAAACAACCCTGTACATTTTTATTCAGTATGTTTGTGACTAAAACAGGCTCTCTTCTCTTCTGGAGGTATCAAATGACTAATCTTTTATTCTTAAGATATGGAAAGCCATACACAAAGTCATAGTATGGTTACCAGCTGGAAAGAAAAGGCAGCAAAAGTAGGAAGAAACACATGTGAAGAAATAGACCATGCTAAAGACTTCATACTAGAGAATAGACTGATTTATGTATTTACTGCACAGCCTTTTGACTTCTAATATAATAAGCATATTTCTACTTGTGAAAGGAAACTGACATTAAATTAAATTAAAATATATTACTGAGACTAAAAGTATTACATTTTAGTTTAAGAAATAATCACTGGCTTTTCCCCAAATATAAGACAGAGGGTACCAGCAGAATGTGTGCTTAGCTGTTCCTCAAATCTCCTTTAAATGTGGTTTCCACCTTAAGGTTGGAGAACAGCTCCTGGCCACTGGCATCTGATAGAGCACCCATCCACAACAATCACTCAGCAGACTAGGGAGACAGGCACAGGTATGTTAGGTGTGCCAAGCACCCCCTCAATAAACGGTCTCTTCTCTAGAGAATATGTTTTGATTGGCTTTGACCTTCAGGCAAGAGCATTCATTTTCCCCACTTGAGTAGCTCAAGTGTTCCACCCTCACCAAAATGCCAAGCCTCCAATTAGTTCCAGCATCTAATAGCGGCCAGATTCTACTATCAGCCAGCATCTGCTCCACTCGTAACCATAAACAAGATCATCCATGATCACTCCAAAAGATGCCAAGCAACAGTGGAGGTTCTCATTGGGGCAAATCACTGGAGACAACAGCTATCACTCCTCTCACACAACACATTCCCAGTACTTTAAAACTAAGACTCATCTATCTTCCCTTGATCCCACGACCTCTGTCCAGGCACAGAGTTCACCATATTGGATACCCTAATTTCTTTGTCTCTTTCCATTATTACTGCCCCCATTCCATCTTAGAAACTGTGGATCAATGACCCTCAAATTTTAATGTACATACCACCAACTCACAAGCTGTTTAAACTGTAGACCTTCACACAAGGTCAAGGCAGCACCACAGACATTATGTTTCTAAGCAGCTCCCAAATGGTGTCCGTTCGGTAGCACTTTTCTACTTTAAATATCACATTTCTGGGTCCCTCTGCTTCCCTAAAATTTGTTACCCCCATTTGTTATGCTTCAAGTCTAGTATGTCATTTTTTTAAGACAGGGTTTTTCTGTATAGCCCTGGCTGGCTGTCC
>JABTXL010005037.1:20225013-20270747 GCA_025134845.1 Neodon shergylaensis
TTTTTTATAGTCAGTCCTACACAAGAATACTATCTACTTTAAGTCACTCACTGTATCTCTGACTTGGAACTGTATCTCTTCTCTTGGTTATATTTTTTTTTCACATTCTGAAGAGAATAACAAGGTTGTGATAAATGGCAGCTAGGAACCAAGCCCCATGCCTGTATCAGCTCAAGCAGTGATAATACATCCAATCCTCTTCCATGTCATTAATTCCCTTTTCCTACAATGCTATAGGCAAATTGGGAAACCTGCCATGGCTTTTGCAGTAGAGTAATTAGAATATCTCAATCTTAGAAAGCTATCCATCTCAATGTGAAAATAAATTCATTTTACAAGGAACAGAAACAATTCTAATTCCATAAAGAAACAAGAGTGGCTACAAACAGACATGTAACTAAGGATACTATATGCTGTGACCCAGTTGAAAACTTTAACTATTGGTACTTCTTAAGTTAGGGATGCGAAAACACAATCTAATATAGGAAACACAAGTGTCCAAGTCACAGAGATGCAAAATCCATCTCTTTTCTACATATGCATTTTACTACTAGAATAAGAACTGAAGGTTGGGTGTGGTGGCCCCACAAAAGAAAAAGTGTATAGGTGAATTGCATGGTGGTAGAAGGCCCTCCATTAAAATGGGAGCTGTACAGACCCACAGAATTTCAATGCAATCCTTCACAGAAGATGCAAGAACTACAATACCTCCCAGAGGAGTTTTCTAGGCTTCTTAAATGCATCCTGAAATTAAAGCCAATCTCTTAGGGAGGCTTAGATAGCCTACCATGTTCCAAGAATCCATGCATAGGAACAGAAGATGAATTCGGGAGAATTCTGAGATATTCCTCTAAACAGAAAAGTTAGAGGATGCCTGCTTCATCCAAGCACCCATTTCTCAACCCCTCTTGGAAATGTGTGAAGAACAGAGAGCCTTCGTGCGCCATTTGTATTCCACACCAGTGGGTCTGGGTATTGTGTGCTGGCTCCATTCTGATCATCAAGCTTTTGCAAACTGAGCAAGGCAAGCTATAATTTGGAAATGGCTACTGTTATGTTTGTTTGATTGTGTGTCCCGCTTTGGTTTTGTCTTAATGACATGAGCATACTGCAAAATGCCTGGGTATTATAGACACTTCATAAAGCACTCATTAAAGAATAGCTTAAACGTTACATTCTTTGTCTGATTAAAAGCCTTCTTTAATTGCATCTGCATTGACTCTGTAAATGTGCTCCTAAAGATTATCCCAAACAAAAGTTGGAAGCATTGAGAGAGAAAACTGAGCCCCTAAATTGTTAAGATAAGAAAGCATCAATACTTGGAATCTAATACTAGAATGGAAATGGGCAGGGTGACTCCCCTCCTTGGAGCTCATTACAGTGAAAATCAGAGAGGAAAGGAACAGTTACATAGATCATGAGCATCACTTTAGACAAGGTTTTGGCAGTCTTGCCTCTTGCTTCGTGCTTATGTATGGTCTTTTTCCACAGACGTATGACTTACAGGTTTCATCTAGACTCAAATGTGAATTTGTCATTTAAAGTGTTTTCATGTGATTAATTGAAAACTTTTGACTGTGAGGCTTTAGAATATTATAAAACAAGTATCAAACTAATGTCTTCTCATAACAGAATATTGGACCTGGAAAGGGAGCAAGTCAGTGAATGCTCACATTTATACATCACAAATTCTTCTTGTATCCAGAATTACAAATGTCTTCCTAAAGACTTACAAATCCTTCCCTGAATAATTTTCTTGATAATAGCCAATCCTTTGACATGTATTTTTTCAGCATTTTATCTCAGACAAAATCATTTCTATCTTCAAAATAAATCAGTTGTTTCCCATTACCAGAACTACCCACTGCCTGCTACAAAGTCTCAGATGTAATTTGTATGTAATTTATACACACAGTTCTGAAACTTAATTTCCATCCCCTGTCAGCTTACAGCAATGTACTTCTCTCTCTGTTCAACTTCTAAATCTAGTGGCACACCACTAATATTGAAAAAGAAAATCACATCAATAACCAATATCAAAATTTGTGTAAGTAGAAGAGATTATTATATCCAACTGTGAAGCTGTATGTATTTTGTTTGTCACTATATAAAGTGGTTGTCTGGGAGACATGACTTAAGATGTATAAGGAAGACTTGCATCTAAAACTATCTCTCCCATCTGCTGAAAATTCTTCATTTTACTTAAGCACAATCCAAGAAATTTATTCCTTCACATTACAAAAATTTAACAAAATACAAATGCTAAAAGGAATATACCAGCCAATCCTATTTCCAGTTTCAAATACATTAAACTGATTGCATGACCTGATTACGAATTAGCTAAGATCTAATGCATATGGTACTCCTTAAGAAGTAAGGACTGAAGGAGAAATGTTTTTTTGTTATAAAGAGTAGAGGAGGAATGAATTTGAAGCTTTGCAAATGGAACGATGAAAGGCATGGGGAAAATTAATCATAAAAACAAATGTCATCTGCCTCATAACTTTGATCCTTCCTTCGCCATGGCCAAGAGGAGCAAAAGCAAGTCTTTGACTTCCTGGAGATTGCCATGGTCTCTGATGCTTTCAAGCCACTGAGCACTTCAGAAACAGCTTTGGTCCTAAACATTTACACCGACCTGGGGCGTTTTAGTAATTTCTTCAACCTGAGGAAATGAAACTTGTCAGCACATGGAGGCAAAAATTTGAGCTGTGGGAATGAATGAGAGTGAGAAAGAAAAAAAAATTAGAAAGTCGGTCAGTAGTTGAAAGCTTCCAACACAGGAAGCTTTACAGCAGTGGCTCTCATCTAGGACAATTGTGTGTGTGTCACAGAACGATGGGCAAGTCTGCAGGCATCTTTGGTTGTCCAAAGTGGGAGGGAGAATGCACCTGACATCCAGACAATGGGGCCAGGGATCTTTTGCTTGGGTTTGTTTTTTTTTTTTTTTCTTTTCTTGAGACAGTGTTTCTCTGTAGCTTTGGTGCCTGTCCTGAAACTAGCTCTTGTAGACCAGGCTCCAGGGCTGGCCTTGAACTCACAGAGATCCACCTGCCTCTACCTCCCTAGTGCTGGGATTAAAGGCATGTGCTACCACCTCCCGGCGGGGCCACCGATCTTACTTAGCATTCTGTTATGCACAACCTCCCCTAATAAAGAAGAACCCAGTGTTGGCATCTGTGAAGTTGAGACTAATCTTATACAAAAGGCAAAACATGATTGCAGGAGCAACTAAGAACCCAAACCGAAAGGGACAGTGATCAGTCATCAAGAAAAAACAAATTTAGGATCAACCTAGCTGCGTCTGCCTTAAAAATTCTTGTTTTGAACATCACATCATTCTAGCATAGTACAAGATATTGATCTAAGAGATATTAAGGAGAAAAAAACACCTACATTCAGCCACTTGCCATCCCTCAGTCATGTCCCTGAGTGCCTTCCATTAGCTCAAGGCACAGCCATGACAGGCAAGAGCTTTTATGTTAGAGAAGAAACCATTCAGTGAGATAGAGAATGTCCAGAGTAGAATCTATTACACTCTGATCAACCTCTGCAGTCCACAAGGCCAAGAGAAAAAGAGACTGTACCTCCTAGGTACAGCATAACTACAGTTTAATCATTTGTTGAATCCTTGTCTCGGTTAAAAGTCAAAAGATAGATTCCCTCTCCCACCTCCCTTTGCTTCTCCAATCAATCTCTCTCTCTCTTTCTCTCTCTCTTTCTCTCTCTCTCTCCCTTCTCCATCTCCCACTCCTATCTGAAGGATGGATAATAAAATAGAGTGAGGGATTTATGGATAAGAATTTGAAGCCCTCAGATCCCAAACTTTAAGTCACTCAGAATCACGAGGGGAACTGAAGTATCTCGAAATGCTCGCAGGCTGTGGACGCCGCAGGCTGCTGAGAAAGCTGCCACGTGTCCATGGAGCATCCCCGTGTAGTGCAGAGACCACTGTGGAGCAGGAAATCCCTCTGAATCCCTGGGTTCAGACTGTGTTTCAGTCACAGCTTTATCACTTACCAACCGTGACCCTGAACAAGTGAATTAACCCGCTCGAAATCATCATGTCCTCACCTACTAAATGAGAGGGACAGCTTCCCCTGCCTGTAATAGATAATGCCTTGAGAAGACACAGCAAGCTGTCAAGACGAGTCACTGTGTTTGGTATCTGATTTTATCCACCTGTACTTGTTAGAGGTCAAATATTCTGTAAGAAACATAAATGGCCAGGAGAAAGACAGCACACCATGCCTCTTCCATGCCCGTTACCCAGCACCACCTGCAAAACCACAGGCACTGGCATATCAAGACCCGAAGGCTACGATCTCTGTAAAGATGGAGCTAGGGTTTCCTCTTGTCCCATTTTCATATTATCTTATATTATCATCAATTGCTACTGAAATCCTCAGAGTAAACATTAACCAAATAATGTGATGAATGATACATTTTTGTAGCTAAGTGCAAAGACTTGACTTTTTACATCTAAGTTAGAAACTATGCAATTATCGCTGCCTTCATACTGGTGGGTGGCCACATCCCCAAACAAGCTCAATATAGGCCATCATAATGTCTGAAGCTAACTGTCATGATTATGCAGTAGTGTTTCCAAGTATGGGCTCCAAATTGTGTCACCCATGTGAACTTAAACAAGGTATATATATGATCTCACACAAACTACTTTTTTTAATTCTCTGCTACTTTATGTTAAAATGAAGACAACACCACCATTTACCCCTAGAGTCAGTACGAGGATGGAATGAGATGAGCCGAGTGTGTAAGACTGTAGCTGACATTGTGTGTGTTTGGGTGTTACTGGTACCTTTTTATTCTAACTGGATGGTCCCAGTCTGCTCTATCGACTTCATTTTAATTCTGAAGCATAGAGGAAGAGAGCAGACATTGAAGGATGCTCCTCTTACTTGCCAATAAACTAGAAGCTGCAAGTGAAGGCTGAGCAATCTGTGTAGAAATCAAGCAGCGAGGTAGCCACTGGAGGGAAGGCAAAGTTTGAGTGGTGTCGTACATGGAACTGAACTCCCAGCAGCCCCCACATTATTGCAGAAAAAGAGCTCAGAAAGGATGATGGACAGGCAGAGGCCAAGATGACAGAGGCGGCAGTTCTCAGGAGCAGCAAAGGTCAAAACAGCTATTATGATCATGGTGACAATTTCCACGGCGGTGCAAAGGTTCAGCATGCAGATGTTATCAGAACACCACGTATGGCCAAACGGACTGGGGAAAGGTTTAGAGAAATCGTAATGACCTTTTAAAATGAAAGGGAATGTTTTTCAATCCTAGAGGTAGGAACAGAATCCTTATCCTGGAGCCGCTCCAACTTTACTCTCCCACCTTCTGCATGACCTTAAAACAGTTCAGTATATTGCCAATGCTGCTATAGCACATACATAAATATAGAGAGAGAACACATGTTATGAAATAGTTCCATGTGATTCTTGCATTAGAAAACAGCTTCAGCAATATCAGATATCCCCCTTGTTTATACACAAATTCATCTCTGAGAGACACCTAGGCAAATAAAGCAAAATGTACCCAGCTGGACCAAGACACATCAGAGCCCAAAATATAAAGGCACAGGCACCTAATTCAACGTCCACCATCCTTGTCAGCATATGCATTATGAGCCAGACCCATTGGAAATTACTGTTCCAATCTTCACTCAATTGAGACGAACACCCCAACCTCTTCACAATAATCTCCAAGCTGGAACCTTTCTGAAATCAAGTCTTCAGACCTTTTGCAAGTAAAAGTTGCACATTTAACTTTATATTGACACACTCCTTTATCCTTTAACATGCAACTGTGTTGCCATGGTTATTAGGTTCCTACTCTTCCCCTCCCCACCTTACTCGTTACTGGCAAACTTTTTCATGTTTTACCATTGAAATTCTCTTTCCCAGATCATGGTTTTATGTTATTGTTGTTTCATTTTCTCCTGTGCAACGCTGCAACTGATTTTTTTTTGTCTTTAAGAATGAAGCCAGAAATTTGACTATATCTTATACCGTTTGCATGCACACTCTTAATTTTTATTACATTTATTTTAATTAGCATACAGAGTAGCATTTGCATACAGACATGCCATCACACTTTATTTTTTTTTTTTGCACATCCACCCACCCCACCATTCTCCCAAGCCCTCCTTCAGCTAGCTGCTCCCCATTTCGTTCAGGATAAGGAATCATTGCTATCTCCATAGCTTGGACCTACGACCTACATATGAGATGCATACAAATATGCAGTATTTGTTTCTCAGTCTGGCTTATTTTAACATAATGATCTCAAATTCTATCTATTTTCCTGAAAATGTCATGATCTCCTTTTTCTTTAATCAAACAAAATTCCACCGTATTGATGTACTGCATCTTCTTTACCCATTAGTTGGTGGATGAACAATAACTTATTCTATTTCTTAACTATAATGAATAATTTTGCCATAAATATGGATGTGATGATATCTTTTTGGTTATGCTGGCTTCGAGATCTTTGGACATATACCCAGGAAGTAGCATAAATGGCAACTCACAGTTTAATGTGATCAAATAAAATTATCCCCATTAGCTAGTTATGTTTTGCCTGTGAAGCCTGTGTCCAATCTCTTTCTCAAGTTAAATCCTGCTTTGTCTTATTTCTGTCTTATTTGGAGCTATTTCTGAGTGCCCACAGAACCACCCACCTAGGACTTTCCAACTGCACTTAGCCCATTGCACAGAAATTATGCCTTAAGGATAACGTTATCTCCACCTCAAAAACAATAGCCCATTGTACATTTGAGGACACCTTCAGCGAAGTACTGAGAACAGTGAAACATGAAGAGAAATCCTTAACAACCTATTTATAGCCTCACAACTCAGCAACATGGATGAAGGGAGGCGACATGGAGGAAAACTATCACAGAAAGTGGGAGCTGAGTGTGTTCAGATGAAGAAAATGAATGCAAAATTCAGGGCCTCAAAGTCCACAACAAAGAGGGGAATTATATTAATATTTAAGAATGAAGTATCTGAAAATATATTTTAATAACTGCCCTTCATGTATGAAGAACAAGACTACATTGCATCTACAAAATAACCTCTCGCCAACATTTTCAGAAGTAAGAGCTACATAGTGTTTCGCCTTGCTAAACATTTTCTTCTGAAGTCATACTTTCTATATCTGTCATGGGAAAGGTAGCACATGGGAGGCTTATTGACATTTGACTTGTTCAACCCAACTTAAGAGTTGATTTCCCATCATCCCAAAATGCAGACCAAAATGAGACATAATGTAAGGTTCCTGTTAGCACAGACAACTTACATCATGAGTCAGACTGGCATTCAAAGTTTACCATACATTTAGAAACCACATGGATCAAAACACTCTAAAAAGATTCTAAGTGAAAGCCTTGAAAGAACTTTCATTGGGATAGAATTTACAGTCAAATGGGGGAAGGGAGGGGTGGCTTACTCTTCAAGCCCAAGCCTAGCATGCCGAAGGCTTTGGGTTTAATACCAAGTATTAAAAATAATTTACACAATTAAAAAATTGTCTTTATTGTTGCTTTTAATGCTGTATACTGTGTGCAAGGCAATGATTATCCTTGAGGCTCAGATGTATTCACAACTGTTGCGTGAACTCAAGGTGAAGACCAAATAGAAATTAAATCTATTAATTCTTTCGTTTCACTGGTAAAAAGGAATCATCATCCAGTTGGTAACAAATAAAACAAAAAATAAATAAATAAATAATAAAACAACAAATAAAAAGACAAAAAAAGATTGCAAAATGAAGATATAAATAAAGGGAGATCCTCAGTTCACAAAACTAAAGTAAGTATGGGCAAAGAAAAAGTATGGGCACCTGGTAAATGACATCAAGTAAATAAATACACTCCATAAATGAAAGTGAAAAGAAAAGAAGAAAAACAAGCAAACAAAAAGACTCGGGGAAACATTTTTACTTATGAAGCACGGTTGAGAGTCAGAATGCTGCCACGGGCAAGAGCCAGACTATAAAATAACAAGTGTAATTTTAATCAACTTGTGTGATTATTAACTGTTGCAAGCAAGAGAAATAATTTCAGGAGGGGAAAACTCTCCTCTGAATATGAACTGAAAACACACACACACACACACACACACACACACACAGGGGTGAAAACAGAACAGAAATTGTTATAAGCCAGGTTTTCTTTGATTAATTTATACCAACCCCTCAGCCAACCACTCCTCAGCGGATGTAATCACATCTGTGTCTGTCATTCCCTTTGATGCCACATGACTCAGAACTGTTCGTGGTTTAGTATTTTGAGCGCCTTTTCTTTAACTTTTTATTGATTCTTTGTGGATTTCACAGCATGCATCCTGAAACCACCCATCTTCCCGTCTCCTTGTCTCCTTGCTTCCACCCTCTGCCCTTGTGACCTCCTCCACAAAAGAAAGCAAAATTTAAAAGTAAAATAAACAAGATACTAATAAACAAAAACAAACAAACAAATTGTCCTCATGGAAGCTGTAGTGTGACCCAGTGAATCACACAGTATACCCTATAGTCCATACTTCTTTATGTATAAATGTTCATTGCAATGAATCATTGATCTGACACAAGGCCTCCAAGTTCTGTTACCCTATAGATTCTGGGCCTGCACTGGGACTCCTTTTGGATATCCTGTTCTTGTCCTGTGTTGTGGAAATCCTGTAGCTTTCGCTCTTCAGGTCCTGCCCTTACATATACGCCAGCAGTTCAGAGATGAGGTGGATGTTGGGGCGGGCAACTCATAGCCCTGGTTCTGGATCTGGGTGGTAGTTGGTTTTCCCTCTTCTTCACCACCAGGGTGAGCTCTCCAGCACTGCCCTGGCTAGCTCACCCAATGTAGCAGACCCCAAGGAGCAAGGCTACTTCTCCTGCTTTCACACCCTCACGTCTAGCTTACCCGTACTCACGCCACCAAGATCAGTTCTACTGTTTTGCCCAGGTAACATTCAGGGCCCTCTCCCCCAATTGCTGCAGGCTGAAGGAGGGACAGGGCCAGCTCTTCCATCCTTCTGCCTCTGAGGCCTGAGGCCAGCTCTCTGCCTGCTGCACTTAGCAAGGGATTGAAGGAAGGGTATAGTTCCCTCATCCATGCCACTACATGGCATACAAGAGAGGGGGCATAGACCACTCTCCTCATCTCCCATCCACAGGACCAACAGACCTGTACAAATGAGGGAGTGATGAAGTCCATACCAGCCTTAATACATTCTGGGATACAGGCCTTTAGAATGATGAGAAAGATATATGCTCTCAAAGGAAACTACACTCCCAATTTTAAATGTTGACCCTTCCTATGTTAGCAATACTCCGTAAGATGCTCCCGCAGGATGCCGAGACACTTCGGAAGTCCTCCATCAGCCCAGGGACTATGAGAGGAAACAACTAATTCCTCAAAAACATGCCCCTTTGACACTATGGCACGGCCTGTCATCTGCAAGTTTGCCCTTGAGAGCCACGTGATTGCATTATAGACAGAAATGCAGAAACACATCCCAGTGTTTTAAATAGCTCCAAGCTTTCTTCTTGGGCCACAGTCATAGCTGTACCAAGACATCTCTCTCCGTATCATTGTTAGCATACATGTTTAGTTATGGACATGATATGCATTTTCTTTCTCATGCTATTTTTTAACTTAAACTGAATTTATCAGCATATACCCCATCGCAAGCCAAGGATCATCTGTAAGCGGTTTGATTCTTCAAGCAAATAATTAATTCTGCCCCTGCCTGACAGGAGAGAAAACTGAACCACATAGAAGTTGAAGAATTCACCAAGGTTACACAGAGCCGAGATTGGCATTCAGATACTCTGGATCTCAAGCACCCCTAACTATCCCCAGAAATTAACAGATCATATTTATCTAGGAGTATCCCTCTCCAAAAGTATATTTGAAAAACTCTATTTTGCAAGCGATACGCACAACCAAGATCCATGCTTGCCATGTGAGTCCCGTTGGGGGAATATGGTCCAAAGGAGAGCGTGCAGCCAGAACGACATTTGCAGTTAATCAACAACAACCAAGGGACTGCATCCAAGAGGCTCACCCCAATTTGCTCAAGGGCTACAGAGTGCCATTGACCAGCTAGGAGAGAACAAAACGAACACAACTACTGGGCCCAGCTCCAAGAGGGCAAACAGCATGCTGTATCTTTGCTCCAGAGGCAATGCTTTCCCCCTCTTTTGAAAACTGCTGACCACTGCTCCTGTTTCTGCTCCTGAGTAATTTCAGTAACAACTTCCCCACAGCCAGAGTTAGCAGGACAGCATGTCACCTCACCTCAATAGCGTGAATCCTAGAATTGTAGGATTCATTGTAGAATCGCTTGTAGTGATTGCTCTTGCCAAATACTGATGGCAACTCCATTCCTCTGCTACAGAGGAAAAGAAGAAAGCTGGGTAGCCAGTATAACGATGCTTCTGAAATTCTGGGTAGACTTACTTGGAGGTTTAGGGTGCTATGGATGCCGTTCCAAAATCAGAAAGGACAAACGTCATTGTCTAGCTAGGAAAATATACGGTAGTTAACATATTTGGAAACCCAGTTGTATCAGAAAGCACAGAAGTGATGTTTACTACCCCACACACATGTGCCTCACTGTCATTAACATCTGAAATCCCCAATGCTTCTAACAGTGGTTCTCAACGTGTGGGCCGCAGGTTTGCATATCAGATATTCTGCATATCAGATATTTAGATTAAGATTCATCGGTTTCATTTGTTTCATCAGATTCATTTGTTAACAGTAACAAAATTACAGTTAGGAAGTAGCTACGAACTAATTTTATATTTGGGGGGGGGTCACTACAACATAAAAAACTGTATTAAAGGGCTGCAGCACTAGGGAGGCTGAGAGCCACTGTAGCCAGCCCTGCTCAACCAGGGTTACTGGAGGTGCCCTGGAAATGCATCCCAGTCACACTTGCCATGGTTCATCTCACTGCACAGTGTGAAATGCAATTCTCTACCTACTGATTGCAGCGTCATGGGGCTGGGCAAAAGCCTACACCTTTTATACTTGTTGCATTAAATAATATAGGCCAAAGTAGCCAGCAGATACAAAACACAAAGCCACCATTTAGGGAGTGAGAAAATGCTGGAGATCAGGCTCAGGACCTTCTGTCTACTTGGTGGGTACCACTAAGATGTAGCACCAATCCATATAGTCACTTGAAGCTCAAAGATAACATGACCTGGATTAGCATCCGATTTTAAGAAACCTATAAGATCTAAAGTTAGTCGTGAATTCCCTCAACTCTTTGAGGAAAAAGGGGGAAAGGACATGTTCATCTTGGATTGGCACTTCTAGAATGGCTAAGAGAATTGAGCAGAAAGGGGACAATGAATAAAGACATATTTGATTTATAACTTTCATGCCACATAAATGGAAAAGACCCATTTAGAAACTTACGGTGTAATGATAGGTGATATTTTATCTTGCTTTATTTCTGCCTTATCTGTGAGTCTGTATTTTATTTCATAGTTTGGTTGCCTTAAACTGGAGACTTTCTCAGAAATCACTAAAATACATATTTAACTGAATTTTGATGTACCATGTTTCTTCCCAGTGTATTTAAGAGAAAAAAGCATAAGCAACATTTTTATAGCTCAACAATTTTATTGCCTCAAATGTCCTTTCTCAAATAGTCACTTACATATGTTACACTTATCAATCTGTTCCTTCTCCATAAGAGCAAAGCCAAGTGATTCTCAGATTGCTTGAGCTGACCAGTTACTATTTCAATTTTACATATTGAAACTTTCAGACACAAAATATAGAACTTAAAAAGACATCAAATAGAAAAGAGAAAGTAGTGTAGTAAAGGAAGGGATGAGACCACACTGGTGGCACAGAATACCAGCTAACACAAAGTATGCAGTGATACTCAGTCATCAGATTCCAGGGGCAGAAATATATGTTCAAGCCACCCAAATTAGTATCCATCTGAACTCTATGGATTCAAGTTACAGTTTATGATACAGCCATACTCAAACAACTACTTATGCATCTGACCACCGTCTCCAGTAACAAATACACTGCAGAGCCACCTTTGTGCAAGCAGGACATTCCCCAAAGCATAGGAACGTTAGGAATTACCTGAAATCAAGAACATGTCAGAGGTACTCAACTAACCCAGACTTCTTAAATCCCTAGCATGCATCAGACACTGTGTTGGTGTGGGAGGTCCTTCTGTTTCTGGTGTTGCTTTCATTGATTAATGAATAAAGAAACTGCCTTGGCCTAGTTGATAGGACAAAACTTAGGTAATGTAGGGGAAGACAGAATTAAATGCTGGGAGAAAAAAAGGCAGAGTAGGGGAGAGACACCATGGAACTACCAGAGACAGACATGCCAAATCTTTCCTAGTAAGCCACTGCCAGGAGGCAATATACAGATTAATAAAAATAGGTTAAATTAATGTAAGAGTTAGCCAATAAGAAGCTAAAACTAATGGGCCAAGCAGTGATTTAATTAATACAGTTTCTGTGTGGTTATTTTTGGTAGCAGGGTGGCAGGGACAAACAAGTGGCCCTCACCGCAACAATTGGCACCCAACATAGTGCTCGAACCCACGACCTTGAGATTAAGAGTCTCATGCTCTACCAACTGAGTCTTTGGGATCTCAAATGAAATGATTATCATTTACAGACTTCAGAATCTATAAAAGATGAAAACTCCATAAAAACCAGATTGTGTGAAAGCAGCTAAAAGAAATATATGCAGTATTACCGTGAGGGGACTGGTCCAGGAAAGGTGTGTTCAGGGTCTGAACACTACACAGAAGACCAACACTGTGGAGACTGTGAGTGCATGTTTGTAGCTTTGCAAGTGCTGGGAATTATGTGGCAGGGGTGCAGAGAAAAAGGAGAAGGGAGGGCAAGATAAGAGCTAAGACGTGAACGTGAGAGACGGCACACGAAGCAGCTGAAAGTGATTAAGGCAGAAACTTTGAGGCAAGAGAGGCAAGGAGATCACCAAAGGATAAATGTGGCAGCAAAGGGCCTCGGAGACATATTACGAAACTTGATTCTGACAGCTGGAAAGGGCTGAAGTTTTTGTTCAGGGAATGGTCATAATTGTGCCTGCCAACTGACTGGTTCATACTGCACAGCTTTTGAATACATCATTGCCACATCAGGACAAGTAACTGCGTGCCAGGGGTAGGTGAGGGGCAGCACAGACTTTGTAAGGTACACAAAGACCAAGTTCAGCACGTGAGTGTTCTACGTAACGAGCAGAATCCTTATTTGAGTTCACTGGAGCAGACAGAACTCTGGATGTATGGCAGTAATTAAGCCTTTTACCCCAATGCCAGTGTTATAACGTGTTGGTAATTCAATGGTATTACACAATTTACAACTATAGAACAGATCCCTTAAAAATGCTTAAAAAAGCATTCATGTCTTGTGGCACAGGAACTCCATATGTATACAAACAGCCACAGCCCCAAGAATAATCTAAAACTCATGAGCATATTTACACACAAAGATCTTCACCTTGGCAATTCCAAAGCAGCAGTCTTTAAAAGAAATATCCAACAATAGGGAAATAACTGAACAAAGTGACTGGATTATCCACTCAACTTTATACCTTTATTATAAAGTTATTATAAGGGTGTCATGCTCTACTAACTGAGCTAGCAGGGCACATATGAGGTTGAACCTAGTGAGGACTCCTAGTAATGGATGATACGGAGCCTCAACTGGCCATCTTCTGTAACTAGGCTAGGCTCCCAGTGGTAGCACAAATACTATGGCATACAACCTTCCCTGCCTGCAAGATGTGCCGGGGCATTGGTGGTTCAGAGCTTGTGGGAGCAGCCAGCTAACGATTAGTCTAACATGAAGCTCATAACATGAAAGGGAACCCATGCCCAACACTTCCCAGATGGCCAGGATCCAGCAGCTGGATGGTTCAGAGACCTAGGGTAAAGTCAAACACGACTAACAAAAAAGGGGGTCAGTGAAATGATTCCTAATGATATTCTGCTATACTCATAGGATCAGGGTGTAGCCCAGTTATCATCAGAGAGGCTTCTTCCAGCAGCTACTGGGAGCAGATGCAGAGACCCACAGCCAGACATGATGCAGAGTTCACAGAACCCCACAAAAGAGGGGGATGAAGGATTGTAGGAGCCAGCGGGATCAAGGACACCAGGAGAACATGGCCCACAGAATCAACTAAGCATGTCTCTCCGGGGCTCACACAGACTTAAGAAACAAACACAAACCCTGTGTGAGTCTGACCAGGCTCTCTGCACAAATGCTGTGAATCTCTAGCTCCTAAGAATCAGAGTCAGGTGTCTCAGACTCTTCTGCCTACTCATAGGAACCTATTTCTTCTACCGTATTGCCTTGTCTAGCCTTGATAGGAGGGTTTCTGCCTAACTTATTTAGAAATTCCAAAAGTGAAACTATCTGAAAACTTCTTAAAATAATAAACAAGAGTGATTTACTTTTCAAGTTTAAAAAAAATTACTTAGGAATAAAAATTAGAATGTACAGAATAACTGATGATATAGGTCACTTCCTAGCGGTGGGATGTTCTTCAGTTCTTTATGTCTCTACTTTGACCCATCAGTGGTCCCAAGTCCCAGATACAGCAAAATTTTTCCTCTTCACACCTGAGAGATTTGGAAACTAATATATATATTCTCATTTTACATACCAATTCAGGTTTCCTCTCCCCTTTCTCCTCTGGATTCTCCTCCCCCATCTCCTGCCTACCCACCCACCCCCATTCTCGCTTTGGAGAGTGCAAGGCTTCCCACGGGAAGTCAACAAAGTCTGGCACATCCCTTTGAGGCAAAACCAAGAACTTCCCCTCTATATCTAGGCTGAGCATATGGAATCCCTCCACCTCTCCAGAAAAACAGCTTAAGCATTAGGGCTAAATCCTGGAACAAAAACGAGGTACACTATCAACTGCAGGGGTCAAGAACATTTTTCCGTTTGTAGAGTGCTTACTTTACAAGAACGAAGACCTCAGTTTGAATTCCCAAAACCCACATAAAATGTCAAGGGTAGGTGTACATGGCTGTAACCCCAACATTGTTTGAGGAGGAGACAGACTGATCCTGAGAGATCCAGTGAGCTTAACCCTGGGGTAGATTTCTGGTTCAGTGAGAGACTGACTTATACAATAACGCAGAATGTGATAAAGACAATCAATGTCCTACTCTCGCTCACCTCCATAGGTACTGGGATGGGCATATGTATCTGCATACGTCATTTATATTCATATATATACAGATGCTCCATCTCCCTTCCAAACACATCCCACCATCATTACCATTACCCACTACATGGACATATGCAAAGTGCTAACATTAATTGTATATGTTTAACTACATGCAATCCATAGAAGCTCGTGTTAAATATATTATGAGTGCTTTCAAAGAAAAAAGAAAAAGATACATTATATAACCTTAGAAAGCTGGGTAGCTATACCCATACTAGTTAATATATGTTTCAGAAAAAAACTAAATAAAAGTGAAGTGAAAGGAACCTCTTGTGGTTATCAAATAATCAATAAAATGATAAATGCATGTAGGTGTAACCAAATACATAAATAAAAAATCAGTAAAACAATAGGAGTAAGTTGATATGACCATGATTATGCTCAAGGACATTGACCTTTCTCCACCTCAAGAAACAGAAGATTGGGAAAAGACAGGTAAACTGAGGCACACCACTGAGTATGGACCTTCTCTTGATCTGCTTTCAGAAGAATGTCTATTCCTTTCACATGAGGATAAAACATGAACCAAAATACGGCAGAGGCTGGGCCACAAAACCCAAAGTCAGGTAAGATAATACTCTGCAAAGTATATTTTCCAATTATAGCACAAGGAAACAAAGTCAGCGCTAGAGAGTTATCTGCAACTTCCCAGGTATCTTCTTATCTCCATATAGGTCGAACTCAAACAGCACATTGCAAAATAATCCGCAGAGCAAGCACAAGTTATCTAAGGAGATTTGAATATATTTTGAATTAAATTAAAAGAAAATAGAATTACAATGAATAGATATCTGTCGAGTCCAGCTAAAGAAGCACACAGAGTAAGTTAATAGCACTAAATGTACACACAATAAAAAGAAGGATCACAAATCAATTAAGGTAGAAGCTTCCACCTTAAAAATCTACAGAACACACACCCAGGTATTCAATCATCTAATTCCAGTGCTCATCAATTATATGCTTTTCCATTTAACCGTCTATGAAAGCAAAGGAGCAAAATATATATGCTAGTGTGGCTGTGTTTAAACTGTTTTAACATAAAGCCGTCCTTCAGTCTGAGCCTGATTCTGTGAACAGTTAATTCTTGTATAGCCCTGGACAGGGGAAGTCAAGTTAATAAAAGATTTCAGTACAGGAGTGACTTTTCATCTAACAGAAACAAGAATTCCAAGCCACTGCCTGGTGTTCCGAATTCAATAGGGATCAGAAAGGGGCAGTCACTGTCATCAGAATGTCTACCAGAACATGCCTTCCCAGGGAAATTACGCTGCAAGCATTACCTGAGGTAACAAAGCGGAGGGAGCTTTATCTACTTCCCACACACAGCCATAAGCCTTTGATATAAAAAGTATACATTCATGTTCACGCAGAGAACACAGGCAATCACAGCCAACGGACAGCTGGAGATAAATATATTACAAAACAGAAACCTGCAATATGTTGTAGGGACTCCTTCAGCCAACAGCCTTTAAGATACTGGCCCACTTTGGGCATGGTCAAATGTGCTACCTATACAAATGTAAAAATGTGTGCGGCCCCTTGGCTGCTGGATTTGGTTCCTGTTCCCCGCTCATGCAGCGGACTGCTGATCTGTGAGTCTACCCCTAAATAAAGAAACCTTTATTATACTTCATTCTGAGCTAGTGTGAGACTATTTTATTACATCAACAACAATGTATTTTTAATTAATTTAATTTGTTCTTTGACAGTTTCATACATGTATATGGTACACTCTGGTTACTACCACTCCCATCCTCCAGTTCCCTCCCATTCCTGTTTCTCTCGATCCTCTAAGTTTAACCAGGGGATCTGTGTGACGTGAGGACAGTGCATGTACCAAAATATAGCCCATGATAGCCCACAAAACACAACCAAAGTCATACAAAATAACACAACCAAAGCCATACAAAGTCATACAAAATAGCACAACCAAAGCCATACAAAATAATACAAACAAAGTCATACAAAATAACACAACCAAAGTCATACAAAATAATACAAAGTCATGCAAAATAACAAAACCAAAGCCATACAAAAATAATACAAAGTTATACAAAATAACACAACAAAAGTCATACAAAATAACACTCCAAAAAATATTTTCTGACTACAGCTCAAGAAAACCACAAGAACATAATGGGAAATCTTTGGATTTATCCAAATTTAGGGGGTTATCCATTGGAAGTTGGCAGACTCGGCCACGGGTCCAGACCCAAAGACAATGACCACCCCTCTCCCAGAATCTATCAACTGCCAATTAAAATATTAAACACACATCCATGCAATAAGTATTACTGGAAAAAAGAGACCATGAATTTGAAAAAGAGTGGAGAAAGGTATATAGGAGAATTTGAATGGATAGGGAGAAATGCTGTTTTTAAATTATAATCTCAATTTTTTTCAAATTTAAACATTTATCATAATGAAAGATCTTTAGGTTTATCAAATAATTGCACACATTTCAAAATAATGTTAAGCATCCAGATAACAACATGAAGTTGCAACACAGACACTTCAGCACAGTGGCCCTTCACAGTAGCTCCTCTCTCTCTATTCCAGGGAACAGCTATTCCTTTACGTTTTACCTGGTGTATCGTCCTAGTGTGTGTTGGGGGGAGGGGTAACAGAATCAGAAGCATAGCCTTTCGGAGACCAAAATGAAAAAGAAGTTGTGAAGAAATGCAATGGCCCACCTTTGGGTAACAAAGTCTACACAACACTGCCATGGGAGTTTGCCTTCACTGGTCAGGATAATGGCTCAGTTTCAAACATCCAACAAAAATTTAATCTCCACTAAGAAGGATGAGCTAAATGCAACGCCATTAGTATGAATGTCACCTGCACATTGAATGAACCTATGCAAGGGAGTTCTGTGAAGATGACATGATCTAAATTTTTTCAGACTTGAAACAAAGCTGGAAATGAGCAGGTACCCATTCCATACCAGGTCCTTTGCATCCACTGTGTGGCCTCACTAGGACAGGCTGCTGCAAAGGGTTAAGAAGTCATTTAAGCAAAGCTAAAGAGCTATTACAAGATGGGGCCTGAAGTCACCTCCCCAAATGATATTCATGCCCTCTTCCTGTAGAGGTCAGGGTGCTTATATACAGTAAATGCCAAATGTAATTCTGAAGGCTTGCAAGATAGAGTTTCCTAATATCAGATACAGCACAGAAAGAGAGAGAGAGAGAGAGAGAGAGAGAGAGAGAGAGAGAGAGAGAGAAAGAGAGAGAGAAAGAGAGAGAGAGGAAGAGAGAGAGAGAGCATAGAAGAAATTGTTTGCTAAACTGAATGCCTTCATAAGAAATAACAAACTACAAAGTAAAACAAAAAAAGAAATCCCACAACAATGATCCTGCAGAACATTAGGCCTTTGTGTACATTTGTATGCACATAGGAAAAAGATGTAAAGATCACAGGCACTGGCATTAAAGCGCAGTTTGTGCAAAACCCAGAACAGCTACCTTCAAAATGTCTTAGTCTTTCTTGGGCTCAGTCTCCTTACCTATATGAGAAAATTTTAACTATTTTGCTAATTGCTTTCAGGATTATTGCAAGAATGTGTAGCAACGCCTACCAGAGTACATAGAGCACAGCAAACGAAACAGAAATATTAGTTCCTTTCTTCACGCAATACAGTGGAATAAGAATCTTACGGAATAAGGATAACTGGGAACTAAAGCAACATATATCTGTGCTTCTATAAACACCCACTTAGATGAAGCCTCAGAAGTGAGCCGACTGCCCCGTGTTTTTCCCCTCCAGCCAGATGCTTTATTCTAGCCCACACAGGGCACCAAGCAGGTCCTTATCTGACATCTCCTCAGCACCCTGCATGAAACAGGTCTAGTTCAGACTCCACAGTGCAACCCCGCTGCTGAGGGCCCCCACATCGCAGCAGCAGGACCCTGCTGCCGGCTGTCACTCAAGCAAGAGGGAAGGCAACAAGAAATCTTTTTCCAAAGCCTGCTAAGTAAGCATTCTGTCTCTTCCTCTCCTAGTAACTGAATATGTCGATTCAAACTGCCAAGAGTATGCATATAAACATGCAGGGCTCCCCACCCTCCCCTCCATCCTTCATTCCTTCCTGTCTCCCCCAACACACACACACACACACACACACACACACACACACAATGCTTTCAGCATAGCTGAGAAGCCCTTACAATGGACTGCTCCTACCAATACTCAGATATGGTGTTTTAAGGAATATAATGATGGAAACATGCGCACACTAATTCAACGCTCTATCACTCTGACAAAAAGAAGGGAGGGCAGAAATGAGTTCTCCCTTAAGATCTTAGTGATTTCTTATCTCTTTTACAAGAGGATTACTATAGAAACTGCCATTACCACTTAGCAATGGCCTTCCTGGTAGCTAAAGGAAAGATGTTAAAATTCAGTAATCATCATGAAAATACTAAGAGATTTATTATAATAATGTGGAGGTGTCCATCATGCTAATTAGTTCTAAATAACACACAAAGAATCTGTGCATTTGAAGTGCACATTAGAAGGTGGAACCACCTTCTACCATAAATGTATTGAAAATTCTCATGACATTCATATAAAAGACATTCTAGAACATGAATGCCATTCTCAGGTAATATGAGCTTTTATTCATCTATGGCTGTGATTACAATTCTGAGAAAACACATTTTATTCTTAGAAAAAATATTGTTTTTAATAACCCTGACTTTATATTCTAATTGCTTTACAACAAAATTTATTGACAATTTTTTCAAAGGTGTTGTCCAAATGTCTAAATCTACTCATCATGAGGAACTGTCTCAAAGCAGCTATACGCAAATAAATAAAGTATCAGAAAACAGTATCCTAAGGTGTCTTTTGTTTCTTGGACTTTTGTGTAAATACACTGCATCAGATAGAAATATCTCGTGTTAAGATTGTTTAAATATAACATGGACTTTATCAATATGGAGGCTGATTATATACAGCTTGGCATGAAATGTTTTACTCCACAGCCTTCTAACACTAGGCTCGGCTTTTAAAAGGCAAGGCGACATGCTGTTATAATATTCTAGACAAGTTCAAGCCTACACTCATAGAGTGCTTCTTAAAATGTAATATTGTTCTCTCTAAAATTTCAGTCTGACAACAGGCCTTCTCAAGTCACACGGACAATCATACGGCCATGTCAAACCTATAGTGTCAACAGGTTTACGGCCACAAACACTTGATGAGCTGAACACTGTACCTACCCTTCAATAAGGCCTGCAGTGTGACAGGATCTGACGGTTACCATAGCGATCATGTGGCAGCTTCTGATTTATTACCCTGTTCCCCAGGACTGTGATGGTTTCCTAGCTGTACCTTCAACAGCTATTTCGAATCTGAGAGATACACCGTGATAAATATCCACTAGCTCAAAGATATGCTCAGCAGATTGTAACCTTGGAAAGCAGAGCTTCCGATGCAAATTCCCAGCTCTGCCTTCCTCTCGGAATATAAAAGCATGATTCCAAAGTCATAAAGCAGGGAGACCTCTGCCCTCGGACACAGGGATTCTTCTCCTTGGGGACTGTCAATTACAGAGACGCTACCCACTGAATATTAAAGCCGCCTGAAATAGAAGATGAGGTAATGAATTCTGCCGAGGCTAGCCCAGGCAGCGCGTTGACTGCAAAAGCAAGCGTGGGCCAAACCAATTAGTGCGGCATTCTGTTATGTGGCACCAAATGTTCAGCGCAGTCAGAGAGTCGTCACCATCAGTCAATAAATTATATCATTCCTTCTCCACTAATTGACACAGTGAATGCCTCCACACAGAAACCCAAAAAGAGCATCTTAGCGAATAAAACCTCACAGCTGGGGTCCATTTGCCAAGCTTCCTAATAAAATGCCAAGGGAAGATGAGTGTGTTTTAAAAGAATAATAAAAACAATACAATACCTATCCAGTTTCTTTTTCTGGTGTTTGCTTCAGGGATCACACTATGCATAGCATTGGGCTTTACATCCTGTCCAAAGAGGTCAGCTGCCATTGTTACCTATCATGTCAGAAGACAATGACTCTATTATTTTATTCTGTTGCATCGTTTCCGGTTATTCTTTCATTTGACTGCGTGGCCATCAATGCCAAGAGAACATGGTCTTCCAAACTCATCAAACTCATAAGCACCACGCTCTAATTTGTGTATTAGCCAGTCCCAAATGGTTTCCAAGTTATTGATTCCGCTATCTAATTCCCTAGCTTTGACAGGCGGGATATTGCTTTTAAAATAAATAAAAACTATCCCCACAATCATTTACATGCAGCTCTTGGGATGGTGTGCGCAGAAGCCTTTGCAAAGGAGGAAACATGACATTGTATTTTTATCCCATTATAGGTCAGCACAGATGAAGACTCCTTGTCTCTGTTTTTGCCGACCCAATATCAGAGCATAACCACAACAAACGGAGAAATGCAGTTTCTGATTTGTGGATTCATCACATCTGGGCAAACCCTGTCTATGCAGTGTGTTAATGGGCTCTCCATAAATCATTGCTGACTTGGCCAGAAAGGTACACATAATACCAAGTGTTGTTGTGCTTTATTGGTAGATGGGCCACAGGGGAAGAACAAATAACTCAAAAGATCTCTCATTAGCAAACAGCTGGAATGCAGACGAAGACCTGCAGCATAGTTTCAGGAACTTCCTTTATGAAGCATATATCCCAGTCAAGTATTTGAGGGGTGAGGAGATCAGGGAAACAAGGCAGAAATTGATTGCTTTGAATTACCTATTTGATGCTGTACTGAGGGGAAAATAAAACAATACAATCCCCTCTCTCCACCACCATCACACACAACATGCCCCCTAGCCCTTTATAACAAATGGTTACATACAGCAAGTGCTGTAATCCATTTAATAGAATCTGATCGGTGTATCCCAACAATTTAGAATTCACGGGTACTTCACAAGAGATCAATTTAGGATTATTCCTTTTTTTTTACTTTAAATCAATACATAAGGAGGATTAATACCATCAGATTAGATATTAAGTCATAACCTATCAGCATCTAGAATGGAATTTCTATTTCCAAAACAGTGCTGTCTAGTGTCAAAAATATCAAGGTTACAAAAGGAATTTGTTTAAATTTCATAGCACTCCTCATCTGTACAAACACAAATCAGGCAAATAAATGACTTGCAGAGTGGACTGAAGCTTAATTGTACACAATGAGCAAGTACTCTCATCCAAGCCCACACTCATACAATCCTTCATGCTAAAGCACAGCCCCAACATTCTGGGCATCTGGGCTTTCAAAACTACTTCACATACATCCATCCTGTCACTGATTCGACATTTTTATATGATTCAGCCAGAACTTTTGCTCTAAGGACAGAATGTGGAGGAAGGGAGCATTATAGCATTTTCCTTTGTCTCTCCTCACCCCCACTAAACCATAGTGATCACGTGATCAAAGCACGTGATCAAAACTAAAAGAACCAATGTCCCAAATGTGGCTGGAGGAAGAGCCCAGTGGGAACGTGTTCAAATGCTGATTTTGATCCAAATAACTACAAAAACAGGTAGAACAGACAACATAATATTGAATTATGAAGTCTGATGCAAACTAAACACCAAAATATACTACGTCTGGACAGGATGGTATACTAAAATCCCAGGCTACAGAACATGGCCCTGCCTCAGAAATGGCGGGAAATGATACACTAGGGCAGAGCTAGAGGGATCAGCAGAGTTGGAGCTGGTGAAAGAGCAGACACTGGGATAAACCACTGGAACGAGATGAACAGACCTGCGTAGAAACAGGACAGCGACCCATGACACAAGCCGCGGTGCAAAACAACGAGGCATTCTCTCCAACAAATACTTAAAAATAACTGGACATCTATCTTTTTTAATTCTCTATAAAGACCTTATACTGTTCAAAAGCTGCACAAACTGGATCAGAGGCCTCGGGGTAAAAGACAAAACTATAAGCACACCCAGAGGTAAGAGGAAAAAACTAGAGTTTGGCAATGATTTTATACACATCACGAAAAGCATGAAGAATGGAAGAACGGAGAGCTGGATTCAACTCTTCAATTTCTACTGCAACAAAAGGATGGCTTGGAGAACATACTGCAAAGGATAAACTTCACAGAGGATTGTTATCCAAAATAGAAGGCAAATGTATTAAAACTCCAGAGTAACAAACAACGGAGAAACAAACTAAGGACCGAAAGAGATACCTCAGCAAACAAAATCTTCAGACTGTAAAGAAGCATGTGAAAACGGGCTCCACATCATATTCTGACAAGGGAGTGCAACCTAAAACATCAGCTAGATGCCACAGCACACCTGGCGGAGTGATCAAAAGCCATACTTACTGATAGCATTGAGCATTGGCCAGGATACAGATCAACAGAAATTCTACCTCATCATTGAAAGGAATGCAAAATGGCGCAGCCACTTTGGGAAATGTTTTGGGAATTTTCACGAAAGTAAATACAGTCTTGCCATGGGATGCAACAATTATACTCTGTTATCCACAAAAACTGAAAACTTATATCTGTAGAAATAAATGCACGTGGCCATTTAAAACTGTCAAAACTTGGAAGCCACTAAAATGTCTTTCAGTGGGTGGAGAAATAAAATGTGACATACCCCAACTACTGTTGAGTTCCGTGAAGAAATGACCCACCACACCATGAAAAGACATGCGAGAAACTGATGCCCATTTCCTGCCCAAAGAAGCCAATACTAAAAAGTTACATGCTATATAAGTGCCATTATATGCATTCAAATGGAGAGAGTAAAAATATCAGTGGTGACCATGGGATGGGTAAGAGGGAAGGACAGCTAAGGACAACCGAGTAGAGGATTTTGAAAGCAGTGAAATTATTTGTATTATACTACTACTGTGGATACAGTGTACATTCATTCAAACTCATTGAATGTACACTATACTACTCTGATGGGGAACATTGGTAATGGATGAGACAAAGGAAGTGTGCAGGCAGAGAGTGCATTAGCAATCTCTGTACCTTGCACTCAGTTCATTAACTTCAAATTACTAAATTTAAGAAAAGCATTTTAAACGGCAAAGTAGAATAGGCACCCACCAACCTCTTCTTGAGCTTTTCTTCGGAATCAGCTGAATTTCTATCCACCTGGTCCCAGAGCTACCCATGGGGGGGGGGGGGCATTGACAAAGAAGCCCCTCACCTTCAACACCTTCCCTTTCAGAGGCTCCTGGGAGGTCTCTCTCCCCCTGCTTTTCTCACCTAGGCAGCCCACCAGGAGTTAACAGCTGTCAGGCAGGCAAGAGGCGCTGTGGCCCCGAGGTCAGCAATCTTATTAAATCCCTATGCTGCCAATGGGACTAAGTAATGCTCACATTGCTCAGTGTGAGGCCGGGAGAAAATGATTGAAGAGAAAGAGCTAGAAAGGCCAGAGGGGAAATGAAAAAGAACAGGAGCTGAATGAGAGCAAGAAGTAGAGAGAAAGCCACGCAATTCTACACAGAGACAGACCCTACTTCTTTCTAAGGATTTACCAATCGAGAAATCATTTGCTGCAATTAAACAATCATTGCACCTGGGAAATTCCCTAAGACAGAGCACGATCTTGCACCTTTTGTCATTTTATTTTCTGTGAATGCATAGCCCACACTCAGAAGTACTGGGATTTTGGCATTTTGTAGACAAGTGCTAAAAATTCCTCTAGTATGAGGCATATTGACTTTTATTTTTGTAATGGCAATGTTCCAAGAAAGAATGCACTCTGCCATTTTAATGAACATGAATTGGGCTGGAACAAATGCACACGATACAACTTCTCATTTTTAATCTCACTTATAGATGCTACATACACAACTAGACAATCTTTCCAGCATTAAATCTCAGCTCCGCTATTGAAAGTTTATGTCCACACTGTTTGTAATTGTTTAACTACTGATCATTTTCAAAGACTATAAAATGAAAAAAAGTTTAGGTTAAGAAGATTATTTGCTAGCCGGGCGGTGGTGGCACATGCATCAGGCAGGCGGATCTCTGTGAGTTCGAGGCCAGCCTGATCTACAAGAGCTAGTTCCAGGACAGGGTCCAAAGCTACAGGGAAAGCCTGCCTCAAAAAACCAAAAATGAAAAATAAAAATAAGAATAAAAAATAAAAGATTATTTGCTTCATAACGCACACAACATTACTTATTTTCCAAAAAGGCTTCTACATAATTATAGTCGTGTATGGTCAGTTTCTGTGTTCACATCATCCAAAGCTTTATAACATCCAAAATTGCATGTAGCAAAAGAAATAATCAATCTAAAGATACCAGGATGGTAAGAATGTAGCATCTGAAAAGGAATCAAAGGTCTGTGGTCATCAAACCTGGGGCAGTCAACTCAATTCACAACATATATAAACACACACATACACACACATATATCCTTGATTTTATATATTATATATATACTCTTGAATATATATATATATCCTTGATAACAAAAATAATTAAGTGGCCATTCTCTAGGATTAATTAGCAACTCAGTTTCTTGCTGCAATGCCAAAGCATCTACAACAAAACTTAAGTAACCAACATTTATTTCCTTTCTTTCAAAAATGTGGGTTGAATCAAACAGAGCTCAGTAAATGAACCAAGAAAATACTCTAAACCTTCAATGTGGCACCAAATGCAGTTTAAATACTTCATTTCCCTTCCCTTCGCCTAATCGCGGGCCATTTTCCCTGGCAGACAAGATGAAACAGAAACAGACTGAGTAAATACAACAGAAAAATTGGTTCTGATCTCTCAAATCAACAAGCCATGTTGGTACCCCGTCAGCAAACATCTCAGATCATTCTGGTCTAATTTTCCACGAGTCCTCTACAAACAGGGGTCTAAGCAACAGGCTAAGAGGAAAACACTTATGGATTATGTCTCTTTTCTATATTACTTATTACCACATACGTGATATTTTCACAGACACTCTAGGTAGAAAAGCTCAACTAGATCACTTTAAATTCCCTTCCAAACTTGTAAGTTCATGCATCTCAGAGATTAAAAGGCAAATTAAAGGCAGCAGGCCAGACCAGAAGAATTAAAGAAAAAAAAAAGCTGACATTATTTCCATCTCAGGGAATGTAGGGTATACTCAAATGACTAATTTATTCAGAATTTAGTGAAGACCTACTGTGTGGTAGATATTGTTTTAGGTACTAGGACTACAGCAATGAAGTGTACAAAGCCAGTGTTTTCATGAGCTTACCCTCTGGTGGAATATAAAGCAGTTTTAAAATGCTTGAACTATTAAAAAAACTGAGATCATTAAAAAATATCCATTTGGGGCTGAAGAGAAGCAGCAAGACTGAAGTTCAGAGCCCCAGACCCCACATAAGTGTGGAGTAAGGATTTTGGCCTGTCTCTAATCTGTCTTCTCCAATCACAATCTACCATCTCTTTTGAGGCAGGGTGTGTCGCTTGAACCCTAACTTGGTGATTCAGCTTCTCTCTCCACACAGCTTATTGTGGGGATCCCTTGTATCGGAGTCCTCAGCCTTGTGATTACAGTTGGGCACTTATACAGGCGCTTGAAATCTAGGCTCCCATTCTCTGCTCACACAGAAAGCTGAGCCATCTCTCTAGCTGCCGGGTCTAATTTTGCGAGATCTTTTCAGGTTCTTCTGCACCTGTCGTCACTCTGCAGACACCTCACAGGCATTGGCTGGACCATTCATTTGACCTTTATATGTGCAAGTTCAGATGGGGGAAATAGAGGCAAATGTTCATGGTTCAAGTCGTGTACTAGACAATACACAAATACAGAAATCTGAATGGAATTTTTAAATTATGGTAAGACAAATTTTCAATGTAACGAATATCCTCTATCTCATTGAATATTCAATGCCAGTAATTATAAAACAAATTATCACATTACAAGAAAGTAAGAAACAATGCTAAGTAAAAACACAGTATTGTAATTGTAACAATTGTATTGTAATTGGTGTAATATAATAGGGAGAGAAGAAAAAAATTTTTATTGTGATATCGAGAGAGAGAGAGAGAAAGAGAGAGAGAGAGAGAGTCTTCATTTAGTGCTGATCATAAGATAAACACATAAGTCTATGTGTTTAAGGCCAACCATGTAGGACTAGATATTTTATCAGAGAGAACTTGTCAGTGGCAAAGACTGACTCTCCCTCAGCAACTGGATCCTAGCCCAGTTCAGTGCTAGTCTGATGAATCAGTTAGTAAATGGCTCTTCAGTGTACCTGGAACAGCTAAACCAGGTCAAAACAACACTGAGACTGAACTGTAACATGTAAATTAATGTAATGGAAGCACAAATATGTTCAGCGCTCTCAACCCACTGCATACTAAGTATATCTCGTCAATAAGTGTTTGCTGATACCATCCAGGAGAAATCTGAGAAGCACCATTGCCTGACTCTACAAATTAGCATGCAGAAATGGGATCCAAAACAGAGGCTAAACAAGACTCTGATGATGCATAGAGAAGGAAAACTCTTGCTTTAAAAATATCCCAGCCAAGTAATCAAATGTGAAGTGGCTGTTGGGACTTTCCCTCTTAACTCGGGGGAAAAAGATGAACAGATCTGAGTGAGATCGGAGTGCATTGAAGACAGAGATCAGATCAAGTTACTGGGTGAGGGTGCGTAACTGGAAAGTATCTCAATATTACCGTCTCGTCCTCATGTAAGAAAGGTGACCACAATGTCCCTGACAAGTTAAAATATATACATATGAAAACGCCAGGTCCTGTGTACTCAGAAGTGAGCCTTATAGAAAGGGCGTCTACTCTAAGACAAGCCCATCTCTAACACATCCTCCACAAGGCTAAAGTCTCAATCTTTATACCAAGCTTTTATTTTTCTCTCTGGAGAGGTAGCTTCTAGAACCCTGAGCAGAGTGCACAGCCATGGTACTCTGGCCATGATACATGATAGGTTCTGTCCATCCTTCCAGATTTAAAGACGGCCCCATCTAGCCACATGCTCTGTGTTTCTCATGGATCTTCCCTATATTTTTGGCACCCTATGTTGGCCAAACTGCCTCATTCCTTCATGCCTCCTGTGAGCCCAGAATATGGGCTTTACATACCTCAAAGTCCCCTGCCCCATGACACAGAGTTCAACAGACAAGGCTAACACATATGACGAACCAAAGATGGAGTAATACCAACAAAAAGCCTTCCGTCCGGCAGCTGGCAGAGGCACGGAAAACACATGCAATGGCAGTGCCAACACATCTCTTCCTGTGTTTCTTTTATCTGATTCTCATTAGGTTCTGATCCTGTTTGTGCAACAGCATGTCTTATTTTTACAGACTGACTGAAGCAACCGGAATGACTTCCTTGTCTGCCGTGCCTTGGATGGTAATTTTCTAAAAGGCAAATTTTCTATTTCCTTTCCCTTCTTATTTTAATCAACCTAAACATGTATTTTGCACCACATCATGCAGGAAAAGTGAACCGGTGCTAATGGCACCTATAAAATGTATAAAATGCTAACATTTCTGAAGCAAAGGAAGGACTTGCATAGCCTCGATGTGATTTACCTCCTAAAAGTAATGGCTGAGTACTGTATACCAAGAAACACATTTTCAGTGGATAAATATGTCTTATGTATATTCCACTTTCTCTAGCTCTTTTTTAGTTTCTTTCTAGAAATTATGTACTCATATGAAACTAGCTATTATGTTTATTGAGAAAATAAACAAAGTCAGCACTTTGGTTGTCATACATACGAGTCGCTGTTTCTTTTCCCTGTACGGAACATAATGCCCAAATATTTCAAAACATGTTATACCATTCTGGGTTATTATCTGTTCATTACCACTAGGTCTAATTTTATACGGGCAAGGAAGAAAATTACTTGAAATTTTCAAATTAAAGTTTATAATTGAGGGTTCCATTATCAAGTTACTCTAGCATTCAACTCCTCTGGCAAACAATATAGAAGGTATTGCTTGGATCCAGCTTCTTTGCTTAGGAATATATATATACATATACATATGTTTATATATAATAGAATGTGCATGCTAAAATATGTTTTTCAAAAATGTCCATGTTATTGCAGGAAACATTAAAAGAAAAGAGGGGAAAATAGAGGCATTCCTGGTACATGCAAAAACTTTACCAAACAAAGGCTAACAATGGTCTCAACATGATCAAGTGACATCCTTATATAGATACTAGCAATGAGTAGACAACACAGAACACAAACACTGTTCTGAGTTTAAAAAAAAAAAACCACTGACTCAGCTAAATCACAACATACACTAAACACTAGCACTCATGGGATTATGGTCAGATACACAGCAAGCCAGTCCAGCCAGGAATGAATCTCAGAGTAAATAAATAAATAGTTCTGAAGAATATGGGTTCTGTCTACTTGGTTACTCAGATGTGTTATCCCTCTGCTCTTCTGGATTGAAAAAAAAAGCAGACAATAGCTTGGCTAAAGATATGTGCAAGAAATCACCTAAAAATTCTAATCCTTATGAAGAGGGTTTTATCAAAATAATAATAATAGTTATCATTGTTATCATATTATTATTATTATTGACAATGCAACAGAGAGCCAACCAAAAGGAAGACCTATTTTCTCCCTTGCTGCTAGTTAAAGAAAGGATGCCATCAAGAGGGGTTTAATAAGCCTTGTCTAAGGATTGTTCCTTCGATTTATTTTTAAAGGTTACCTATTGTGAGACAAACAACTACAACGTTAGGGAATCAGGAAACCAGATTCTATAGGCAGGCCCTGTCCTTAGTAATGTTACCAATTCACTTCTTGCATTAGATATAATTTTAGATCTTTAAGATGAGTAACCAGCTTATGCTAATATGCTCCCCAGTATGTCTAAAGCACCTGGAGTCCCTTTAATTATTGCTTTAATGGTTTTAAATAAAGTAACTGTGACTTTTTTGAGAAAAAAACACACCTTGCAGTATGTATATTCAGTTTCTCCTGGAAGACTACACCCTAGTTATCCCCCTGAAAGCAGTGGTCAGTCCTCTCCTTCAAACCTCTCCAGAAAGCTTATATTCCACCTCAGCAATACACACACATACTTAAGAGTAGGAGATGTTTACTGTAATCTGCTCAGAGCAATGCATATATGGAATCGTGAGTGTCACATACCAGGAGAAATGGCCTTTTTAACATGCAGCGAAGGAAGGAGGCGGAAGCAACACAGCAGTCCTCGCGGAAGAACAGAGCACTGAATCACCACAGAGAGCATGAGAAGGAAACGAAAAGCCTGATGCTGGTTTCATCTTCACAATTACTGCTCGAAGGTGTTATTTCACAAGCGACAGCCCATGAGATTGTCACAGATGCTTACCTGGACAAAGAGCCCCACAGCCCAAAATAGAGAGAGAGAGAGAGTTCAACTGTTTTCTCCATGACTAGACTCCAGAGCCTTGGAACACAATGCTCTGTGCCTAACAACGAAGGATAAATACCAGATCACCATCAAACTTGTCTTGGTTTTCACCCAGGCCCCCTTCAAAAAAAATCCCTACGAATCCTACTGAAATAGAAGGAACATTATTCTGGCTACCAAAATATAAAGCAAAATCTGGATCTAGGATTTTGTTCAAATTTTCTGCAGCTCAGCTCATTGTGTCCCAAAAATAAAATTTAATTTCTACTAAAGATTACTTATCATCAAGGAAGCATTATGCCATTTCTGGCTGTCATAAAATGTTGAGTGAGAATAATTCCCATTTCCATACATTCCTCCCACCTTTCCAGGGCATGTCAAATACACCACATAAGGATAAATTAATGTTATTTCAAAGGTTTTTTAAGGAGGGGACAAATCATTGATATGTATTAAGATACTCTGATATTCTCCTCTAATATGGATTCAATCATCTACCTCCTGCACGCCTTGCCAATGCCCTATACACAGTCACGATGAAATACCTAGGAACAGAAAAACATCACAGCTGTACCAGTTACTCTGGCGGCGTCTCTTTATGCAACCTCCAGCTAAAGGAGGGTCGGAGGCATTAAAAAATGTGATGACTTTGAAATGTGTGTCATAAAACACGGTTATTTATCAACACGCCTGACGAGGAGAAGCTGAGAGCCCATGTCAGCTAGTCAGAATGATGGCTCTACGTCACACTCTCTAGCAGTCGGGCAGACAGAATGAGTATTACCAAGTTGTTATGGTAACTAAATTGTAGCTGGTTCCGTAAAGCAGGAGCTTTGCATCCTGGGAACCATGTTTAAAATGCAATGCAACTCGGTGCCTCACATCCAAATCCGGCAACTAGTAGTTACATCAAGGTACAAGAAGCCACATCAAGAATAAACTCCACTAGAGTAGGCACAGCAGCTCACTTCCAGAGAACAGGAGAACAGAGAGGCTGAAGGCTAAACACCTTCACCTCTTAAGCTCCAGGGCTGTGACATCATGACCAAAGAAAGAGGCATCCTTTTCTGGCCTACTTCACCCACACTAAACACAACCCACTACTGAAAGCCAAACAAAGGTCACTGAAAACAGTCCTTGAAAGCAAAACCTTCAGGAGAGCTGCAAGGATCATGGGCACGGAGAGAACAGCATTTAGGGCTGGGAGCCGGGAGTCTAAGGCAGAATGCCGGTCCTTCTCTGACACTGTGTGAAGAGGACGAAGCACTCCTTTCATGGAAGCTGACCTACACTACAGAGGTAATCCCTAGGGGACTGTGGAGAGGCCTCGAGTATGAGAACTGGCATTACATGGCTTGGATTTCAATCCTGTCTGCAGCTGAAAAATGACCTCATTTTAGTCGGGTTGTTTAACCCCTTAGAGCCTCCAGATGTGAAGTAGAATACCACAATGTACTTCTTACAGCTGTGAGAATTACAAAAAGTATCTCTCTACATGCAACATAGTGCGAACTCAATACATTGTGTCAAGAATGTATCATTGCTGTGTAAGATAGTATTACGGTATAAGGTTGTATTACGATCATTCTGGTGCGGGTAGTTACAACTAGTGGACAAAATAATTGGATCCCAAAGGAGTATATATCCCAATATCTGGAGCCCGTGACCTTACATGTCAAAGGGGACCTTGCAGATGTGGTTAAGTGATGCACCTTAATATAAGAAGTTTGTCCACAGTAATCATCAGTGTCCTATTAAGAGATAAAAACTGCACAGAAGAGGATATAGAGACCAATTAGAGACAAAAGAGAGAGAAAGAGAATTGTGGATGACGCTGAATCATTTGAAAATAGAAAAAGGAGTCATGTGTCAATAAAAGTAGGTAGCCTCTCAAAACGAGAATATCTCTGACAAGGGAAATTCCCTGGGTCTCCAGAAGGCAAGCAGACCTGCTGACAAGATGGTTTGGAGACTTTGACCTCTAAACTGTACAACAATGATTTTGTGTTGCTTTAAGCCACCATAGAGTAATTCATTACCATAGCGACAGGATGCTAATGTAACACCTTACTGCTAATATTAAGGGAAACTGTGACACACAGTTGGCTTTGGGCAACTGGAGGCTAATGGATCACAACTGAGGAGTAATGAAGACTTGGGGAGACTCCCGGCATCCCAGAACAACCATGCTCATGCAGTCACCTGCTGCAGCTAATGTGTGTTACCTGTAGGATCCGTGTGCCCCCTGCTGCCTATCAAACAGCTGTAGACAAAGCACAGCCTCTAACCTTGCGTTCTCAGATGATCGTGCCTGAAATGGAGCAGATCAGTCAATGAACCCGGAACGAGATGCACCATCAACCCAGAAGCAGTTGAATCCTGAAGAGACGAAGAAAAGCCTGGGTGGCAGTCCTTAGCCCAAGGCTGACTTGTACCATGAAGCAAAAGAAAGCCATGGAACTTTGAAAAGAGATAATAAAACCGGGTCTGTTTGCCTCGGGTCAAGTCTTCAATCACAGAGTCACAGAGTCTGCCAATCTAGTTGTACCATAATAAGGATATTTCATGTAACCCAGGAGGAGACTACAACATGAAAGTTCAAATGCATGGCCTAGACAATAGCAAAGAAAGGCACAAATACATGAGGAATCATACAGGGTGCCTTTCTCCTCACTCCATGTCCAGTATGAATGGAATATTATGATATATATATATATATATATATATATGTATATATCTTGGTCTCGATATACATCACTGATGAGGGAAAGAAGTGTTGAGGTCATGCTATGCCTGCTGCCTATGTGTAACCTGGGTAGAAGAGAGATGAGTTTAATTTAAAGAATTACACAGACACAAGAATGGTAGTGGTAGAAGCAGCATCCCTAAGTCATGTGCAGAAGTGGTGATGGACACAGGAAAGCCCCGTCAAGACAGCACAGCAGAAAAAAGTGCTTTGGCACGAGCATGAGGACCCGAGTCTAGTCCCCGGGGTGCAGGGACAAAAGGTGGAAGTGGTGACTTGCATGTAATCCCAGAAAGGTAGGAAGAAGAAACGGAAAAAGAGCCACCTGGAAACTCACAGCTAGCAACCCTGGAGTAGGCAGTGTAGCAGAGACAGGTGAGAGCATGCGTCAACGAAGTGGAAGAAGAGGACTCCCCAATGTTGTCCTCTGTCAGACACATGCTGGGGCCTGTGTGTTATGTGTCCAAGCACATACTGATATGCAAAACAATAAATAAATGAAAAGAATGCAAAAGAGAAACAAGGGAGAAACAAACGATAGGCCCACGAACTATCAAACTGGGGAGCTCAAGAGGCAAGTCACCTTGATTTTCTGTGCACATTCACCGAAATTCTGAGAATTACCTTATTGGTACAGCGCATGCAACAATCTCAACACCAGAATATCCACCATGGTGATTAAGTGGAGTTGAGAAACAGCCTTTCATCGCTGTGCTGCATGAGAATTTTGAGCTAGATAATTTCTTATAAGGAGTCACACCTAAAACAAAATTCCTCAGCTCCAAGTATTTCAAACAAGAGTTGCTGGAAAAGACAGAAGGAATAGCATACTTCTCTTGCTCATACTCAACACTGTGAGATGTTAGTTAAGAGGGAAAGAGACCATGTCAAGTCCCAGAGAACTCCCTGCCATGTTAGGCTGCATCCCTTTGCTTCTACTAGGATTATCAACTTTCTAGGCATGAAGATTTGCCGTAAGATCTGACCAGAGGGTCACGAATGGGTGAAATGACTCACAAAATGTCAACATCTTTGTAACTTGCCCCAGATTTTACCAACCAGCAGCCCTGAGTCATGTATGCAATGGATAATCAGAAAAGGGAACCCTGCCCAACGCATGTTTCAAATGGAATTTCTATGTATTTTACACGTGGGGCTTACTGAAGAGAATACATGAAAACTGTTAAACTAATCATTTCATTTCACCTAAAGATCAAATGATCCTGTAATTCAGGACAGTCTAGGCTTCTGTCTGAAGACCACTTGCTATGTACAAAAGCGTATCTGCCTTCCTCTGATGACTCTTACTTGTATCAAGTTGACACAAAACCAGCCAGGGCACCATTGCTGGTGGGTATGGACTTCTTGTCAAAGTTAATCTCGCCTGTAAGATGTCTATACTCTTGTGAGCAACTTCAATTAAACCTATTTGGTTCACTACAGCAGATTTAGGTGAAATCATTTGAGTTGTCACTAGTACCCTATCTGGGGTAAATGTGTGTTTATAAACATCTCCCCCAGTAAAAATTAATGCAGGCAGCATTCTGCCCTACATTCACAGCCCTGCAGAAGATCCAAGTGCATAAAGAAAAGAACAAATATTCTAAGCCCTTTATCAGTATACTCCAAATACAGTACACGCTCCAACTCACAGCTGTATGCCAAAGCTGTTAACATGAGAAAAGCAAGACAACTTCTGCTACATTTCTAATGCACACATAAAACATTACAGGCGTCAGAAGACAAATCCAAGTAGAACTGGACATTATGTGATAGAAAAGCACCGGAGAGAACTGTATCCTGTCTTCCACAGCATCCAGTTTGGAACAGTATGCTCAACTCTTGCAACATTAAGGAATATTCATTGTATGTGCTCAGTGTAATAGATGCCTAACTGAGATAAGATTTCCTTTGCAACTCAGACTGCACTGTAACTAGGAAGAGGGAGAGATTATTTCGCCTTGGTAACATGATTACCATTGGATTTGCTAGTGTAAAGCCAAAGTCTGTGAGAAAAATTATCTGTGTTCATGTCTCAGTCCCAAGACCTTGCCCTGATTGTAACAGCTCCTACACTAACTGATCCTTCTGAACCTCAACACAGAGAAAGAGAGAGAGAGAGACTATATGCATACACACATATATATGCACAGATATATACATATATATATATATACACATATAAAGACATGTTTTTGTGTGTGCGTGTGTACCTTACAAAAGATCTTTGTGGTAGTTTGAGATTGGCTCCCACGGGCTCATGCATTTAAATACTTGGTTCCCAGTTGGTAAACTGTTTAAGATGGATTAGGAGGTGTGGCCCTGTTGGAAAGAGGACTGCCACTGGGAGTGGTCTTGGAGATTTCAGAAGCCCAAGCAAGACTCAGTCTTTCTCCCCCTCTCCCCTTCCCCAATCAGACTGACTCCCTCCCTCCCTCCCTCCCCCTCCCTCTCCCTCTCTCTCTCTCTCTCTCTCTCTCTTGTGCTCATGGATCAGGAAAAAGTTTTCAACCACTTTGCTAGCACCATGCTTTTCTTTTCTGCAGCCATGCTTCCTGTCACGTGGTACGGATTAACCCTCTGAAACTAGAAGCAAGACCCCAGTTAAATGTTTTCTTGTGTATGGTGGCCTTGGTCATGGTATCCTTCATAGCAACAGAATAGTGACTATGGCAGTCTAGAAATAGCTAAAGACATCTAGTGTATGTCTTGAGAGAAGGACTACAGAAAACCTAACAACTCTCACCTAAGAAGTCTATGAAACTGTCCCTGTGGGAAACTGATGATCAAGGCTGCAGAGGTGGCTCAGTGGTTAAGAGCAGGGAAACAGATGATGTCATTATTAATGTTGAAGCAGAAATTGTTCCTGGGCTGCTCAAAGCCTCAGTATACCTGAGGAATATGGAGAGAATGGGTTAATATAATAAGGGAAATGTGGACACTAGTGGATTTATTGGGAAGGACATAGGGATGTAACACCAAAGGAATTTTCTTTCCTCCAAACACCAAATGCTCTCATCCTCTCTCTAAAGCAAAGAGAGACTATTCCTAAAGGTAAAATTATGCCAAGCTGCATGGTTCATATAAGTCATATAAGTTCTAACCACAGTACAGGACCAAGCATGGATGCCACCTCAGGCATGGATGGCATTAACCTTGCTAGTTCAGCTTCTTCCAAGGACTGTTGGGCTAGAGAGGGGAATTATTGAGTATATGTGCTTATGGAATTATTCCTCCCCAGTCATTAATTTGGCAGAAAAACCTGCCCTGATTTATATAATTAACTGATTAAAAGTGGTTTGTGATTAAATTCTAACCAAATGAGCTTGCGCTGATTGAAGGACACATTCAAACTCTTCAATTGATGATGTCTGTACTTGGAATAATGTATCTTTATTCAAGGAGGAAGGAAACTACTATTTGTACAGTGCTAACACATTGTATAACACATTTAGATTAGCTGACTTGGAGACCTGAAAAAAAATCACACATGAGGAGACTTTAAGTCATCCATTTCTAAGAAAAAAAATGTGTAAATTATTTGCAATGCTCACTTCTAGTGAGAATAAAACAAACACACACAATGTTTTATCCGCTTGTGATCTATAGAGACATTGTCTGTGGTATCTAGAATTCAGTCACTGACCTGGCAGAACCCTGCTCTAAAGATGAGACACCCCAACACGAAATACAAATAGGAAAGGCTGCATTCTTTGCATCCAGTCCTCACTGAACGAAACCACTCAATCAGTGCCTCCCTCCTCAGCTCCCAAGCACTGTTCCTAATTTGAAAATGCGTACAGCTCCTCCCAGTTCTGTACAGACATAGAATGTCCAGCAGTAACAGTTCACAGGACCCATGTTCGCTTTTCTTGGTCAACTATGCATTTATGTATCATCTATCATGAGTAGTAGTTCCAACGTCTAGAAACTGACGCTGCTAGGTTCTACTTCCACCATGCCAGTCAACGCTTTTGGAAAATTGCAGTAAATACTAAACCTTCCCCTAAGCCCCACTGTAGCTACCTGTGAACTGGGGACAGACACAGCGGCATGCAGCTTCCAAGTCCCAAGCCATCAGATGCTACAGGACTTTGGGGAAATGTCAAAGGAAAGCTACAAATACAGCAGAGAACAAGAAAGGATTCCTTATTAGCATGAAATGACCCTGAGGGCATCCCTCTTTCATAGTTCAACTAGCGATTTTCCTAAACCAGTCTGTAGAAACTGGAAATGATCTAACCGCATCTCGTGTGCTTTAACAGCTCCTGTGGATCGCATTTTCGTGAGAGTTTACTGAATAGCATCTGAGTACTTTCATTGCTCGGGCCTAAGGGATTCTCCTATTAGCACTTAGAGACGGTCTGACCCCGCCTACAGACTGTTTCAATTTACCCCCCATCGTCATAGCTGCCTGTCATGGCCACTTGGTTCAACTGGGCCCTTGTGAAGGAAAGACAAAAAACTCTTTGAACAGATAGTGAATTTGGTTTAAAAATCAGATTACCTTTTCAAAAGACAGGTGGCTAACATGTAACTTCACCTCCTTGCACATAAAGTCAGTCAGTTGTCGTTAAACTGCTGATATCTATCATCTGACTCAATCATCCAGGCCAGTGGTTTCAACCTTCCTAAATCTGTGACCCTTTAATACATACAGCCCCTCATGTTGTGGTGACCCCCAGCCATAAAATTATTTCATTGCTACTTCCTAGCTGGAATTTTGCTACCGTTATGAATCATAATGTAAATATCTGATATGCAGGATATCTAATATGTGACCCCCCAAAAGAAGTCTTTACGCACAGGTTGAGAACTGCTGATTTAGAGACTTATAAGGACTCTTTTCACCATACATCAGTGGTCGGTATCCCCCTAGAAAGACAAATTTAGCCCTGTTGCCCCCATTTGACCCTCTCTCAATTCAACAAAAGTTCCGTATCTGCAGAAAAAAATATGTAACCCTTTTCACTGTGTGGCTATACATACAGAAATCAGCTGCACATCATTCTGCAAATGTCCATGGAGTCATTTGCCTTCATAGCATCCCCAACCTTCCCAGACCAAGACACAGCCTGCGTGGAGGCTGAAATGTAAACAAGATTATTTCCTTGCTGAGCATGACGGTAGGGAGAATAGAATGTAGCGCTGCCCGCTTAACAATTAGAAGGCAGCCAAGGTACTGTCTGCTGCAGGAATACTGAATTTCAATCTATTCTTCTGCTCGAAGCAAGCCAAGAAATAAAGGAAGTCGGAACATCAGGCATACGACACAAATTCTATTACCCTGGAAGCAGGGAAGGCACATAATGAGATCTCTTCCTGTCTGCAAGGTCATCCTTCTAATTCGTGGAATTCACTTAATCCTTAGGTCCAATTCACTGCACGCTAGTCTTCAAAGAAATCCATACAGGTTCCTATCAACAACCCTAAGAGGAGGCTCAGAATGCAAAAGAGAAAAGCCACCACAAGGTGGCCACTGGTAAATTGCAACTGCTGAGTAGCTGAGTATGTAATGCTCCCCCACCCCAAAAAAGGTTGTTTTCAGATTTAAATACCTTTTAGAAAGCAATAAACTGCTGTATCAAAAAATTAAGCTGTAACTTTAAGGAAAAAATGAAACTAGTAACATTTGCAAGAGGTTAATTTTCAAGGACTTGGATGTATAATTTACCACCCACTACTTTTTCATTAGCAGGGCCAACTCATCATTGAAAACTTATCTCTACTTTGCCTTCATCCGGTCCCTGCAATTCACCTGCCTCTAAGAGTAACAATTACTCATCACCTGGTTTCCAAAGTAACTCATCAAAAGGGCTAGGGTGTGACCTCTCCCTTGTCGTCACATTTGACAGGTTGTATGAGAAGCCACAAACATTAGAAACACTGTGGCTTGTATTTATCAAAGTAGAATGTTTCAATGTTAATTGAAAAGTCAGTAAGAGAAACCACTTTCCCACCAAAAAGAAACACGCACACACACACACACACACACACAAATAGTTATGAACGTAAAACTTAGATGTAGTAAATAAAATTCATAATGATTTACAAGCTCAAAACAAACAATTATGTATTAACAAAACTATGGAGGTCTGTGAAGTATCAAACTATTCACTTTACAAAATAACACTAGGTGGGGCTATAGAGAAGGCTCCATGCAAGCACAGAGGCCTGATGTTGATCCCCAGAACCCATTAGAAAAAGAATAAGCCAAGCATGCTGGTACACATTTTTCATCTCAATCTCACTACTGGAAGGAGAGACAGACAATGATTCCTGGGGCAGCCTCGTCTACTAGATGAATTCCAGGCCAATGAGAGATCCTGTGCCAAAATTAAAAGGTAGATGGTGCTTGAGCAATACCACCCAAGTCCCACACTGACCTCCATGCGCATGTGTGCACACACACGCCTGCACACACGTGCACACACCATGTATACATTAATGTTATTTTTTACTAAACTAAAGGTCTTTTACTAAAAGGTTCTTCACCCTGTGATACACATAATACAACTTGGTATGCAAGAATTGTACCGATTTTGGAATGTACACAGTGGTTTTTTAGTGCGAATTACTTCAGAGTCACTCATTAAACTGTTCAACGCATACATGTTTAACCAATGAAAGCAGTCTGTCCATCTCATCCTATTCTGGATGGTTTTTTGTTGTTGAATACAAATTTAAGTGGCTACCCATGCATAGGATGCGAGGAATTTTCACACGGCCAGTCAAGCAGAAAGTGTTATGGCTATCCGCATCTCATTGGTCATTTATTATGCAGTCCTAAAAGGCTGCTGGACTCAGGGTGCATCCATACACTACTTGAATGTCTCAGGCTTCAGTTCATCTAACTCTAGACACCAGGTGGGTCATGGTAGTGACATCTAAAGGATCAAACATACCCTAGTTTTTGTACATCGCTTTTTGACAATTCTACCTTGGCTCATATCGACACACAAAAAAATAATACAAAGAAGAGGACAGAGTTTCAGTATCGTCCCTGAAATCTGACTACCCCCACTCAGGGATCCACATTGTTTTTGTCTTCTGCACTGTTCATTTTTTTAATTTCTATCACTGCTTATTTTTTAATTATCCTTCCACAGCTGGTTACATGATATTTTCAGATTTAGAGACATATGGGACTTGGCCATTAAATGGGTAGGAGATGGACTGCCCTTCCAGAGGACCTGAGTCTGGTCTCCAGCAGCTATGTTGGACAGCTCACAACTACTGCCTATAACTCCAGCTGCAAGGGATTTGGTATCTTCTTCTGGCCTATATGATGATGATCTGCACTCTCACACACATGCCTAAAGACAGACACACATACGTAGAATTTTTAAAAAGGATATAAACAAAGAATTCCAGGCATATTTAGAAATCATCTTTTGGCCTTTCTCGTGAGTTTAAAATTATACACACTGCAACTGCCTTTGGAAAGATACTTTCAGTTCCCATATGAACCAGCCCCCTCCTACACATATAGTTGCTATTCTCAATGAAATTAGCATGCATGATAATGCATGAAATTGTGGTGTATTACCTATAATTGATGAGTTTTTTTAGCAATAACAATCTATAGAATCCTCACACCAATTCTAAGACAACCACTGCTATACTCTCACTTGGCAGATGGCAGAACAGAAACATGAAGAGATTAATTGTATCATGACACAGGTCAAATTATGAGCTCAGGACATGGTCAGCACATTAGACTGTTTCTCAATGAACAATTATATATTATGATGGGATAGCCTTCATTTTGTACTCAAGAAGCATCATATATATTAATGAATATATTATATATATATACTGGTACCTATATTAGTGTGTATGTAATTATGTATATACACATATATGTACATATGTATGCATGCAATTTGTGTTTAACACTCTTTAATGCTGACCGCCATTTACAACACCAAGTATGGACTCTTTGATCTCGAATGTACACACAGTGTGGGCTTCCCAACCTTCTAGTTGCACCTGTCTCCCCTTTGCACAAACTCATTCCTCCTGAGGACTAATTGTCCCCCAAACTTTTCACATTCCCTTGTGTCTGTGTGCACTGGCAGAGGCATATCCTGAACCACCCTCTCCCCCGGTACTGTGGCCATCTGGTGGGTTCCCACTCATCCTCCATGACTCAGTGCTAGCATCTCTCTGGGCACCCTTCCCTGATGCCCAGCCGCCAACAGAATTCTCACACCCACCTCTGCTTTGTATGCACCCCCTTCACACAATTGGTACAGTTTTTCTAAATTCCCTATCTTAAAAACTTAGAAGCGAAAAACATATTGTCAATCCCCATCTGCAATGAGACCCTCAAGAGCAAGTTTGTCTCTTGTCTTTGTCCTCTTGGCACTGACCAGAACAGACATGCTTCGATAACACAAGGATTTGTAAGTGCCCTGAGTGAAATCCAGCAAAAAATGCATCCGCTACATACAAGCACTATAATTCTAGGACTTTGTAGTTGATGGGATTAAACTACGAAGATACAATTAGCAAATTCCTATATGTCAAAAATCATCAATGGAGAATTCATATTGCACAGAATTATTTGGAATTGTGTCTATCATCATGGATTCAAAGTAGAAGAGACCTTGGGTCATGTAGGACCCAACTAGCTCCAAGAAGCTGGGAGGCATGAGAAAGACGGCCAAATATAGAGACAGTTGAATCCTCCAGGCCTGCCTGCCAAGGAACGCGCTCAGTCTTGCTTGAAAACCTAGTGACCTCCTTCTCCATTAGAATATGCTTCCTTCTGCCAGTGCATATCCAAATGCTACCTTTCCGGTTCAAAGCCACTCACTTTGTAGGCAGCCTGCATTTTCCCCCTTTGAAGACTTCCTTCCTTTAACATCCCCTCTCCAGGGATGACCACACAAACTCCAGAACTTACCATCTTTGCAAATCTTAATTCCCCTGCCAGGTACCAAATCAATAAGGACAAAGTTACATCATTTTGGCCCCACTCAACCCCCCCCACCTAGGTCAATGTCTAATACACTACAATATGGAGAATAAAGCACTCTAGGTTCTCCAGGTACTTTAAATATATACATCAACTAAAATTCAGTAAAGTTAACAAATATTGAAAATGATCTATTGATTGCATATAATAGAAATTTCAGAATGCATTTCAGATAAGAATTCCTATTAGATGTTTATTTTTTACTTGGATTCCTGGTCTAGATAAGGTTCTTTAAAACTTGGCATCAGTGGCCATCTTGTTACTGATTACCTAGACATAAGGGTCTCATGATGATTGCATGTCTAAAGTAAATTGCAAGATTATTTTTTAATTCCAATGTTTTTATCCAAAGCTCAGGGAAGATTTCAGATGTGTAAAAATTATGTTGGGGACAGGAAATGCAGAGGTTAAGGACAAGGAGGACAACTGCTTTGGCTGAGAGATGAAAAGACTCACACATTTGATTGTAAAGCACAGCTGAAAGCTTGGCATCTCTCCGGGCACCCTTCCCTGACACCCAGCCACCAACAGAATTCTCACATCCACCTCTGCTTCGTATCCACCCCCTATGGAAGAATGAAAATAGCACAGCCATGAACATGCATGCAGTTGCTAGGCAAACTAATACACATTCTCCCCGTACTTAGACATCAAAAGAATCAATAGGACAATTGATGTTCCTGAAGATTCGGCCTACCGCAGACCAAGGACAGTGCAAGGTGTATACTTGAGCTTACAGCTCTCATTTGAATCAGAGTAACATCACCATTCTGACTTAGTTCACTGAAAACATTCACTAAAATATGACTTCTGACAGCTACAACTGTATCTCGATAATAGAATATGCTAAACATTTATCACAAAACAAAAGCTGCCTTCCCAATGTGACTTCTATCCTTTATGTTAAAACATGGTTTGTAACTTGTAAAGTCTCCTCTCTGTCATTTTCCACATGGAAACTTCATTCTGGATCCTGCCACATGGAGGACCCAAGAATGGATAGTACAAGCTCCGTTTAATGAAATGGTGAGGGCTGAAACCATTTATGAGATACACAGGTGAGTCCAAGGCTCTTCACTGGCCAGGTATTCATGACAGATGCCTTTGCCTTGGCAGCTGCACACACCGTAGAGGGTTAGACTACAGACTTAGAGCATTACAGTACCAAACTGAACCATAAGCCAAGTTGACTTGGAGCAAGTATAAAACCCATAATATCATGCAGGGAGAATTGCTCAGTCAAGAGAAGTGTTTACCTTGCAAGCAGGAGGGCTTGAGTTTGATCTTGAAAACTCACATTGAAAAAGCAAAACAAAACAATACAATATAATACAGCATAACAAAAACAATGCAAAACAAAATAAAAAAAGTCAGGCAGTTATATGCATTATCTGTAATCTCAGCACTGGGAAGAAAGAGACAGGCAAATAGATTTCTCAGGCTGACTGGCCCTAGAGTCTAATGGGCAAATGCTAGACCAATAATAGACAATCACAAAATAAAGTGGACGGGATCTAAGTAACAGTACCCAAGGTTGTTCCCTGACCTTCACATGCATGTGTGCCTCCAACAAACACCCCAGATCCATAATAACTAAGGAAACAAACAAAAAGAAAAGTTAAAAAACATCTCAAAATAGTTAACTAAGAGGGTTTGCTTCTAGACAACTCTTCCAAGCACAGTAAAAATTAAAACAAAGTAGGATCACAGTTGAAAAATACTAAAGGGTGGGGATGGTGGCACACGCCTGTAATCCCAGCACCCAGGACAGGTCAAGGACAAAATGAACTATATCAGATTCTAGACAAGCTTGGAAACTCTGTCTTAGGGAGGGAGAAAAATCCTGCTCCCCCTGTGCTGGCCTACAGTCTCCAAATGCAATCCATACCCAGGAGCTATGAAATTCCAAAGGGTTTTTTTTAACCTGGCCTGAAGCAAAATAAAGCCATGACCTATATTCTACTGTATCCACTTTCTATTGTGTCTATAGTAAATTATTATAATCTCAGTGCCTGGAGAATTCAAATGCGTTATCTTACAGTGCTGGAGGCCAGGGGTCCAACTAAACTAAAACCCAGCTCATCAGTAGAACTGATTCTTTTAAAGCATCCAGATAAGATTCCACTCACTGGCTTTGCTGTGGCTTCTAGAATGCCCTGGATTTCTTCACCTATGGCCCCTTCTTCCATGTGCAGAGACAACCATGCAGCCCCTTCTGAGCCTGTCTCCATTATCATGTTTCTCTCTAACCCTCTTTGGGAATAATTCCCAGCCTGACTGCTTGAATGAATTGTGTGACCAAATCGGTCCCAGCCAAGTATTCCATTTCCAGTCCCTTACCCTTTAATCACACACCCACAGATTCCATTTTGCCACGAGGATGGCCATCCCTGTCCTGGAGAATAGTGATGAACACCCTGAAAAGGGGGCATTCTTTTATCTAACAAATCCATTGACTGTGATTTTATGATAGTTCTTTCCGTGTACTTAGCAAACACCAGTACCAGAGAACCTACGTAAACCTTATGAAACGCCTTCCCACTCTGAAAAATAAAATCTTAGCTGCAACAGAATCACGCTCTATAGGGACTAGCCTGAATAGTTATTACTTGGCAGAAAAGAAAAAAAAAAGCTGTAAGTAATGGCAAAGCTTCTAATGCCTCTTCCCGTGACATTGAGAGTTTATCTGCTGTAGGCAGAAAAGCCTTTGTGGTTAGTGAGGCCATGCATAGGAGACCTTCACAGGAACATTAGTGAGCATTAACAGTGCAGGACTCGGAACGACTCTCAATTATGGTAACATAATCCCACCCAGCCTTGTGTTGAACACAGCCCGGCCATAATAAATTGTAATGTCTCACTATAAATAAGCAACTAAACACTCTGGAAAATAAATATAAAACTTTTTGCATTAAAAATTAAACACAGTCCAACTTCAAGGACGAGGACCTTGTTTTATTCATTCCTGTGTTCCTGTTATGCTCATGACAGTGTCGATGGCAGTTAATATATATCTACAAACTTTTGTTTTTGTTGAAACATTATGTTTAGTTCATAGGATAAGTTAATGCAGTGTCTGATGTGCCGAGCACAGAAAATACACACACAAGATGGAACACATTATTCAACAATAAATAAATAAAAGCATGCTTATCAAGAAAACTCTTTTAAAAAAAGCATACCCAAACTCCACACACATCTGCCATAAATCAATTTCTCTGGCAACAAAAAATAGTTCAATTTTTATGTATTGAGATCTGACTACACAGTGTGGTCAAATATAAAACTATCAAGAACCACTGATTTCATTAACTTTGTCCATAGCTTTGTGATGCAACTTAATTTGCAATGTCCTGAAAAGTAGTGGTTGTTGGTGTTCCT
>JABTXL010005037.1:20271147-20328011 GCA_025134845.1 Neodon shergylaensis
ATATATATATATATATATATATATATAAAGTTCAGTCACTTCCAAACTTTTTAAAGGATAGTAGTTACTTTAGTTAAAATTAAATTAAACAGTACCATAAAGCAGAATGTAACAGTTACCTCTCTTTATGTATGAGAATGCAACCAAATCCTTGCACTCATAAAGCATCTATTCTATCCATTCTTCTTACAGAAGCATGTATTTTAGATCTTTGGCTTCCAAGTACATGTGAGAATAGCTTGACAAATACAGTGTAGAACCATGCTTAAGAAGGACAGCTTAGCATTCCACCAAAAGATAAAACCTAAACTTGTGAAAAGAAGTTGTAATGATAACATGCCATGAACTTTATGTAGGTCATATTAAAGTGCTCGAAATCTATAGGACAGAGTAAGACAAGATACAAAGAAGGGCTTCTGTGGCAATCCCACACCATAAAGGCTTCATGAGCTCAATGAGTACAGGAGTGCATTTAGAGTAACTTGGAAACTCCCATACATAATCAAGTCTACCATGAGATTCACCAGACTATTTTACAGTTCTTGGCCCCTATACACCTCTATTTTCTTCTAAAATACTAAAAATAGCTGAATTTTTGTTGGGGGTTTTGGTTTTAGTTTTTCTAGACAAGGTTTCATTTCTGTGTAGCCCTGACTGTCCTGGAACTTGCTCTGTAGACCAGGCTGGCCTCAAACTCAGAAATCCACCTGCCTCTGCCTCCTGAGTGCTGAGATAAAAGGGTTGCACCACCACCACCATTGGGCAAATACTTGAATTTTTAACAGACATACCCTGAAAGAAGTCCCTGGATTGACTTCCAGGTAGCTACTAATAAAAGAGAAACTGTCTCCTGCTCTCCTTGTAGATAATGTCTACCAGAGGCTCATTCCTGGGAGCCTGAAATAAAGGAAGCCATGGTGGCTCTTGCTATTCACTGTGGAAAAGGAAGGATCAAGTGGCATTCTGACAACCAGAACTCTATGGGCTGTCATTTTACACTGTCTATAAAACAGCACCAATTCATGTTTGCAATTAAAATCCAGGAGGCAATTTAAGTTATCTATTGATGCTACGTATCAAATGACCCCAACACTTATCAGTTGCAGGAACTAAGGATTTACTAACTCAAAGAGCTTCTCTGAACCACGATTTTAGGAACTGCACAGCTAGGTGATTCTGGCTCAGAGACTAAAGGGAACATGTTCAAATTCTGCCCTAAAGCTGGCATCTCAAGACCTTGCTAGGGCTTTAGGCATACTGCCCTAGGTGGCCCTTTGGCATGTCTGGTATAGACTGGTGTTGTCTATCAGCACTTCCTTTCTGGCCAGATCAGTCTCCAGGGACCGAATAAGTATGCTCACAACATGGCGAATGGCCCAACAAAGAAAAGTAGGTATTGCAACAACGTAAGGGTGGCACTCACAGTCATAATCAGCAATCTGCCACCTTCTACAAGACATTCCAAGCGCATGAGCAGGAACAGGCAAACCATTTAGAGTCTGATTGTTACAACTTTGAAACAAGTTTACAAATGAAAGAAAAATAAATTTTTGATACAGTTTTAGAACTGCTTATTATGGTTTAGATTGTTGTTATATGTGACAATACAGTATTAATCAGGACACTAGAGGACACATTAGTGTTTCATGAGAAGTCCTTATATTTTTGTTGAATAAAAATAATACCACATATTTAACCAAGACTTACAGCAATTGTTCCATATCAGCAAGTTTTTCGTGCATTATTGTGTGTGTGTTATTTGATTGATTTTCCATTAAATGCCTACGATGATAATCACATCATTTTAGTACCAATTTTATTGATGGAGAGGTCAAAATTTAAAAATCAGTTATGCTGGAATCTTAAAATCAGAGAAAATTAGGATCCCTATCCATTGATAACCCCAGAATCATGACACTGAGAAGAATCCTAAGAAATTACCTCATTGGCTGAAACTCAGTGATGGGTCTATTGGAATACAATAAAGCATCTTTACTTTTATTCCTCAGCAAAACTCTTTAGAGTGATGTGGCAATCCAATAGTTTGTTTTCAGATAAGACACGACCCCAGCGTACAAAGACAATTGCCTACATAGTGAAGTTCTGCATATTGGAGATGAATTTTAAAAAAAAATGAACCATGACATTCTCACCCAAATAGCACTTTCTTCTCAATGGAATTTTCAATGACTGCACGTACAAAAAAAGTATTCAGCGCCCTTCTGTAGGAGGAACTTGTAGTGTGCCGTTTTAGGATAACAATCTCGTGAACAGTTAGAGCTACAGATTTTATGCTTGCCGTGTTTTTACCCTAACATATCACGACTATAGCTAACTCTCATTTAGATTTTCAATTCTTGGATAGCTGTGCTAGGGGTTTTTTTTTTCTATTGTTGAGATAAACACCATGAGCAAAAACAACTTGGGGAGGAAAGAGCTGTTTGGGTTTGCACTTCCACAACATACCGAGAGCATTCAGGACAGGAGCTCAATCAGAAACCTGGGGAAAGGAAGTGAAGAAGGCCCTGAGGAAATGCTCTTTATGGACTTGCTCAGTTGGCTTTCCCATACCACCCAGGACTGCCCAGTATAGGTGTGCCACTACCCATAGTGGGATAGACCCTTGCACATTAATCTATAGTATAAAAAAAATGGCTCCAAAGATTTGTCTACAAGTCAGCCTGAGGGAGGCATTTTCTCTATTGAGGTTTCTTCTTCCCAAATGACTCTAATTTGTGTCAAGCTGACCAAAAACTAATCAGTACAACTGACCCCTTGTCAGCTTGAGACATGGACATAGCACTAAAAAACTATAACCTTTCCTTTCATGTTTGTTCAAAATATGCCACGTTAATATCACTGTATAAAACATTGTCTAACTTGAAAAGGTCCTATAGGTTTTAAAAGTTTCAGAGTTTAAAAGTTTGAAGTCTCCTAACTGTGGGCTCCTATAGAATCAAAAATGAGTAAGATATTTCTTATATACTTTCTCACTCCTAGAGGGAATGTGACCAGAACACAGCTACAATCAGATCATGCAAAACCAAATTCCAGCAACAGTATCCAATGTGTGAGATTCATTCATGATATTCCTGGCTCCAAATGGCTTAGGTAGCCTCACCTCTGACTGTGCATACACAGCATACATAGCTTGTCTTACAGGCTAATGCCAGCCCCACTCCATACCTGTCCTATCCTTCACGATCATCTCATGGTCCTGGCATCTGTACTACGTGGATATCTCTGCTGCAACGGGGACTACGTTATCTGTTAAGACTCAACTTCAATACATGACTCCTCCATCCTAGGTTCTCTCCTGCAACTGAGGCTACACCTGCACCAAAGGCCTCTCCTGCCTCTCACAATACCAAGCCTCAGAAGTTCTCCATCTCCATAACCCAGTCAAAGCCTGCAGCTTTCGTGATACCAAAGCAAGTAACGTATGACCAAGCTTGACTCCAGCTTCCTCTGCAGCCTTGGCCCCGCTGGACCCCCTCACTAATCAGCTCCTGTGTGCTGGCCCTGGGGAAATACTTCTCATAAAAATTCGCCTCTCCATGCTGCTGCTCTCTCCTTCACCACGTTTGATTTCCATCCCCAACTGACCAGCATCATTTGTTCCATTAAAGTAAAAGCTTCGAGCCGGGCGATGGTGGCGCACGCCTTTAATCCCAGCACTCGGGAGGCAGAGGCAGGTGGATCTCTGTGAGTTTGAGACCAGCCTGGTCTACAGAGCTAGTTCCAGGATAGGCTCCAAAGCCACAGAGAAACCCTGTCTCAAACCCCCCCCCCAAAAAAAAGTAAAAGCTTCGCTGCGGTGGTTCTGGTCTCTTGTTTATTACAGTTGATTCTTCAATCCCAGCTGACCCAGAAACCACCATATGTTAACCCAAAATATCACATAAGTGACCCTTGACAAAAAGTATTTGCTTCCATCTGAAATTTCATAAACCAGGTCTCCATCATCAGGACTCCTTCAGTTTTTACATCTTCCAAGTTCCAAAGGAAAAAAAAAACATTTACTAAGTTCTGAGGACTCAATAGCTTTTCCATCCCAAAGATCTAAAGTTCTATCCATAGCCCACCACCACCCAGAACATGGTCAAGTTCTGACATGGAGATAATACAACTACTATTAACAATGTTTGCCTTGGTTTTCTTTCTGTTGCTATAATAAATTACAGGCCAGTTGGCCAACACTTCCAAGTGACAGTGCCTAATCAGGGAAAGTCGTGGCAGGACTTCAAGCAGGAACCTGGAGGCAGAACTAAAGCACTGGCTGTGGAGGTGGAGAGCTTATTATTTTTGTTTTATTTTTTCTCCATGACTTGTTCAGCCTGCTTTCTTGTACTTTTCAGGACCACTCACTCAGAGGTAGCACTGCCCAAGTGGGCTCAGTTCTACTATATTGATCATAAATCAGGAAAATGACCCTACAAACTTACCTGTGGGCCAGTCTGAAGGAGGCACTTTCTCAATTGAGGTTCCCTCTTCCTAGATGACACTAGCTTGTGGCCAGCTGACAAAATGCAAGGAGCAAAATGACTCTCAGGGTATAATCATAACAGTGTGTATTTTAAAAGCTAGTCCACCTTTCTGGAACCCCAAAGAATGGAGTGCCTACCATCATACAGATATAAGAATTATTTTTCATACTTATCTATCAATTTGAGATTATGGATAAAACCAAGGTGAAGAAAGAGGTATATATAGGTAAGTATTATGGTTCTTATTCAAAAGCCAAAGGAAAATAATTGTGGTATTCCAATAGCAGCAGCAGTAATATCAACAAGCAACTAATATGTGATAAGATTTTGCTATATACTAAGAGTTCTCACATATTAGGTTAATATACATTACCTCGTTTTATCATCATCAAAAATGTTTAATGATTTTCAGAGATGCAGACATGAACATAGAGACATAGATTAAAGAGTATGTCCAGACCCTCTACATCAGCGGTTCTCAACCTCTGCATCACAATCCCTTTGACAAAACCTCCATCTCCAAAAACATTTACATTATGATTCATAACAGTAGCGAAATTACAGTTATGCAGTAGCAGTGAAGATTTTATGGTGGGGGGTCACCACAGCATGAGAAGCTGTATTAAAGAGGTGCAGCATCAGGGAGGTTGAGAACCACTGCCCTAAAGGTATTGGGGGTCACCACACCATGAGGAACTGCATTAAGAACCACTGCATTACATAGGAAATGGTACAGTTGCCATTGAAGATAGCGGCTATCTGTCCCACAAATCCCATTTGGACAATGGATTACAATTTGCTGGACAACATTGCCTGAAGATGGAGCAATGCAATCCACTGGTGTCCACTGGTCCTATTCTGTCTTAGGAAAGTAGCACATGAAGATGTTCAAAACTCGGGTGATTCTTTTGATATGAAATAACATCTCCAACAGAGAGGACTTTGTGGTCACTTTTGAATATATAAGGTATTCTCGTCAGTTTTCTTACTATCCCTCCAAGAGCCTGCAGGCAGGGATGAGGATTGAGATCACTTTTCAAGTAGAAAAAAGTGGAAGTTTAATATAAAACCCCTAATTCAACACATAAAAATATACAATACAAGATCAAGGAAACCAACATTAAAGTGTTTTTTTTTCCTCCAAGTATTCCTGGCTATACCTGATCCACTTTAAATTCCTTCTAGTCTAAACAATGACTTTATTCTCACGAGGTCGCCAAACCTTGAATCTCTAGGGTCCCTGTTATCTCAAATAGGGAAAAAAATGAACACAATTCCTATGAAAACCATGCTGCAAAGATTAGCAACAAGCATTGCCATACTAAGATTGTACAATCCAGAGTCATGAATCAGCAGCTTTTATACACTCACTAAGATCAAGTTTATTTCTTCTGAACACTGCAAAACCACTTTAAGTAAGAGAATGCTAAATGCATATCGTTTTAAAGACCTGCAGCTTCTATAGACGGACAACCGAGTTCCATAACTAACTTGAAAGACACAGTAAGATCAGAATCTATTTGACTGCAACTCCTACGCTTCCTGTTCTGAGATTTCATCCGGGACAGTGAAGGATGGTGACCTCCACACACATAAGCACCCCAGCGTCACATCAGATGATGCTGCAGTTAGACTTTGGGAAGGAAGATGATCTGTGGACAGAAAGAAGCCCTGGGGACCTTTGCTACCCTCAAGTCTGTCTTATATTATGGAAAATGATTTTTCCCTACATGGAGGAGTAAGAAATGGGAATATCCTTAAATGTTTTCTTCTTTTTAACTGTAGCAAAGGTGTTCCCCACTTGCATTCTTGTAGATAGAAGGTGATGCCTGCTGGGCTTAAGCAGTTCTGCATCTAATAAGAAGTGATTAGGTGCCAGTATCTACTGCCTCTGTACAGTGACTACAGAGTCTAAGACATTCCCCTTCTGGATGGAAGGAAAAGTACATCACTATGATCCATCCATCAATGGTTCGAAGAATCCTTTCTCCTGCCTCTAATTTTTCTTCTGGGAAAATGTAACACTAGGTCACATCTGAGAATCTAAGGGCCACTGCAAAAGTAACTCTTTAAGATAGTGTCAGGTAGAAATATATAGACCTACCGCTTCTTACTTCCAGCACCAATTCCTTGACACCCATCAGTTCACATCTCCTCTCTGGTTTGATATGGTGACACTCCCACCCTAGTGACTTCAGCTACACACAAAGGCACACTTCTAAGTTCTTTACTATAAAGGTGGAATTCGGTGTATGTGTCGCCCGAAGATTCTTATATCGCCTCTCAAGTGAATAAAATCTACTGCAAAGCAAACCTGAGACATGTTCTCAAAGTCAACACGTTAACATCCATCTGTTCGAAGGAGCCAGTACACTAATTCTCTTTATATGCAGTCTCTGAAATAGTCAGAAAGTGTGGACCCAGGTCCATACTTCAGCTTGTACTGGAGCACAACCATTTTCCTGTTGCCATGGGTTACAAGGATGAGTCGCTCAGAGTCCTCCAGACAACTTGAGGAAGATCTGATAGCAATTTCAGAATGAGGTTACATTCTTAGCAATTACCAACTTGCTACAATTCAGTATATTAAGTGACCAGCTCACAAACTTAACTCATTACATGAAAATACGGATGCGAGATAGGTAAACTCTAGGGGTTCTGTTTTCCTATCAGAAAGCAGTGCTCTCATCACCACCAGCCTCCCATTAAATGATCTACATAGCCATCCAATCACAAATGGGGTGAATAGTTTCAGAATTGATGTATTATATACCAGGGTGATGTATAGCCATCACTAAAATATCTTCTAACCTCAGATCACATGACACTTAGCAGTCTTTATGCTGAGTCCTTCATAGACACACACTTATATTAAAGTGGCCAGAAGGCATAATAACTCTGATATTAAGAACAATAAAAAAACAAGCATTTTATTGTACCTATATGTTTATTAATTCTACATTCAAGTTGCACTTGGACTACTGGAAGCATCTTGTTCATGTGTCTGGAAAAAAAACCAATTCATTCAGGAAATGCCAGAATTGGGAGTCAGGCATGAAAAATGTAGCATCATACCTATACCATCCCTGCTTAAAGAAATATGCTCAGAGCATGCCTTGGTAGCTCCACTGACAAATGAGTTGTTAAATATTCTCTAAATGTTCCCCTGAACATCTGAACTGGATAAATGCAACCTCTGGTCCAATCAATATCGTTTGAACAAATAAGAAAATGAAGCACATTGAAGATGCAAAGCTTCCTAATTGGCTAAACACAAAGATGACGCTGTGGAGTGGCATGGCAATTGTGCTTCCTCTGCTCTGGGTTTGTCTTCTTCCTAATCCATTCTCTGCCCCCAGGACCCTTCATCCCGTATTAATGATTTAATTTAAAGACAAATGTGCACACAAAGAAAAGGAGCAGGTTTGGATGTGCTCTGAACCTGAGCCCTTCCCTGCATCAACTCCTGACATCACCGAAAGTGGAGGAAATCACTGACAAGGACCGTGTTCCACATGGGAAATACTGAGATCTCAGAAAACTTGACTGCAACAGGGTTTCTTGTTTAAGAAAAAAAAATTTAAATTCCCATAAACCCCTATTTGGCTAAAGAGAAGCCGCCCACACACATACAAACACCTTTTGTTTTCTCATGATACATGTCTCTTAGATGTCAAACAAAAATTAAAGGCATAACATAATGAGAAAGCATCTAACTCAAGCAAGGTGGGATAGGTTCGATTCTAGCGGCTTGGTTTTAAATAGCAGCTACTAGCTTACACCTTCTTGGTATGGCTGTTCCTGTGTCAATGGCCAAAAACAAAAGGCCTGACTTGATAGTATTTTCACATGCTCAGCACCAAAGTCCAATCCTAATTTCACACATACAGAAGTTGCTAATGCTTTTCTCTTCTTTGGTAGGGTCAGAACAGAACAGCCCGTTAGTTCTCTGGACTTCCCACTTGGACCAGTTTGGCTTTCAGGGAGCAGGTATCAGAACCTTAACTATGACCTTTTCATTCTACTGCCTGGCTAGTGCAAACTCAATCGGGTCCCAGAGAAGATAATTACAATAAAAGTTGCATGTTCCTTATAAACTAGAGGAGGGGAAGGGGCTGTTTCCCAAGTCCCCTACAATTAAATGTCAAAGAGGAGGAAAGAGCAAAACAATAAATAACCAGAGAGGGAAGTTTCACTAAAATAAGTCTAGATTTTTTTTTACAAAGATGCATTTATTTACACCCATGGCTTATTTGGATTCGAAAATCAGGTTGTCTTTACAATTCATGTGATACTTAGAGCCGCAGAAGTCCGATGCTGACATACAGTCGCCCAGCTTAGAATGCATTTCTGCACAATCCGTGGAGATCAATAGACTCAGGAAACAAATATGTTGATGGATGAGGACTGGTCTGAAAACAAGCAGGTTAAGGTAGCCACGTTGCTGGTTTCATAGGCATTCTCATGCTGGCAGAACCAAAGGGCTACAAAGGATTCCTCCCTTTTTGTAAAGGGGAAAAACGGGAAGGAGGGTAAGAAAGGGGCAGGAAAGGAAGGGAAGAGAATGGTGTGGATAGTGAAAAAAAGAAGAAAGAAACAGAGGATGGTGAACAAGAAAGAGAAACCCAGATAGGGGCGGGGGGAGTAGGAAGCAAAGCTATGATGTATGGATGCTAGCCAGCCACCCAGCCAAGTGCTCCATCACCCGCAAGCCTACATCCCTCCCCCCTTCCAGACTCTGAGCTCAGTATGTAGACTTAGGGCTCCCCGGTGCAGACAACCCTCCTCATAACCCCAGTGCAAGCAATGCCAATGCGTGATGCTCCAAGTAGCCCAGAGCATCCAGCCCATCGGAACCCGCCACTCCCTGGACCATACTGTACTTATCACCCTCCCTACCCCCCACCCCCGACTTCTCCTTGGCACCCCCCCCATCACTAGTCTCAGGGTAGGGGGGAAGCCTGGAAAAGAGCAACATGGGGGGGGTGTCAAAAAAGGGGAGCGAGTGAAGGAAGCGATCAAAATAATTTTTAAATAATGTGATAATAAATGCTGGGGAAGTACCAGGGGAGGGTGCCCGTGGCAAGCACCTGGGTAGCACAGCACGCTGTTGCAAATCCCCCAGGCTGCGTGGGGCTGGGCGATTTTCCACAAAAGGAACTTTGCAAGAAGCGCAGCGGTTTTGCAAGGCGAGGAGAGGAAGAGAACGCAGCGTTACCTGGCCGAGGTCAACGCCGGCGGGGCCGCCGAAATCCTCAGGTTTGCACGGTCCTGAGCCACTTGATCGGGTTACTATGGAAATCGTCTTAGGGAGGACGCGGGCAAAGCACGAGCCGGGCACATCGTCGTCGGCCGCCGAGCGAGCGGGCGCGGGACCGGGCGCGGCGCCTCTCCCGGGCCCGGCTCGCTCTTTCTTCGCTCTTGGCCGGGCCGCGCCTCCCCGCCCCGCGCCGCCGCCGCCGCCGAGCAGCCCGCGGGCGAGCCGAGCCCTCGCCGCGCGCAGCCGGCAGCCGAAGCGCGAGCTCGCAGCAGCCGGCCTGGGCGGCGAGTGGCGCTGTTTCCCAGCCGCGCAGCTGGGATTTAAAGAGACAGACGCTTCGCGGGGCTCTAAGGGGCCCTGGCCGGGAGGGGAGTCACGCAGCTGGCCCAAGGTCCCTGCCGGAGCCCAAGATAGCCTCAGCACGCTCGGCGAGCAAAGTTTCCTGCGGAGACTGCCCCTGAGAATTGCGTGAGACCCGCCTCCGTCACCTCTCGTGACTACAGAACAGGCTGCAAGGAGAGTAAGGGATTTTTTTTTCGTCCCTCGGAGACTAAGGGGGAAATGATTTGTATGCTCAACAAGTCATGCACCTATTTTCAGCCGCTCTAGCTTCCGTCCTTGGGCACCGACTTTTTCGCTGAAAGCACACAGGCAAACTGGGGATGTGGGGGCTCTTCGTTTCATGTTAGACTCTAAGCAGGGATGCGTGGTTTGGGGGGAAGACAGTGACAGAAAGATATAGCTGTCAAATATCTTGGGCTTCCCACCAAAACCACCTTCCTCTTCCAGCTAACATAGCATCTCCTTTTCTCTCCCCTCCCAGACCTGGAGAACGTGCTTAAAGGTACATTCTAGACGCTACTCCAGCATTACCCATAGGCTCACCTTTCTCTAAGTGGCTTTTCCCGGGAGCTAGGAACACAGGAATTGGGGGGGGGGGGGGCGTAGCAGAATGAAGACACTCGTCTGATCCCTTTCTTTCTACCCTAACTCAAAGCCAGTTCTCAGTGAGCAGCTTTTAGGATGTTGGAAACAGAATGTGACGAACAACGTACATGGCTTGCTACCCCTGCGCACACGTAGATCCAGAGAAATTACAATCCACTAGCTTTGTTTCTTATGCTAACCATCCGTTTTCGCTGCCTTATACACGACCCTGGATCTTTGTAGACTGAGTTCAACCCAAACTTGCCCCCTGGAGGAGAGGCAGAAAGAGAACTCTCTTGAGATACCCAGGGTGGTAGATGTTTCATAAATAACGACAGTATCCAGGGTGGAGGGAAGGTTTCCTTGGGGGGGGGGGCGGGGATCCTGTAACTAGATTATCAACACCTGGCAAGCAGGATTTACACTTAACCCCTCTTTCACTCTTGGACTTTATAAATGTTATGAGCTGGGAACATAGCAAGGGAGATAAAGAGATACCTTCCCATTCCAGGGTCTTCTGCTTCCCTCTTGTACCTCACTCTCCACTCTCCAGCCCTCACGCCCTACCATGCAACCTTCATGCTCTTTCTTCGTCTACCTCTCCTCCAGAGTAAACATTTCAAACAAAGAAATGTGCCCGTCCAGGTCCCTATTCCCTTCAAAAACGTGAGCATGTTCTTATTATGATATGGGACAGTGGCTAACAAAACAGCATCATAATAAAACACAGAAAATGCTGTAACAACATACCCAAGACTCTATAACATGTCAACAACGTAATCTCATTACTTACGGTACTGGGCTTGGGAGTCCACCACCTAGCTGGCCAGCTGGACTGATTGCTGTCTCTTTGATGATGTTTTGCACGTGTCTGCACGTGTCTTCCTCGTGAGGGAACGTGCTTACGTGCTGGATCGTCTGTCTCTTAATTCTGTTCACCAGGGGAGAAACTTCATGGTGTTAACAACACCTAACGACTCCACCTGTTGATGCTGTTGCACTGGCGAAGGTTTCAACACAAAATGTGGATGGACACCAGCCCTCAAGGCCACACCAAACTGTTCCTCAGCATGTCACATTGCCTGCAGGACTTACTAAAGCAACGATTCAGGAGTTGCCAGGACCACCTTACCATGTTCTAGGTAGCACAAAAGCATTTATGTTTCCAACCAAATCCAGCCTGATGTTTTGCTGGTCTGAGAACTACACTTTGAGAAAAAGTAGCAGGGAGCTTTCCAGCTCTTGGTCCTTTTGCCTCTTCATGCCCCACACCTGCCCAACAGCGCCAGCAGGGGAAAGTTACTACCTGTGCTATGTAGCTTTTCATATAGGACACATTTGCACCCTCTTTCATAGTTGCTGCCCCCTGTCAGGAATTCTGCGCTCCACGAAATTTGCTTCTATGTTCCCCACACTATATCCAGCTAACTTTTACTCATCTTTTAAGAGGACATTTACTCAGAATCTTCACCAAATACCTGAAGGTCCTACACCTAAATTTGGGGGGGGGAGGGTCACTCCCTTGTGACATCTCTGTGCCCAACTGTCATACAATAGACATTATAATAATATGTTTATTTATCTCCCTAGGCTGTGTGGGTACTGATAGGAGCTCATTGACCTCCATATCCAGGTACCAAACCCCTAACTCAATTGGTGGAGCACAGCAGGAAGTAAAGAACCATCTGATGGTTGGTGAACACACTGCTAACCAAAGTCAAAGCTAGTTAATAGTGTTAGAAAAGACAGAGGGCTGAAGGGGACATCAGTGTTTCTGAACTGCTAGTATGTATCAGATACGGGTTACATGCTAAATGAGTTATATTGTGCCTTCAACCAAACACCCTTGCAAGATAATCACATGTGAGGAAACTCAGGCTTTCTGAAAGTTAAGTAGCTTGTTCTGTGTCACATGGCTGCTACAGAGGTGGGGGTGGGGCAATATGCTTTAGAATAAACTGATAGTTTTCTGCAGTTCTGAAATGAGATGCGGCTTCAGTTCGTATTCGTGAGGGTTTCCTTACTTTAGTTGAGGCCACTGAACCTCTGCCACCTCGCCCAGGAAGGCTTTGCCACCTTGCAGCCTGGGCTAGAAGGCTCTGTGTTGTCATGACAATCCCCTGACTCGAGGGTCCCATGGTATGTGTTCTTCCCAGGCTCACAGAAAGGGTTGCTTGGGTGGCTGATTGTAAGTTCTGTGTCGTCCTTCTCTACCTGTGTTCCTGAGCCTGAATACAGTGTAAATGTCTGGCTAGTCGATCAGACTGGGCAGGGAAACCTCTGCTGTAGAGACGGGGCCAGGGGACCTTGTTCATCTGCTTCTTCTGTGCTACATTTGACTTAATAGAGAGTGCCATTAGTTAGAGTGGTAATCTGTGAATCAATTAAAAGAATAAGAAATCAAATTATTTGTACCCCCTTTACACACTTCCCCAACAAGAAATAGACATACAATGTAAACAAAAGTAAATTTGGTTGAATATGTGTGTGTGTACAGCTATTGATGGTAGTGTTTAATTAAGAATTTAGATAATTTACTCCAAAATTACAAACTCAGAGACATTAGGCTCCATTCAATATAAACTTGGAACCTATATTGTGACTAGGAAAATAAATCAACATAGAAAGTTTCTTTCCTTGAGTACAGTACCCTTTACAGAGAAGACGAGGACGCCATAATAAGCTTAGAGCTACACAGGGTATTTAGGGGAGCAGTGCCTAACCTTATGGCATATTAGAATCCCTTGGGGAGCTCTCAGACTCGAAATGCACAGGTTCCATCTCAACCCAATTATATTGGAACCTCCGGGATTTGAAATCCAGGCATGAAGGTGGTTCAGGCTTGCCAGGTGGTTCTAATGGGAACTCGGGATCGCGGGCCACTTCTTCAGCGCGAATCTCCAGTGGCATCCGGACCTGTCTGCTCATTAGCGTCACTTGGGAAATGTTACAGACTCTCAGGCCCACAGCCACCTGCAGAGGGTCGGAGTTACTGGCAGTCCTCTTTGTATTTAAGGTCTAAGGAGGCTGATGTTGAGTCAGGGGTAAAAGTCACTGTCTCAAGCCAATGCTTCTAAAACCAGAGTCCGAGAACAGTAGCGTGAGTGTTGACTGGGAGATGCGTTAAAGATGCACCCTCTCACTCCCGCTCCAGATTGACAGGTGCTCAGGGCGGGGTCCATTAATCTGCAATTCCACAAGCCCTCTTAAGCGCTCTAATGCACAGTGAGTTTGGGAACTGATGATTCACAATATAGCACTAGTGATACTATCCTCTTCCAGTTTGAGAGCCAGCCTCATCGTCAGCAAACACCTACAGGCCTCCACTAGAGCATCTATCATTTCTAGCCGGTTTCTGCTGTTGCTGATGCTGCAGGTCCTAAAAGCCCACTTTGAGAAACACCGTTCCATGGTGTGCTGGGCTCTACAATTAAATACAAAGGACTCTAAAAACAGTTTTCCTCTGTAAAGGAGTCTATCCCAACATAAAGTCAAAGTGAAATTTTGACTTTGCTGCTCTGTCAAGAGAGCAGCTTTTGGGTTCCCAAGATGCCCTCAGCAGATAAGGGTACTTGCCTTCATCTTTAACAACCTGGGTTAAATGTTGGGGTCCAGATAATGACTCCTGTGAGTTGTCCTGTGAGCTCCCTGTCACACATGCACCCCAGGTTCACACACACAGTAAATCAATAACTGTAAGACACCTTGGAGCAATCAGCCCTAAATGGCTGTCGTTATCACATCCTTCTGCTAGAGGATTCTGCAGCTATAGAGAAGACGAAGTGGAAAGATTGTGCGAGCTGGAGATGGCGGATGAATCCGAGGGCACAGCAGGCTTGGGGCACATACGAACTCATAGAGGCTGTGACAGCACACACAAGACCTAAAGAAGTTCAAACCAGATATCATCAAACCAGGCAGCATCCCGGCACCGAGATGGGGAAGTGGACACAAAGTCCCACCTCTAACCAAGAAGCTCTTTCTAAATGATAGCTTCCGAGAGAGCGAATATCTGTGTTCTTCAATGGAGTGGGTTTGGGTATATCAAACACACTCTCCGGCAGGCCTCGTGCTCAGGGATAGTGAGCCCACACAAAACAAACTCCATGAGTTGTTATGTTTTTGTTGTTTGTTTGTTTGTTTGTTTTTTAAGAGATAGGAGAAAATGAAGTTGGGTAGATTTGGGGGAAAGATCTAGGAGGAAAGAATATGATCAAAATATACTGTATGAAATTTTTAAAATAAATAACTGGTAAACAGATTTTTTTAATGTTTTAATCTTAATTTATGCATGACCATGTTTTGCCTGCATGTTTATATGTCCACCACATCATGGAAGTCAGAAAAGGACATTAGATCTTCTGGAATTGGAATTACAGATGGTTGTGAGACCGAAGGTGGGTGCTCAGAACTGAACTTGGTCATTTGTAAGAGCAGGAAGTGGGTTTAACCGCTGAGTCATTCTTCAGCCCTGAGAGTAGCTTTTAGGAAGAAAACTCTTGCCCCTAGTTCCCCACGATGTGAGGACATAGAAGGATTCTGTATGTGTGTGCACGCTATAGCTCTGACTTAGGAAGTGGGCACTAAGTGTTGGCCTGCACAACTTAAGTCCTGGGTACCTGAGACCTAAGTCAGTTCTGAAGAGCTTCTTGGCTGTACTAGACGGCAAGCAAACCTCTGGAAAAGAGACAAACCCTCTTTTCCCTCAAACTAAACCACTTGAAGACTCGAGAAGAGAGCTAATCAAGTTTGCGGTTTCTGTCTGCACACACGAGCTCCCACCTGCCTTGCTGTGCTTCCCCGCCTGCAGCTGCTCTAAGGGGAAAGAAAAAAAATATCTGCTTTTTCTCGAAACGCAATTGCTTTTCTTCTCGATGACTTAGACCGAGAGTAGCTATGTAAACCCCATCTGTCCCGAACTAACAAACGTTAAGAGGACCCTTGGTTCCCACAGGCCGGGCTTCATTCCAGTGGAAGGAGCGTGGTAGAAGATCGCCATGTCGCTAATCTTCGCCTCTAGCCTCTAGTCATTCAGCCGGAGAGAACCCTGCTCAAAAGAAGACACCCCCAGACTGTGAAATCGCCTTTCATCCTTTCAGCTGCTTGAATTGATTTCAGGCTTCTAACGTGAATCCTTGGAGGGGGACCCGTCAGGCTTAAGCTCTTCCTTCCGGCTTGAGGCCAAGCCTCACCTCGCCATTGCCTTGAGAAGTCTTCAGACTGCAGAGCCGTGTTTCCTTCCTGGGAATTTTTTGGAAATCAATGGACCCTCTCTGTCTTAAGAGATGGGAGCACCAAGGACAAGACAAAACATCAGGTGCAAAGTTGCTGGGAAGACAAACGCCCTTCTAAGGGGCATCTACCAGGGTGTGTTTGCCTGGGCTTTTGCAAATGGCCGTATCCGCTGCTGAGCTGCTTACTCCGGGCTGTCTGAAGGTTCGAATGAAATCTCCTTCTACTGAGCCTAGAGGAAATAACAGTCATCGCCAAACTGCAAAATATCACCTAGATTTCTTTCTTTTTTAAGTCAGATCCATTTTTTAAAAAGCGTTGCAGCTCCCAGAAGTGTAATTAAGTTCCTTAGCTGAACAGGGAGCTGTCTGTGGCCTTTAAAAATATCAATTGCCAGGGAAAACCGAAAAGGGAACAAAAAGTAGAGAGAAAACGATGTAAAGAAAGGGCAGGTAAGAATAATAAGGAAGGAGGCTCCCGTTCGTGACATGGGGTCTCCATTTGCAAGGTGCCAATTATAAAAGAACATCTGGGACTGTTTTGTTATGAAGTTGATATCCTTGTAAAAAATAAAGAACTGCTTCTTCGTCTTCCCATCAGATGATTCTCAAGGACAGGTTTCTACCTGAATTGCAAAGTAGTGATGGGGTTTGAAAATGCATCATCTTGTTCTTAGAGGATAGACTGCTCTCAGGAGACTACCCTAAGAGGATATACTGGTCTTAGGAGACTACCCGATATGAGCTGCTACATAAGGATAAGAAGTTGTTAACACACGGGAGTGTCTGTGTGCTTGCGTGCATTTGTGCAGACACTTGAGAGTGCCAGTGTGGGGAAGTGTTAGGGAGAGGCACACGGAAGTAAATGCAGATGCGTTCCAATAGGACAGTAACTTCTCTGCAGCTCTGAATGTGTTTCAAAATAAAAAAAATTAAATGGAAGACTAGATCAGAATTGTGTGGTAGTTCACTTCTGTGATCCCAGCACTCAGAAGGTTGAAACAGGAGGATAGCTGGGAGTTTGAGGACAGCGTGAACTGCACAGGGAGTTCTAGGCCAACAGAGCGAGACCCTACCTTTATACTTATGATTAGAATCCCCCAGACACAAATATTTCCACAAGTAACCCCTAAATTTAAATAATTTGAATAGATTCTTCAACCGTGTTTGTCTCTTTGAAGGGGCAGGGGTTCGAGACAGGGTTTCTCTGTGTAGCATCTCTGACTGTCCTGGAACTAGCCCTTGTAGACCAGGCTGGCCTCAAACTCACAGAGATCCACCTGCCTCTGCCTCCCGAGTGCTGGGAATATAGGCGTGTGCCACCACCGCTGCCTGTTTTTTTAAACACTCTTCTAGCAATAAAAAAAATATATTTTTTAAATTTCTGCTTCAATCTTTATTCACATAAGGATTGTTATCTTTCAGGGAAAACAAATGAAGACAAAAGAATTACCATAAGCAGAGAGTGATTTGTTTTTCATATGCCCAACTATAAAGAGAAAAAGACGAGTTGAGAAAGTTCCTTGCATCTTGCCTCAAGAAGTCACGGTTCAGGGGGAAGGAACTCACTGGGAAGCCAAGAAAGGAATGTTCCCTCTCTGTTCAGGAGGAAAACACCAGGTGGAGATTATCTGTATGAATAACTCAAGAGGCAAGGGAAGGATTATGCACATCAAATTGTTCGTTGGAGAACTCGGGACACTTTTTCAATGGTCACCCAGCGAGGAAGTTGTCAGGAGTGAGAAACCATAGTTGTTCCTCGGTGACAGAGCTCCACAACTCGTTCCTTCTGATATGTTCAGAAACACAAGAGTTTGTCTTCTTGAATTAGGAGGTCTTTGTACAGTTTATCTCCTGTAAAGATGGCGCGCATGTATTCATTCGTATTTATGCAAAGTTCCAAACCGTAAGCTGCAAGTTTTATAGAACAAGGAGAAAAGGGAGCACCCCACACACTCGCCTATGTGGGCACAAGTGGGCATCAGTGGATTTTCACTCACCTCTTATTTCACAAAGCATGGGTGCAGAAAATAGACTTTTTTTTTCCCCAAAGGAGCGGTTAAGGTCAGTTTAAGGAAGGTTGCATTTCTGTTTTTCTTCTTCTTTTTTTTTCTTGTCTCTAGTGTATTAAGTTTCTTCTAATGTTTTTGGCATGTGAACTTTAAGAACCAAAAAAACAAGCGCAGACCAGCTTATTAACTTGCTTACTAACCAAACACCCCACATACAACCATAGCTGTTGAAAGTTCAAACACAGAATCAACAGAGTATATGGATATAGCAAATAGCAGGGACCATCCACATGAAAAATAACTGCTTATAACTGTCATGGAAACATCTTTTATCCCGTAGCCTCATCTAACCCAAAGTTATTTGTCACTGCCTGCAGCCTCAAACTCCTCGAGCTACTCATTACATATTCTGAGGTATAAATTTTACTCTATAGTGTGCCAGATAGTGCTGAAACCCTCTTAATGCTCAGCACTCCGCATTCACTAAAATGTACTTGCAAGGGTCCAGGTTACATGTTTGACGAGGAAAGAACAAACCCATTTCCGATCTATGTGTTTCATTAAAATTTGCCATTTAAACTCTTACTTATGGGCACCCCAAATTGTAACAAAAGTATACGTTTGTGAGTGTGTCTATGTGTGATGGCTGATTTTTGACACTAAAAAATTGCCCAGACATTTTCTGTTTATTAGAGGGAATGCATTATTCCACTTAATTAGGACCCCAACTCTCTTTACAACAATTTGCTACACTTCATTTTGAAGCCGCTGACATTTTAGTTACTGTATAATCCTTGTGCATAAACATTGACTGGAGCCACAGTCTGCAGCCTGAGGTACTGAAGGGATGGGTAGGGAACAAACCATGTGATATGAGACTGGCAGCCATATCTCAGCTCCTGTAATGACTGTCACGGGAGAGCGGATGTGAGGTGCTAATGCCTGTTGGCTTGACGTTTTGCAGACTAGGAAGTTTCCCTACTGATCTATAAACTTGTTGAAGTCATAAGCACTTAGGAAGGCAGTTATGTGCCCCACTTTTCTTAGGGGTCTTACTAAAAAGAGCATCCTTCTTACTTCTAAACAATGATGCATATTCTGTGTCAACATCAATGATCATTAATCAATCTGAAAATCAAAGCTAAATTAAGTCCCTTCTCCACCATTACTTGGATTCAGGATCCAGTTAATGTCAGTTACTAGGCATGGTGAAGACCAACGCTTATAGCATTTAAAGGAAAATTACCCTGATAGTTCCATAAAAATCTACCCAAGAACCATTTATTTATAATCTCCAAGTAGCATATCAGTGAAGAACGCCCAGAAAATATTTCATTAATTTAAAAATATAATAAGACAATGAAAAATATCACATGAAAGAGGGTAAAAATCAGAGAATGTGTTCCTTCCAATTTCTTCTCTTAATACTAAGATCTTAGGATGGGATAAGATTTTCATAAGGAAAGGGTTGGTATTATTGCCTGCACACATTTCTTTTACAGAGTGGAGAACCATTGTGGAAAGCACCTATACTGAAACATATGCATCCGTAAAATGTACTCGGGCACATATGACTCCTTCAAGCATTTAAGGACATGACTCAATTGATGCATTTGTTTGAAAGCCGAGACCAAAATCTGCCCTCAAAATTTATGAACATAGAGCCGGGCGGTGGTGGCGCACGCCTTTAATCCCAGCACTCGGGAGGCAGAGGCAGGCGGATCTCTGGGAGTTCGAGGCCAGCCTGGTCTACGAGAGCTAGTTCCGGGACGGGCACCAAAGCTACAGAGACCTGTTTCAAAAAACCAAACAAAAAAAAATTATGAACATTTTATTCCTTCTTCCCCTAAAATTTCCAACAGGCTGTTATAGTCTGATTTCTGTGGGAGGTTTCCAACCCGGGTTGCAAACCCAAGCAGCATTTATAGCACCTTATTTCTGTGGACCATCTATCTTTTGAAATCCTTCAAAACTCTGCAATAGGAACCCTTTGCAAAAATAGAGTCTACTCATATCAACCCATTGTGTTTGTATCCAGTGCATCAGTTTTAGATAAAGAAGTTTAGAAATGACCATAATTATAATGAACAATAGTCTGTGATGTTTTCAATCTCAAAACACCGCACTCAATAGCTGGGAAGATGGCTCAGCAAGAAGAGCACTTGTTATGAGGGTGTGAGGACCACAGTTGGAGCCCCAGAATCTCTTTGAAAAGCTAGATAAGCATATAATTCCAGACCCTGGAGGCAGACACAGAGAATGCCTGAAGCAAGCTTGATAGCCAGGCTTTTGGAAATGGTGACCTCCCAATCTGCCTGCACTAAAAATACCTTGTTTACTAGGACAATAGCATGAAAGAGGAAAGGTACTGTTTAAGAATCTGTGCTTCTGCTGGACCGTGATGGTGCACGCCTTTAATCCCAGCACTTAGGAGGCAGAGGCAGGCGGATCTCTACGAGTTCGAGACCAGCCTGGTCTTCTGTAAATGGAGACTATGCCTTTTTTTCCCTGCCACCCAGACTCAAGTAATCACACAAAACTACATTAATTACAACACTTTTTGGCCAACAGCTCAGGCATATTCCTAGCTAGTTCTTACATCTTAATTTAACACATACCTATTATTTTATATGTTATCACAAGGTTCATTGTTTATTATCGCACATCTTGCTTCTCAGGCAGCTACATGGCGTCTGTCTCCCTCTGCCTTCTTTCTCCTTGCATTCAGTTTAGTTTTCCCACCTAGTTATGTTCTGCCCTGCCATAGGCAGAAGCAGCTTCATTAACCACTAGTAATAAAACGTATTTATAGCATACAGAGGGGAATCCCACACCAGTCTAGAGAGCAAGTTCCAGGACAGCCAAAGCTACACAGAAAAACCCTGTCCCAAACTCCCCCTGCAAAGACTATGTACTTTGAACAAGTCAGATGTCCAAAGATCAGCCAGCTTAATGATGATAATGACGATGATGATGATGGCTGTCACTCCAAAGGCAGTGGAGTTAAAGTAAACCAAGTTGGAGGTGTTCACCTACATTTTACAAGCTGTGGGACTCCAAGTTCGGTCTATAGGACCAATGGCAACACATCACCTGGAAGCTGATTAGCAATGCAAAATCTTTGACCCCAACCAGAGACCTGTAAGTATGAAGCTTCTTTTTCCAAGTCAAAAGGTCATCCATGTTCCTGCCCTACTTGAGGCAGTTATGGTGGAAGTAATATGGTAGCTGGTGTTGGAAGAATAGGGAGAAATTAGAGTCATAAACAGAGTCTAGGAGAGCAAAGACCTTATAAGTTCAATTGAATTTATTTTGGCCTTTGCTGTGGTCAAGTGTATCGTGCAGGAGCAAACTGTGTGCATCCAACTACTGAGGAGTGGTAAAAGGATGGAGAAAATTCTCTATTATCTCCCTTCTTTACTACATAAAGATGGACAGGCAGCTTCCTGTCCTTGCTAGGATCTTGATCAGTCAACTTAGCTAAAAATCCTTTCCCGGGGAAGACTAAAGAATGCAGAACCCTTCGCCTGAGATCCTAACAACAACCTGAGGCATGACTCCACCAAGTTCACTCCGGTAGATCCTGTGAATTTATTGGGCTTCCTTACAGACCGTAGGTGAGGGGTCACTTACAGGGATATGGGCATTCCTCCCCTAACTAGCTGCACACGAAAGCCTTACCCAGCTAGGATAAGTGAGTCCTGTAGCCACATAGATGGACCCCCTCTTCAGTCTCCCTTGGCCTCTATCTACTCTTGTCCCTCCCCTGGACTACATGCAGAGTTACGAGGAGGTAGGAAACAACCGGAAAAATAGCTGCACCCTACTTGGGTGTAAATCATCGACAAGCTCAACTGGGATGATGTGTTGCAAGGGGGGTGAGACACAGCCAGATTCCCCGAGAAGGCAGTTGTTTGTCTTGGATGGTGGTCAAGTACACTAAAATTTGTGATGGTTTTCACAATGTTGTTTCGTTGTGTTGTGCTTTTTGTATAAGGGCCAAATTCTCAAGATTTGACTGTATATCAGAAAAGTTCTTCCCTTGACTCAAGAGTAGAAGTAAGGGTTTTTAGGAAGGGTAACCATGAGGCATAGCATCGACAAAACTCTTCTGAACTACATCAGAAAACACGCATAAGCTGAGATCACCTGGAGCAAATAAGTATCATTCTACAAATTATAGTGTGCATGTATATGAAGTGGTATCAAATGCACTAAAAACTCAGAATGTAAATACAACCAATGTTTAGAAAAATTTTCCCAATAAAATCTTGATCCCTTAATGCCCTTATTAGTATGTAGATATATGTCTTCTGATAAAGTTTATTTCAGAAATTATGTCTTTTCACTGAGTGGGACATTGAATTGGAAATATCTAACATAAATTTAAAATTTTAAATCCTTTTTGAGAATTTTATATATGTTTACTGTATTTAAATGATTTCCACACTTCCTACCCATCCCAGCCATCTCCCCCGTGCCCTCACTCTCTCTCAAATTCAAGACCTCATCTTCATTATTATTTTATTATTATTATTATTACATATACATATATGTTATATAAATATAACCTGCTGAGTCCATTTTGTTTTGTTCATATGCCTATGTCATATGCACGCGTTTAGGGTTGACCACTTGGTATTGGATAACCAACCAGGGAGCTCATTGCTGGAAAAGATTGAATCTCCATTTCTTGGTTGCCATTAATTGCCTGTATCTCTTAATCTAGTGATGAAAATTCTCAAGATCTCTGCCCCCACCATCTACGTTGATGGTTACTCAAGACAGTTTATTTTTTATGGAAGCACGATTAGTTTCAGTATAGACAAGGAAATCTTGCACTTCTTAGAGACTGGTGGGAGTCTTGCTGATGAGCTCACGCAAGGGAAAGAGTGGGATTGATAACGATAAGTCATCAGGAAGGACATGGAAAGTATGACAGAGGGTGTGGCATGTGGATGGAAACAAATACCAATGCAAAACAGAACTCCACGAGAGATAATGTGGAATCCCAGGAGAGGAAAACAACCGGGAGGTGAAGTCAACTATCAAACGTCATGGAAAAATCAGAGGGCCCAGAACTCCCAAAACTCAACCTAAGTAATTCACACACAAGAGAAAAGCAAAGACATCCGAGGCCAAATATCGACTAGACGCTCTTACTTACATTTACTCATATTAGAAAGAGTTTAGCAATGACCTTGAGAAGAAAGAGAACTCTGGCAGGGGAGGATTCAGCCACACAAAGTGGCATCTCGTGGGGATAGCAGGGTCGAGATAGAATTAGTTTCTGTTTTATTATTCTATAGTAAAAGAGAAGGAATTGCTTGCTTGAAGGCAGACAATAGTAAGCTTATTGAGAAAGAGATTGGAGGCGCGTGGATGAAGCTAAATGGTTGAGATGGTAAAGGGTAAAAAGCTAAAGGCTTTAGTTAGCAATTTTGTGCTTTCTCTGAAAGAGTTGAGTTAGTTTAATAATGCATGGAATAAGAGTATTTTTCAGTTTCAGCCCTCTTTGTCACTCTGCCATGTGCTTTCATGGTTCTTTATTCTTTAAAAAAAATCTTTTTTATTCCACCATGTCCTTGTGAACAGGTAATTAATTTTAATTTTAGCATGACATACAAATTTTGAATAATCAGCCTAATTGTTGATCCAATTCCAAATGTATAAATTGGACCGGGATTTTTTTTTCCTCTTTTTTTTAACCACTAGAGAATTTCAAATCTGGAGGAAAAAAAAAAACTTGTGGGCCCTATAATTTATTTTAGTAAAAATTCTATTCTGTCTCATGAAAGTGATACTTCTATAACCCCAAATCAACTTACCTCAGAAAACTTTCTCTAAAACACAAATATATCTGGGAAGTAGAATAATTACCCAAAAGCAATGCCTTAGCTATTTCAAATACCACCTATTACAATCAATAGTCTAAATTGGCACTTTATTGCCTCTGTTCTGGCTGTAATGCATCTCCTAAACAAGTGCCCGTGGTCCCTCTCCTTGCACCTAAAGTCCCTCTCCATCCCTAGAAGCCCGGCAGCACAATTGTCTAAGACAGAGATCCAACCTCAGCTACACCAGCTGCTCTCCTGACATTTCTTGGCGAACGTCCCGAGCCTAAATGTCCCTTGGGCAAGATAAAATTTCAGTGTGATGGGATATCAATTTCTCTCACAATTAAATCCTGTCCTAGACGTGCAGATATATAGCCGCAGCCTCATCGCTGCCCGACAGCTAGTCACTTTGGGGGAGATGATGGCTTGGTAATTCCCTCAGAAACCAGAAGCAGGGATAGGCAAATGAATCATCCATGGATATTTCCCTACCATTCTCTGACACGAGGTGAGGGACCGAAAAGAGATGGAGCAACAGTCCTTGGTGTCTGTCTTCGCTACGTCGAATATAAATAAGAGCAAAACTCCGTCAATAATTACAAAAATAACCAGCTTCCTGTTTAGGCAACAGGAATCATTCTGAATTAAACAGAAAGAGGCTACTTATGCAATCCGTTCCAAAGAAATATGAAGCCATATGGAGGTGCTCCATAAATATCTCCAGTTTGGTTGTGTGTATATGTTTATGTAGGTGTGCAAGTGTTTGCAAGTGTGCACGAACACACGTATGCATATGTGCGATGACCACACATCAACCCTGGATGCTACTCTTCTGATATGGTGCATCATGTGTTTTGAGACAGGGTCTCTTGTCCTAAAGCTACCTGTTCAGCTACGCTGGGAGGCCAGCAAAATCCACGGTTCTCTGACCCTCCCCCCACTGCTGTAAGCATCAACACACCCAGTTTTTTTTTTTTCATGTGCTTTCTTGGGATGGAGCCCAAGTTCTCATGCTTGCAAGGTAAGCGGTTTATGAACTGAGCTATCTCCCAATCTCCATAAAGTTTATTTATAATGTGCATTACAGGCATCTTATGACAAAGGGATAAGCAGATGGCAATTGTGACGTATTGTTATTTAGACAAGAGTAAAACTGAAAACTCAGTAGGAATATAAAGTTTTCCTCTTTACAAAATTACTCCCCCAATGTTATGCAAAATTCTCCAAAAACTCTTTGCTATAGTCTCCCTATTGTGTCTCTCCTGAAGTATTAATGTCAAATAATTATAAGGTTCTTTTATACTCTAGGAACACAAATTATAGGCAAAGACTTCAAAACACGCTGAAGAGTTACTTCTCAAATGTAATAAGCATACAGTTCACCTGGGGATCTCGTCAAAATGCTAATTCTAATTCAGTCAGTCTGAGGTGGGGCCTGAAAACCCTGAGACTCTGTGTTTCTAATAAGCCCCCAATTTTGAATAGCAAGAATCTGAAAGGCAAAAAAAAAATAAAAATAAAAAATAAAAAATAAAAAAAAAAAAGAATCTGAAAGGCATATTCAAGGTTGGGTACAGAAGCTGCCACAGAACCAGAACCAGATACAGGTTCTGTGTGTGAATATATATATATATATATATATATATATATATATATATATATATATATATATACTGGTCAGATGGTAGAGAAATAGCAGAATTATGTAGGCTAAGCAAGAGGAAGATTTGCAGTGAGCAAGCTGTAGGCTGTTTCAAAAGCTGGTAGAATGGAGACCCAAGAAAGAAGACAGCCAGTTTTAAGACCTAACACGGAAAGAGCAGTGCCCTATCAAGCAGCTAAGCAAGAGGAGTTTTTTCTCAATTGTGAGGGGCTCAGCTCCCTGGTTATTTGGACTTTCAAATGCGTGCAAGAGAACTGTAAACATTAGCAAGGAAAATCAGCTTTACTTGGTCTACAATTCAAATGTTAATCTCATCCTAAAACACTCTTATAATCCTACCCGAATTAGTGTTTGACCAAACATCTGGGTACCGATGGCCCAGTCAAGTTGACAGATAAAATCAACCATCGAAAAAGCTATTGTAACTCTGACACATTTTTTTTAAACTTAATAACCTGTTTGAAGAAATTATAAATCTTTCAAAGCCTCAATTCATTTAGAGCCTGGCCTATAATAAGTTAAGGATACAAGTCGTGTTGCCTAGTTATAGTATTTGCTATAGGTAATAAAAATTATTCTTATTTAAAGAAGCCAAATATTTGCATCAGAAACCCAATTTCAGATGCTGACAGGCCTTGAGAGATGGTGGACAACATCCATGCAAGAATCTCTTGAGAACTAACGAGGTGGGGTTGGGGGTCAGCTATCCTAAAATGGAGTGACAGAGGAAAAGATGAGTATTGGTAACTGGAAGAATGGAAAACTTTGTCTGGCACAACAGAAGGGGAGTTCAGAGTCCATTCTTAAAGGATTAGTCCCAGTTGGGTAACATTCTCCACACAGGGAGAGAGAGAATGCAGCTGCTGGGGGCTGGAGTCAGTGTTTAAGACAGAGAAGAACCCCAGAGAGTGTGCACTGCACACTGTACTTTCAGTAGCGGATACTTTAAAGGAGAGAGAGAGAGAGAGAGAGAGAGAGAGAACAATAGACCTCCATAGATGGCAGCTGCATCAACAAAAAGAGGGCAGGAGCCAAGAAACCTCTCACTGGCACTTGACCAAAGCAGCCATTTTTAAGAACTTGCTGGCCTGAGATGCTGAAGTGCACTCCTGCCCCCAGCCACACACTCTGGGAACCCAAAGCCAGTACCCTACATCTGGTCTGTAGCACCCTTCTAGTTAGGGACAGATGTTCAGTGTTCCCTGAGGTAGAAAGCTGGTCTAAGCTGTAGTCTGGAGGAGCCACACAGCTACAAGCTCTGGCCATGTGTGTGTGTGTCCTGATGTTGTGAGGGACCTCCCAGAGGCTAGACAAGGGACAGTACCAAGTGAGAGACAGTGTGGAGATGCTGCACTTTCACCCCGTTGTCTTCCCTTCGTTTTCATACTTCCTTGATTTAATAAATCTGTTTAGTGGGTCAACTTCTGCGTCTCTCTCTCTCTCTCTCTCTCTCTCTCTCTCTCTCTCTCTCTCTCTCTCTCTCATTTTTATTTTATTTTTCTTAATTCCTTCTTAGGCTGTCCCAAGGAACACAGACTGGTCTGGAGTTATGGGGTTCTCCCTGCCTCAGTCTGCCAAGTACTGAGATGCCTTAAGTTTTCTGACTATATTCTTTACTTTTTTTTTTCCTTTAGCAAGAGTTGTCTTGTCTCCTCCTTGTGTCTTTATTGTTTACTGCCTTACTTACTTTTTTCTTTTTTTTTCTCTATCATCCTGAGACTATTCTCTAGTCTTACTTCATATTCAGTGCCTTAGTACATACAGTACTTTCATGTTCATTCCCTTTCCTGAAAGTACTGGACTGAGAGGGTGGTTATTTTTAATTGACTGTGACTGTACTCCTCACACCGGGCTTACTCATCAGCTGTGATTGTTTCTGTTGGTATAATGACTGCTTTCAGACTGCTACTGATGACTGAGCCCAGAGCTCTGGCAAATGGGCAAAGAGTCAAACTACAGAGCTCCATTTTCAGCTTCTGTGGTCTTGTCCTACTTGAACACTAAAAGTTCTTCCTCTGAAAGAGAATAAGAACATTAATAAAATAGTCTAACCACTGACCTAAATCCAGAAGCAAAGTACCATTGAAAACAAGAAACCTGAAAAACCTAGGCAATATGTCTCCTCCAAAACATTAATTCAACAATAGCACCTTCCAAGAGAGTGAATTAAATAAGATCCCAGACAAAGAATTCAAAATCTTGGTTATAAGAATAGGTGATGAAATCAAAGAGGTCATGAATAAACTCCTGAATAAGTCCCAATAAAACACAAACAAATCACAAAATGAAATTGTGGAGTCCACATGGGATATGGAAGAAAACTGAGTAAAGAGAATGATTGAAAAAAAAACTAAACTGAAATATTAAAATGTCCCTTGTAGGGAACTCATTATTGTCTAGGTTCTCTGGGATTGTGAACTGTAAACTGGTTTTTCCTTGCTTTATGTCTAAAAGCCAGTTATGAGTGAGTACATATGATATTTGTCTTTCTGGGTCTGGCTTACCTCACTTAATATTATGTTATTTAGATCCATCCATTTGACCACAAATTTAAAGATGTCATTATTTTTTCTGCTATGTAGTACTCCATTGTATAAATGTACCACATTTTCCTTATTCATTCTTTGGTCAAGGGGCATTTAGGTTGTTTCTAGGTTCTGGCTATGACAAACAGTGCTGCTATGAACATAGTTGAGCACATACATGTCTTTGTGGTATGGTTGAACATCCTTTGGGTATATACCAAAAGTGGTGTTGCTGATTCTTCAGGTAGGTTGTTTCCTAGTTTTCTAAGAAATTGACATACTGATATCCAAAGGGGCTGTACCAGTTTGCACTCCCACCAGCAATGCAGAAGTGTTCCCTTTACCCCAAAACCTTTCCAGCATAAGTTGTCAGCAGTGTTTTTGGTCTTGGCCATTCTTACAGGTGTAAGATGGAATCTCAGAGTTGTTTTAATTTGCATTTCTCTGATGACTAAGAATGTTGAGCATTTCCTTAAGTGTCTTTTAACCATTTTAGATTCCTCTGTTGAGAGTTCTCTGTTTAAGTCTGTACCCCATACATATTTTTATTGGATTATTTGTTCTTTTGATGAACAATTTCTTGAGTTCTTTATATATTTTGGAGATCAGCCCTTTGTCCAATGTCGGGTTAGTGAACATCTTTTCCCATTCTGTAGACATAGATCTAATCTACATGGGAAGTAGAAAAAGACAAGATCTCCTGGGTAAATTGGGAGGGAGCATGGGGACCATGGGAGAGGGTAGAAGGGGAGTGGAGAGGAAGGGAGGGGAGGGGAGAAAAATATATAGTTCAATAAAAACAATGTAAATTTTTTTTAAAAAAAGAATCGTTCAAAATGAAAAATTCAATAAATCATATAAAAAGCAATAGGAAGCTTCATCAGTAGAATGGATCAAATGGACAACAGATTATTGGGGCTTGAAGATAATGAAAGTATATTAGAATATTCAGAAAATGAGAAAGATAATAAGAATATATAAGCAGAACATATAAGATCTATAGGCACTTTTAAAAGAAGAAATCTGTGAATCACAATCACAGAAGGAGAATTTCAGGTTAAAGACAAAGAAGACACATTCAATAAAACCACAGGAGAAATATCCTAAATATAAAGATGCATTCTGAATGCCAGAAGACAAGACTGAAATATAATCGCAAATTTTATTTAGAATATTGTTAAATACACAGAACAAGGAAAGCGACAAGAGAAACAACTGAATCATATAAAGATACGTAAAGTCATGCAAAGATAACCCCATCAGAATCAGAACAAATTTATCAAGAAAACTTTAAAAATCCAGGAAGTCACAAAACAATGGATTTCAAAATCCAAAAGACAGTATCAGGCCAGATTCCAACATACAACAAAGTTATTTTTCATAATTGACAGAAAGACAAAAATACTCTGTAACAGATGCAAACTAAAGGATTCATAGCCATTAATCTGGAAGAATAGAATGCAGAAGAGAAAGGGAATCACACTGATGCAACCAAAGAGAAAGAATCACTAGGACGGTACACAAGCAAGCGAGGATTAAGAAAGTTTACGCTTCCTAAAAGAATGAAGTGGCATGACAGGAACGAGTACATAGCTTTCAAGAATTACTCTGCAGAATAATGGTTGCAAAGAATATAGACTAGCAGATTGTAATAAAAAATGTACCCATCTATTTGTTGCCTACAAAAAAAACCACCACACTGGTCAATACATTGAAGCATTACTGTAAAGAATAAGAAGAAAATATTCCAAGATAATGGAACTAGAAGTCAAGCAATGTAGCAATTCTAAATCCTGACAATAGATTCCAACCCAAAATTTGTCAGAAGTGATAAAATGATGACAGCATATTGATTAAAGAAACAATCTATCGACACCATATTAGATTTTAAACATATATACGCTGAACATTAGTGTACCAAATTAAGCAGTACTAGATATTAAGACATGAATTGAGATCAACAGACAAAAGTAGGTCATTTCAATACCTTATTCAAAACCTATCACAGCAATAGGTTATGAAAACAAAAAAATCAACAATGAAATACCAAAGTTAATTGACATTGTAGATAAAATGAATTTAATAGACATCTACATAATATCCTATCCAAACAATTTACAATGCACATCCTTCTTAGAAACCCGTGAAACTCTAAAACCCACCACATTTTAAGAAGCAAAGTTTATCAGAAACAATTAAAATAACATTGTATTCTATCTGATCACATTGAAAAATAAATAATAAATAACCAGAGAAAATTATAGAACATACAGAAACTCATGAAGATGGAAGAACACACTATTAAACTGTGAATCTGTCATTAAAGAAAAGTGAAATTTAGAACTCATAGAATGAAAGGAAAATTAAAACACAGCATGTAAGAGTCTGTGGGAGAGAGTACAAGCAGAACCAAGATACAAGTTTCTAGCTATTTAAATGCCCACATAATTCTATGTAGCAATTGTCATTGTCTTTGTAGATACAAGGTGACTGTCAAGAGTAGTAGGGATTGAGTTCACTGTTTTGAATGCATAGTTAATTGACTAACTCTTGAAATAGACTTTCAGTACAGTGGAGAGAATGACACCCTCTTGCAGACACTATGATTCTGTACACAGGACACCTGTACAGACTCCAGAAATCTCTTAGAATTGATAAACAGGTTTATCAGAGTAGCAGGATGCAAAATTAATCCACAGAACCAGTAGCTTTTCCATGTATCAATAAGGAGCATGCTGAGAAATAAATCAAGAAAACAATGTCATTCACATGGTTTCAAACATACCTAATAATACACTGACTGAGGTAGGAAAAGACTTATACAATGAAAATTCTAACACATTAAAGAAATGAGGCCTTAAAAAATGAAAATAGTTCCCATGCTTGAGAATCAACAAAATTAATATAGTGGGACTGGCTATGTTACCAAAAGTGATTTACAAAGTCAAGGAAATTCCATCAAACTTCCAATTCCATTCTTCACAGAACTAGAAAAAAAAAACCCTGAAACTTAAATGGAAAATATAGACTATTTTGGAGAACTAAAGTAATTTCCAGGGAAAGATAAACAGTGTAGGTGTCACGATAGCAGACTTTAAGTCCTACTACAGAGCTGTAATGATAAAATCAGCATATTAGTGGTACATTAAACAAGCATGTAGATCAATGGGACAGAATAGAGGACCCAGAAGAAAACCCACGCAGCTACAGGAACCTAGCTTTTCACAAAGATGCCCATTTGCCGATAAGTTCCTTTTTGCCTCTGAACATTAATATTCTAAGTCAAAGGAGACAACCCTGGTCCTCTGTAGCTTCACACAGTTGCGGCTAAAGCCAGTCCAACAATATACATGCAATAAAATTATTCCAAATTTTGCATTCTGCCAATTCTGCTTTCATTATTGCATTACTTTAAAATTCCCACTCTTAATTTGAGTTTGGTTTTGTTGTTTATCCGACATAAACTGTGAAGTCCCCAGGGAAGGTTTATTATTGCTTCCTGGGTAATTTTGCCACCGAAGAACACCATTAAACAGGAATCATCATGAAATTTCTGAGAACTGTTTTATTTGATATTGTAACCATAAATGTATAAAAGTGAGTCCCTTGTGGCTCACTAAACGCATTCATTGTGGACTTCCTACAATATTAATTAAAAATCAAAGGGTTGCTTTGGTTTGCAATAAGGAAACCTGGGGACGATAATGATAAAAGTCCTGCTACTATTAAAGAATTTCTTATAACGTGTGAAATTCTCTCATCAGCATTATCTACTGGGAACTTATAAAATCCTGGCAGGGAGTCATATCACTGTGTTTTACAGATGACAAATTTGAAGCTTCAAAAGGTTGACTGCCTGGGATAAACCATCTGGCCCACATATTCAGGCACAGCTGAGGTTTCCATCTTGCAATGCCAGGTTCTCTAATGTATTAGGATTCAACTTCAGCGCCTTCGACTGTAGATTGGGCACAACTTTGCTTTGGGGGGGAGACTGCACTGAGCACTGAAGAAACTTCAGTGGAATCTTTAGCCCACTGACTAGATGTTGGTGGTACCCCATCTTTAATTCAGGACAACAAAAACATCTCAAAAGTCCTGTCAAATACCTCTTGAGAAAGGGGTGGGCATGAGGAATGCAGAGATTGTCTCCAGCTGAGAATCTATCAGATCCCTCCACCTGTTTGCTACTATGTGTCTAATGTTTCAAATAGTCTTCATGCCCTTCTTCCCACCATTTTCGTCCAATAACAATGGATATTTAGAGTCTGAGTGTGTTCATTATCTGGGGTTGCCATAAGAAATCATTTCTAGCAGGGGGCTTGTAGCAAGAGAATACTTCCTCACAGTTGTGAAGGTCAGAATCTGAAATATTGTCAGCAGAATTACTTCCTCTTGAGCAGTGGTCCTCAACCTCACTGATGCGGTGACCCTTTAATACAGTTCCTCATGTTGTGTGTGGTGACCCCAACCATTAAATTATTTGGTTTCTACTTTATAACTGTAACTTTGCTACTGTTATGAATTGTGATGTAAATATGTGTGATTTCTCATGGTGTTAGGAGATGCCTGTGAAAGGATTGTTTGACCCCAGTGGAGTCGTGACCCACAGGTTGAGAACTGGTGCTTTTGATTCTACTGGTAGAGAAGCCCCTGCTTCCCACGTAAAATGGCTTTCTCATTTCTGAGCTTTCCTATACCTGTGCTGTTGAGTTTAGGGACCACCAAGGAATCCATGATGGTGTCATATCACAAACAAGGTCTCACTCATAGGTTCTGGAAGGAAGGAACTTTTGGGGGGTGGGGCAACATTCAATTTACCACATAGATTACATGGACCATAACTGTTTTCTAAGAATTCAAAGCAATTCCTATGTCATCTATCATCTGTCATCTCCTTAATTTCATAAATTCTCTAGAAAATAAGAAGAAATAACAAGACAGCATGTACAAACCAATTAAAGACAATGTTGGTAAGAACCATGATTATGGTCATTAGAAGTATCTCGTAGTCTATGTCCAGGTTTTCCACACTAAGGTATCACATAATGTATGAGAGGACCAGTTGAATTCCCTCACAGGTAAAGAACCATAAATTTTATGTAGGTTCTTGTGAGAAACCGAAAAGCAAAAAGATGACATGGCTGGATTTTCAAATCTTACATCAAAATAAAACCAGCTCTCTAAGATCAACAGGACTTTGTGGAATCCAGCAAAGGCAAACAGGCATGGAACATGGTCAGACCATTTAATAAAGCAGCTTCCCAGTGTGGAAGTCTCCTCTAACGCCCATTTCCATGAGTGACGCGTCTTAATTTTAAAGGATCTGTGGTTATGAAGCCGTGAGCAGAAACAGACATTAGTTTCCTAAAGCGTGTACTCATCACACTCCCGTCCCCAAAAACCGATCCTCAGAGAAACCATGAGATCACGCTGCCCCAAGAGGGCTTAGTCACAAAGGAACGGTCTGCTGATCTCCCCAAAATGCTGCGTTTATTTTTTTGATACCTCTGCAATTCATTCTAAGCACTGTCGACATTTTAACCAGAGTATCCAGTAAGTGATGAATCACCAGTCGACAGCAAATGACTCAGTTATGAAATTACAACCATCATTTGTACCAAAAAAAAAAGTCCTCTTTAATGCATGGCATCATGAAGGAAGCTCCCTTCTGATTTCTCTCTGTCTCTCACCCGAAGGGGACTGGAGCATGCCCTGTCTCTTGTTTGTCTTACCTGTTTACTACTGGAAGTCATAATTCTGCAGTGTCAGCCTGTTACATTCCCTATTGTATGTGTTGTATTTTATGTGGGCATTTCTACTTATTAAAAAGCCATAAATTCATGTGGTTTCTTTTTTTAAAATAGAAAGCAGAGGGACAGAATGCCAAGTGACTTTCATTCCTGGCCCATGTCTCTGTTCCAGCAGAGACAGCCAATAGTTTTAAGTGTGCCTTTTCAGAAATATTTTATGCATATTCATAAGTGCCAGTTATTCTTATTTAATCATAGAATTGCTGCATTTTTCTTAAGGCACAGTCTAGTAGAAACTTTATCCCAATTCTTCTGAGATTTCACCAAGTCTTTGGTCTCAGTCGGCACCATCTCACAACTTGAAAACCTTATCATCTTTTTAAAGTATTTTCTCCTTTTATGGAAAATTATTATTTTTTATCAGATAATATATACTGATTATGGTTTCCCCTCCCTCTATTTTTCCCAGTTCTCTACACAGCCCCTCCCATACATATCCACCCATTTTCTATCTCTCATTAGAAAGCAAACACTCTTCTAAGGGATAATGATAAAATATAAAGATAAGTAAATATTAATACATCAAAGTAGTATAAAACAGATAAAAAAAGAGCTTAAGAATAGGTACAAAAACCATACATAGGCAAAGACCCATTCATTCACACACTCAGCAATCTCATAAAAACACTAAACTTGAAGGTGTAATGTATAAGAAAGGGAATATGTGTATATATATTTGTGTGTGTGTGTGTGTGTAGTCCTCCTTATCTTCCACAGGGTTCCCTAATCCTTGAGAAGAGAGATCTAAAGGAGAGATCCATCATAGGGCTGAGTGTTTCAAGGACTCTCACTCTCTGCATAATCTCTAGCTCTGGGTCTCTGTATTTGCCCCTGTCTGCTGCAGGAGGAAGCTTTCCCTGATGATGACTGAGCAAGGCACTGATCTATGAGAATAGCAGAAAGTGCCAGACATGGTGGCACACTCCTTTAATCCCAACACATAGAAGACAAAAACAGGAGGATCTCTGTGAGAGTTCTAGACCAACCAGAGCTACATACTGAGACACTACCTCAAAAAAGTATATTATTGTTATGTTTCTTATATTGTTGTTATTGTTTGTTGGTTTGCTGTGTTTTGTTTTGCTTTGTTTTGTCTTTTACTATAGTATTTGGTTTTACCCTAGGTTCCTGTGCTCCCTAGTCTCAGGTTCTTGGTCACCCATGCACTGTCAAATGGGGGTTCTATCTCATAGAGTCTCCACTGAGATGTGAGGTGTTATTCTGATAGAGCTTCCTTTATATGCTACTTTACCTTTTTGCATTGCAATGTTTGATATTATTTCCTTGTTCTGTACATTTAGTAAATTGATTATTATGTGCCGAGGGGAACTTCTTTTCTGTTCCAGTCTATTTAGGATTATGCATGTTTCTTGTATCTCGATCGACATCTCTTTTTTTAGATTAGAAAAACTTTCTTCTGACTTTGTTGAAAATATTTAGCCTTTAACCTGGGTTTCTTTTCCTTTCTCTGTTTTTATTATTCTTAGATTTTTGTCCTTTCATAGTGTCCCAGATTTCCTGAATACTTTTTGCCTGAGTATTTTTCTTCATTATCATTTAGATTTCCTGAATATTTTTCCTCATGATCAAGCTATTCATTTCTTCTATCATGTATTCAATGCTCGAGATTCTCCTTTTCATCTTTTGTGTTCTGTTGGTGAAGCTTGCTTCTGAGGTTCCTGTTTGGGTTTCTAAACCTTTCAGTTCCAAATTTTCCTCAGTTTGGGTTTCCTTTATTGATTCCATTCCCACTTTCAGGTCTTGAACAGTTTTATTCTTTTCTTTCATCCACTGTTTGTGTTTCCACAGACTTCTTTAAGGGATTTATTCATTTCCTCTTAAGGGCCTCTATCACCTCCATAAAGGCTGTTTTAAAACAGGTCTTTGTCTTGTGCTTCAGCTATGTTGCAATACTCAGGATCTACAGTGGTAGCATTGCTAGGCTCTATTGAAGACTTCTATTTTATTTTGGTTTTTCGAGACAGAATGTCTCTGTAGCTTTGGAATCTGCTCTGCAACTACCTTTTGCAGATGAGGCTGGCCTCGAACTCACAAAGATCCCCTTGTCTCTGACTCTCGAGTGCTGGGACTAAAGGTGCACCACCACCGTCCAGCTCTCAGACCGATTTTTATAGCTGTTATTGTGTTTTATGCTAGTATGTAGGCATCTGGTCTTGAGAAAGTTGCAATTCTGATATCTGGTCTTATCTTTGCTGTGTGTCTGTGTTGTTCCTTAATTTCAGTTGCCCTCTCTGGTTCTCAGGAAGGCATGGTGGCTGTCCTTTACCTAGTAGGAAATTTTTCCAGGATCCTGCTAAGGGTGGCCACTGGGGGCTCCTGGCAAAAGGTGTCTGTGGATTGAGGGATCACACTTAGAACAGGTGATAAGCTGGTTGGGAGGTGGCCGAAAAGGTCTACAGATGAAATGAAAGCAGGGTTTTCCACCAGGATTTTCTTAATCCTCTGGGAATGGGGGCAGAGAGTGAGAAGAGGTTTCTTTTGTTGTTTTCATACTCTTTGGGGAATACCACCCAGCTCCCGAATAAATACATGGAAACTTATTCTTGCTTATGAATGCCCCGTCTTAGTTTGGCTTGATCCTAGCCAGCTTTTCTAACTTAAATTATCCTGTTTCTTTTAACTTTTATATTTTGCTTCTGGGCTTTTTTATCTTTCTTTATTCTATATATCTTTCTTTCCTTCTTTTTTTATGGCTGCCTATGTGGCTGAATGAATAGCCGCTGGTGACCTCCTCTCCTCCTTTTCTTGTTCCTCACCTGCCTCAGCCTCCTAGTTCTGGGACTAAAGGCATGCAGCACCACCACCAGGTTTAGCTCTTTCTTAAACCAATCTGGTATTTTAGGCAGGCAAAATAGCACAGCTTTGCGGAGATAAACAAATGCAACATACAAGGATGCAGCACATCTTTGCATCATTAACCAAATATTCTGCAACACAAGCCAATGTAACACATCTTAAACTAATATTCCACAGCAAGGTGGGGGGCAGAGGGTGAGGACAAGCCACAGCAGGTAGTCTGCCACAGAGCTGGGGATGAGACTGGGGGTGCTGGATATGGAGGAGAGGAGGGAGAGTGAAGAGCTGAAGCTCGCCTGCCTGCTTCACTGGCCTGCGTACTTCTCTCGCAGAGATGCCTTCTGGAGCTGAGGGCTGGGATAACAAGATGAGTGGGGAGGAAGGCTGGAGAAGATCTGCATGGTCCCATGAAGATGGGGGCAGAGAAGACGGGGAGGCCTCAGCAGACATGTGGAGGTGAAACTGGGGGACTGGATACAGAGGCAAAGAGGAGGTGATGGTTCAGTTATGCTATCTGCTACCCAGGGCATGGCTGCTGGGGCTGGGAGCGGGGGCTGGGATAAAGTGATGATCTGGGGGAAGGAAGTTTGGAGGGGAAGACCTGTGTGACCCACTGGGGATGGGGGTGGTGGGAAAGAAGAGTCTGGAGCAGGAGCTTTGCGGAGCTGAGTTTGAGACTGGAGGATTAGATCTGGAGGAGAGGAGGGGGAGGTGAACTTAACTGCTTCCCTGGCTGGAGTAGCACAGGGCTTCTCAGGGAAGGCCTGCTGGAGCTGGGGGCTGGGCTAATTGGATGAGTTAGGGGAAGGACTAGGAGGAGATCTGTGTGATCCATTGTAGGTGGGGGTAGAGAGCTTGTAAGTATTATTTTTAATGAGTAATTCTCTCACACATTATCCTTAATGCCCTGCTTACCATAATCTGCTCACTCTACCTTTATCCTCTAAGTATCTTTTTAATTTAATTCACGCAGAGAAATAAGTCTCCCTAAAATTAGATTAAAAGTCACAAATATTTTACTTAAAAAGTAAAGTATCTCGAGGGTTCTCTATTGCACATTGCCGAGAACCACTCAGCCCTTATCTTTACTTTGATTTCTTTAAGGGAAAGGATTGTTAATGAGCTTTTCCATTAGAGTGGAAATATAGAGGAAGCTGTAAATCGCTTTCTGATTTAAACTGGGGAATAATAAAGATGCACATTAGAACTTCAAAAGTTAGCGTCTGCCTGAAAGAGATCAAGCAAGATTTAAACAGCCCATGCTTAGTTCTGATCGTGGCGTGATATTTAGCAGCGTCATAACAATAAAAAAAATGGCTTAGATCTGTTCTCAAGCTACAGATGGCTCTTGTCGCCTGCTACATGTTTACTGTCAAGAAGGTGTATGAGAGGGCCTAGTACATGCTCTACAATCTTGACAATGTGTCTGAATGCTAAAGATGCTGCAGGTCTGCAGGGAGTGAGTGGGGAAAGCAAGAAGATTGAGTGTCATCTGATTGTGACTCCTTCTCTCTGCCCACACGTGCGAAGAGTACACGGGTTTTTAATCAACTCCATCAAAAAGCAGCATGGAGACAGAATGATACAGGAAAGACATTGGTACTCTCTGGTGAGAGAAAGCGGGAAAATACATAGAGGGCCAGAGAGTGAGCAGTCAGACAGAGGCAGGTCTATCCGAGAGAAAATGAGAAAGGAAACAGAGGAAAGGGGGAACCTTGGATGGGTGTGTCATCACTGTGGTGTGTTCTAACACATTCAGCAAAACCAGCACAATGCTGGGTAGGATTGGAAAGATCTTGAAGCCAAGAGATTCCTCATCTCCCAGGGGTAAGCAAGCGTGTCTGGGTATCCCAGCTGTGCCCCTAATTGTATTTTTAATTGCTAGGCATTCTAGCCTTCTTACAGCCACCGTTCTGAGTCCTACCAATACAAATTAACTTCACCTGTTCCTAAAGCTCATCTAGATGGTCTCAGATAGAATATACACTTTTGTGTATGGATTTTTTCACTTGAGTATTTTGAGACCCACCTATTTTATTTCAAGTGTGGTCAGTATTCCATTATGCTTTATAGCTGTGCATATTTCCTTGTATGAATACATCATGGTTTGTTTATGTATTCACAGATCGCTAGCTACTTGAGTTGTTGCCAGATTGGGGCTATTTTATGCTAACCTATTTTTTGCTTCCTTGGGTGAATTCTCAGCCCTAATATAGGTAATATGATTACTTTATAATAAAGTGGTTCTCTAACGCTTTTACCACTTTCTTCCCCATAGCTGGTAGAGTTTTAGAAAATATCATATGACATTTTAGACTCTATCTAAAATTATGCCACACAGCTAACTCTGGCAGGGATAAAAGAAAGAGTCCATGTGTTTCTTCTAGCCAATGCCTACAGGTGTCTATCATCCCCCGTTCTACTGATACAAGGAGTTCAGGAAGCACATTAAATGCTCAAAGTATAATAGCTGGTGCTGCGATCAGTATTCAAGCTCAAACTTCACTCACTCCACAGTGAAACAATCTTTTCCCTGAACGAAACTCCACACACAGCACTGAAGAGAGCCGCGTTCTAGCCATTTGCCAGAGGCCAGAAGCTGAGTCCGACACAGTCATTCAACAGTGGTAACCTCTTCTCGGACTACAGCAGGCCAGGAGGTGACAGACCACCATCTTTCCCTTACAGACCCCGCTTAGGCCTGTAACGCAGTCCTACCTTCTGGCTTAGAATCACCAGGATTTTCTTAAAACCTCTGATGACTCCAAGAGATTCTTCTTCTTATTCCAGTTATTGATAATTAAAAGGACAGGACAATGGATCTCTCTATTTATATAATATGTTTAAGTTTTATAGATTAGTGCCTTTGGCTTCTTGAAGTCAGAGGCTATTATGACATTATTTTAATATCATCCCTGCCTTGCAGATGAAAGGCAATGGGGGCTACTGGATCCTGATTGGATGATAAATGGAGCCAAACTGGGCCTTATGGCTTCAGGTTCAGAAGTCTCTCCATTAGGCAATATGTACTAGAATGCTATAATCCTTTTCCTCTGTGTGTGGGGGGCGGGGCATGTTTTGATATGTGGGCGGGTACATATGCATCAGTGTGGAGGTAATTGTGGGAGTCAGGGCTCAACCTTTGGTGTCCTTTAGACGCTGTCCATCTTGAGTTTTTAAACATGGTTTCTCCCTGAGACCAGGGATTCACAGAGTAGGCTGTCTGGCCAGCGAGCCCTAGGGCTCTGCCTGTCTCCATCTGTCCAACACTGCTATTAAAAGCGATTGCCACTATGTCTGCTTATTTCTTTTTAACCTGGGTTTGGGGATCAAATTCACCCTCATGCTTGTACAACAAGTATTTCACTGACTGGGCCCCTATTCACCCTATCTCAGATGCCCCTATTCCTCGCTTTTAAAAACCTGAGATTGGACAAGATGATTTCTAACATATTGTTCAGTTCAGCAAGGCTATGTCTCCATGAGTCTGCATTCAATACAAGATTTAAAAGGGAGAGGGTGGGATTTTCTCTGACAATACTTTGTATTACCAAAGAGGGTGATCCAAAACCTTGAACGCAGCCAGGAACCCTTCTGTAACTAATGAGTAAGAGGCCCTGTGGGATAAGGGCTGTGAAGATGCTGACAGCTAATCCAAAGGTGACTTTAGACACATTCCTTCTCTCAGATGGCACAGGTTTGAAAACCAGATTTCCTTTTCTGGAGCGGAGACAGACGTTCTGAAAAGTGATTTTCATGAAAACTTTAAGAACTCTATTTGCATATGTGATAACAGCACTCCAGGAAGAAATCAGAATATAGAAATATAAGTTATTTCAGGGAACAAGAAGAATAGAGAAATCACTGCACAACACATAAAACAGTTACATCCTACTCACATGCCCAACCCCAGCCAGTCCCTAACACTGTCTGCCTCCGTTTGGTTAGTTGACAGCCTCCATGCTGTGGTGCTTCAGCACCTGACTCTTCTCAGATCAAGTGTCAGAGCTGAAAATCTTCACTTTGCCAGGTTGCTGTCTCTGGTACCACCAAGGACAGACACTCTCAAACCAAGGAAACCTACTTTCTCTTTGGAGTTAGAAGTGTTGCCAATCCCCAAATCACAGCCCATGTTTATACCTCAGTCCAGATGTTCAGGCAACTTGTTTGTCCATGAAATATCAAGAGATATTATGTGATACCTCTACTCTCCTGCACATCTATCAACTAAATTTAATCTGTGGGTAGCTATCAACCTGAAAAACAAGCTGATCTGTTAGTTATTTTTTAAGGAAAAAAAGTTTTAATTGCCACATAGTAATTCCCCGTGTTTCCAGGGGTACAGTGCAATATCTTAGTACATGTTCAGATGTATAATGTTCACATCAGGGTAACTGATGTATCTATCATCCCAGACATTCATCATTTTCATATAATTTGATGAAACTCTAGTTTTTGGTCCACTGAGAATACTACATCACCATCCTCAAAGCGTTTTCTTAGACTAACACTCAGTCTTCCATGAAGCCAAGATGATAAGGAAAAGTGAGGCAATTAATGGTTATAGAAAAGGCTGTTTTATTTCTACTTAGTATTCAAATGTTCAATTTGTACTCCAGTATGAAAAGAGGACACCCTTTCTGCTATCAAGAGAAAGCACGACCCTATTTTTATGCCTGGGGAGTTCCTATTTGGCTACTTTAGTATGTCTCTCTGCATGTAAGACCCAAAATGTCATAATTAATTTTCTAACAAGTATTAACTTGAACTGAGAAAATAAGGCAAGACAAATCATATCTTTTTAAAATTGATCCTTCAGCTCCAATTATGTTCTTATAAGTGTCAATAGTGTTTCATTATTACAGGAGAGCAAAACAAGCCCCCATCTCCACCCCACATTTAAAGACAGCAGAACAGGATCTGCCAGCATCCTCTGCAGAGCCTCCATGCTCTATGGGATCTACCCCACCCAAGCCCAGCCTCTCTTTCTTCTCCACCAGACTTTGTTTCCCTCTACATCCAGTAAATCTAACACACTGAACATCTGTTTCCTATCTCTGAAGCTCACTACCCCTTAACTGAGTAGAGACACTCTTCTTTGCAATTTCAGTCCAAGATTAAGTTTTTCAGGTAGGTCAGTAAAGTTCCTCTCTCACTTGCTTGTCTTAGGGTTTCTATTGCTGCAATGAAACACCACGGCCATAAAGCAAGTTGGGGGCAGGGATTTATCCAGCTTACACTTCCACATTGCTGTTCCTTGTTGGAGGAAGGCCGCTAGTTAGTTCCTGGCCACATAGCCCCAAAATAATCACACAGAAACTATATTATTTAAATCACTGCGTGGTTTAAATGAAAAAGAAGGTTTTAACTTTAACATAGTAAAATTTCATATAACAAAAGAGGTATCAAGCAAGAATTACAGTTACAATATTTCTATCTACTTTATCTTTTATCATAACTAAGTAAAACTATAACTATCAATTATTCAACTCCATCAAAGACTGCAGAAGAATATGATATTACCTAAGTAAACAATAGGTTTATTATAAGCAACTGCCAAAACTCTAGAATTGACAGAGACATCTTACTGCCTGGACAGTCACCCAAAGTCCTTTTGTAATGTTGGGGCATCCATCTTCACCCTGATTTCTGGATCTTATGGCAGGGAATATTTCCATCTGGAGGAATAGCTACACACAAATCTGATCATTTAATAAACCAGGATGAAATCTTTACCTTAGAACGCTACAAACACTGAAATGTCAACTGAGAATAAATAAACATAAATCGTAAAACTCAATTGAGACTTTTAGAGTAAAAGTGAACGAATTTGGCAGTTGGAAATTGCGACCACTATCTGCTATGACTTGGATAGCTGTGCCACAAGGACCCCCGGAACACGAAAGCTTGGTGCCCAGAATACTGATCTGGGGAAATGCTGTAAATCTATAAGTGGATATAATGTTGGTACAGAGACATGTTGGGGGAGATATATGCTGGTGAGTAAAATGGAATTAGATATGATGTGATTATATTATATTGATATATTATATACAGCCAAAGATACACAGAGAAACCTTGTCTCAAAACACCAAAAATTAAAAATAAAAATAAAAGAAATCGAGTTTCAAAAGCCACATAAAGATGGAAAATACAATGAGAATCTGGATACTGTATGGTATTGTGTTGCTTTTGAATTGTTTGACTGTTGAAGAAGGAGAAACAGCTACTAAAAGACATTTTATTATAAATGCTGCTAGATTAATCCAACCTATATATTTTGAAAATGCCTTGACTTCAAAATTTAAGTCAAAAGATACGTTTCTTTGTAGAAGAGGTTTTGCTTTTGTTTCCACAGGAAATGAGAGGCTGTGGATTCATTCTGAGGAAGACCCTCTGAAAAATCTTCAATGGAACAGATGGCACAGATGATCCAACATTTTAGGGCACCTCTGTTGCAGTTTCCTCTGAGTTCTGCTTCCAGAATGGCCTCATAATTGCTGGCTGAGGTAATCGAGCTTCACAGAATACTCCAGTAAGAATTTGACCATAAATCTAAATTTTCTTTGTGTCCCCATAAGATTATCTATACCCCCAATCAGCAGGAAATAACCTAGAAAACTATGTCCACATTCCCCCCCAAAAAATGGATTTCAGATGTTTGTCTTTGTTTAGTGCGTTGGTTACAAGTTGTTATGGATAACGGTCAGGAAAAAAAGCTAACCAAAGGAGAAATAGTCAGGGTCTTGTTTTGAGAAAAAAAGGGGTGGAGGGAACTGCTGTGGGATAATGCTCTTGTATACTGTAAAGTTTTGTCACTTGCATTAGTTTAATAAAACAATGATTGGTTAGTAGCCAGGCAGGAAGTATAGGTGGGGCAACCAGACTAAGAGAAATCTGGGAAGAGAAAGGCAGAGAGATTCAATCACAAGCCAGATGCAGTGGAAGCAAGATGAGAACGCCTTAGTGACAAAGGGTATCAAGCCATGTGGCTAAACATAGATAAAAATTATGGGTTAATTTGAGTTATAAGAGCTAGTTAATAATAAGCCTGAGCCAGCGGCCAAACAATGTTGTAATTAATATAGCTTCTGTGTGATTACTTGGCTCTGGGAAGTCAGGAAATGAAAACAGAGTCTCTCTGTACACTTTCTCTAAAGTGGAAACAACCTAAATGTCCCTCAACAGATAAATGGGTAAGGAAATGGAATGAAATACTAAAGGAAAATGAAATCATAAAATTCATAGGTAAAGGATGGACCTAGAAAAGAGCATATTGAGTGAGGTAGTAAACACCACAAGGTCTCTCTCATCTGCAGTCCCTAGCTCCAAAGCCTCAGGTGTGAGTATACAATATGGAGTAACCACAGTAACCAGTATACAGGGACTGTGATGATTAGAATGGGAAAGACCCACATAGGCTCATGTATTTGAATGATTGGTCTCCAGTTGGCAGTACTATTTGAAAAGGTTGAAGGGGCATAGCCTTGTTGGAGTGGATGTGGCCTTGTTCAAGAAAGTGTGTCACTCGGCTGGGCGTTGGCATTTAAAAAGCTCATAGCAGGTCCAGTCTTGTTCTCTCTCTCCCTGAGACTTTGGATCAGATGTGAACTCCCAGCTACTGCTCCAATGCTGTGCCAGCCTGTCTGCTGCTGCCATGTTCCCCATCCTTGATGATCGTGAACTAACCCTCTGAAAGTGTAAGCAATCCCCTAATGATATGTGTTACTTCATAACTTGCTCCAGTTGCTTCTGAGTAGTAACAGATCATTAAGAGCAGCAGTAGGGGGTCAATTCAAGAGTTCCTGCAATACCTGTGAACCACAGTGACCAGCATGGCACGATTTCAGTAAAGGTACAATAGGTGGCACTGTGGTAGTGGTAACCAAAAACCATCTAACTAAACTTTAGAAGGAAAATTATGTTTGGTACTGAAAACCTAGTTGATTTCCCAGCATTAGTGAATTCATAGACACGAGAAAAAGCGTCCCTGCTACCATTTTGCTAGCCCAGCATGATTCACTACTACACATTCTAAGTCCTACTCTTACACCCCCAGAGATGTGTAGCTACCACCCCTCACCAAAGAAGCCTCTCTTTACAGCAGAGAGACATGTCAGAAAACCACAGCTGCAATACAGAGCTTCATGGCTCCATGGGATCCCACCACAACATGGCCATCTGGATCAGGGCTTCATCTGTGCCTCGGAGAACATCATGGAAAAGGGAACAGAAAGATTGTGAGACCCAGAACACCAGGAGGCCTCTTCTGAAACAGTCTCTCTTAGAAGTGGCTACATAAATAAGACCAAGACAAGAACTGTAGACAAGTAGTGACTGCTGGGAAAAGAAAAAATAGCCTCTCCCCAGGATAGGGCCCTAATGGGTTGTCCAGTGCAGAGTGGCCAGCCCTGAAATCATATATGTGCAGACATCACAAAGGACTCAGCAGGTTGTATTGATATATTTGTACATATATATGTGTGTGTGTATATACATATCCCTAAGTAACGATGATATTCAAAGAAAATGAGGCTATCAATTTGAGAGTCGAGGAGCATGGGAAAGGCTTGAAGAGAAAGAGGAAGCGGGAAAGTGATGCGATTCTATTTCAATTAGAAAGCATTTTTTAAAAGCTACTAGCAAAAATAAATAAACTTTTATGCTTTAGGAGCCGGGGCCGGGGGGGGGGGGAGATAGTTGCCTTAGCTACCACAGCCACAAAGTGTATTGCTCAAGACATTTTGCTGCCCTCTCCTACAAAAAGCTACCAGAATTTGGCTTGGAAAGATGGCTTAGCAGTTGAGAGCATTGGCCGGTCTTCTAGAAGACCTGGGTTCAACCCCCATTACCCCCCACATGGCAGCTCACAGCTGCCTGTAACTCCAGTTTCAGTGGCTCCAACACTCTCTCATGTAATGTACAAACATGCAGGCAAAACACCAATATGAATAAAAAAAACCATAAACAATGTTTAGAAAGTTAGCAGAATTTGCTAGTGTGTTTGTTTACTTGTTGCTTTTATCTGAGAGACCTGGGAACCTTTGTTTCTGAACCTACTTTTTCTTTTGCATACTACTTCCCTGGGCTCACAAGTGCTAATAACAAATGACTCCCAATGAATCTATGTAAATTGTGCTCATCTTGAGACACTTCACTGTATCTATATACATTGCACTCAGTGGGGTGGTTAACCCAAACCTTTGTACTTTTTTTTCAAACAGAAAATGAGAAAAGAATTGCGCTTTAATTTTATTTCAGCAATAAGAAAATTAAATTTATATTAAAAACTTTAATATGCCCTGAAAATCGCAACTTTTTTTTCATAATCTGAAACAACTTTAATGGATTTTTCTCTAGTAGGCCATTATTACAAATCCATTTTGTTTTATTGAGGTCAAGCTACAGTCCCTCATCTTTCCCTTGGAGAAGGAAATTGGGTAAAAATTAGCTCACTGTGGTTGTATTCCCTTTTATTGCTGCATAAAGAGGAGGGGTAACTAGAGGGCAAACTGGTACCTTGCAAAGATCAAGCATTTTATATTAAACTAGAGTTCCTGTGATACAAGAGAAAAATAAGAAAATGGGAAAGACAATCTATAAGTAAGAGCCAAAGAACTGTGGAAAGTTGAAGTAGCTGACTTTAGAGAATTCTCTTCTAAAAAAAAAAAAGGACAGCCAGGTAATGGTGGTGCACACCTTTAATACCAGCACTCAGGAGGCAGAGGCAGGCAGATCTCTGAGTTCAAGACCAACTTGGTCTACAGAATGACTTCCAGGTCTCATGTCATTTGCTATCTTCTTCCTTAAATTTCTTCTTTATTCTAATCTTAATGGCATTTTTTTTTTTTGCTCAAAATACTTAGAAATCAATATTTTTTATCTCTGATCAAGTTATTTTTCATTCCTCTTTCCTCTTGGGTATAGGCAAATTTTACAGAAAATCATCCTGCTTTGGGTTTTAAAAAATAGCAATAACAATTCATCAAAAACCATCCACTATGGTTCTTACTCCCTGTGTGGGGAAATGAACCAATAACAAAGCAGTTGGTGATTTAGAGTTAGCTCCAGAAATAGCTTTTGTAAAGTCTGCATTTCACTTCTCTACTTGGAATGTCAGGGATTTTTCCCCCCACATCTTTACCCCTTTCTTCTGTTCTTAGGACTCCCAGGGGCAAAACCCATCAACACCGTGGACCAAGACTCCTAAGAGAGAGCATAGGAAAGAAAGTCTACCACTCCCACTCCTAACTCATGACCAGAGAGTGGAGGCCCAAGCCTAGCTTGCTACCTCCAGAGTCCAGTCAGGACAACTTCTCCAAGAGAAGTATTAAGCAGAAACAAGGACTGTTGTCCCAAACATTTGTGAAAGGCATCTATATTCTTTTAAACATGGGGGTTGAACATTCATTTTATTTGGAAAACGGTCTCTTGCCCACTCTATGAGATCTTATTGGAAGTGTCACAGACAATAATCGACCATGTCCTATGTACAAAGTAGTTTCTGGTTCTGGATGGCCAGTCAGTCACTCTCTCCTCTCTCTCTTTCTCTCTTTCTCTCTCTCTCGCTCCCTACCCCCCCCTCGTTCTAACATGGAATGGAAAGCCAAATCCTGAACACAGATAGCTGGGCATGTATTTTGTAGGTACTCTGAACATCTGTCCTCCTTGTATTCCTTCACATCCCCTGGTGTCCTGTGATTTTGAGGGATATTTTTATGTGTATTTACTTCACCCACTCTTGATTGTGTTTTTGAGGTTTGAATTTTGTTTCTTTTCAACCGGAGGATCCTAAAGTGTCCCTTGATCTAATGTTCCCACCCTGCCCTATTTCACCAGAGTTGAATCAATGCCACGAGAAGTAAATTTTGAGCTTCCTATCAGTTAACATTCCAATAAACACAGATGGAGCTTTTTCTGACTGCTGATGGAAGCTCAGTTTCTACAAGAGATAGCACAATGCAGAGTGAAATTAAAGGAAAGAGTTAGGAGAGGAGACAACCTTAGAACTCTATTGGAGAGAGAATGCACATTTTATCAGACAGAATTAAAGCAGAGCGGGCACTCTGGACTAGGAAAGGAACGTATCTAAAATAGGAGAAACTTTGCCTTGCAGACTAGTAGAGATACGATAAACTAGAATCCAGATGAAAGCTAGGAAGTGAACAGCAAGCGAACTGGAATGAGGAAACAAAATAATACAACAGAACAAGACACTTTTTTCTTCATAAGCTAAGATAGCAAAGGACAGATACCATTAGAAGTTACCTTTTCTATTCAACTATTGTTTCCCGGTTGCTAATCTACTTTGTAAAGAGAGCCACAGCAAAATCTACACCTCTGATAGACAAAAAAATGTGTAATAAAAGTCTATTAGCATTTCAAAAATTAAATTCTTTTCATTTTTCAAGACAAGATTTCTCTGTGTAGCCCTAGTTGTCCTGGAACTCACTCCGTGGATGAAGCTGGCCTCGAACCCAGAAATCCACCTGGCTCTGCCTTCCAAGTGCTGAAATTAAAGGTGTGCTCCACCACAGACCAGCTAAAATAAAATATTTTTAAAAATTAACTTTTCACAGTCTCCTTCCTCCTCAGAGCATTTGTAATTTTACACTGTGCATACCAATGCAAAACCCAAGGAATACATGTGCCAGCTTCTCTTCTCCCTAGTTATGTCTTTTCTATTAGATATTATAAGGTAATGATATCATTTCCCCCTTCCCATTCATCTCTCCAAACTCTTATGCCTCTCAGTATTCTCTTTCAAATTCATTGCTTATTTTTAAAAATGTTGTTACATACATATATATCTGTAATATGTTTGTATATGGTGTGTATGTATGTTTTCAGGGCTAATCATCTGATATTGAATAGCCAGTCAGTTTTATGTAGCTTAAGCCTTAAGTAGTCACAGCAGATGAAGTAATAACCCAAGTGTAACAAAAATAAGTTCCAGTCAAATTCATGCCTTAGAACAGACATTAGTAAGCTGAACTGCAAACTAAAGTCGACCCACTTTTGCTCTGGAATAAATAACACAGAGAATGATATCTCAGAACACGTGAACATTGTATGAAGTTCATTGCCCATAAAAAATGTTTTACTGGAACAGAGTCACATCCATTCATTTATTCATTGTCTATAGCTGTTGGTGTCCTGTAAAATCCTAGCTGAATATTTAGAACATGTATCAGGTGGTCTGCAAGTCTAAAAATATTTACAATGTATCTATCCCTTTATAGAAAGAGTTGGCCAACCCCAGTTTCCCATGATTGCTTCAATAGGTGAAGCAAATTTTCTGAGGATAACGAGACTAGAATAAAACAAGAGCCAAGAAGAGAATAGCTCAGCGAGCCATGGGGAAAAGACGGAAGGGAGAAAACCAAATTCGGAGCAGTGGAGAAAGCAATGTGTTAAGGGTATGCTCAGCTAGCACACACTAGCACACCTGAGTCTCAAACCCACAGATGCACTGGGGACAAATGAAGGTTACCCTTCCTATAAATTGTATGAGCTTGACAAACTGTCAAGCTACGAGATGATGATGTATATATAGCCTTCACTAGGTATCATCTTAGAAAGCTCAGAGTCACAATTATCAGCTTCTCTCGGCTTTATAAACACTTATTTTCAGCCATCTTAATCACAGTAATCTCTGAACTTTGTCCTCAGAAGAAACTTCCTTTTCTCTGGCTTGTCAGGACACTTCTAGAGAACTTCTCCCCAATATTTATTGCACATAGCAGCAGGGTGACTACTATGCCATCTTTAATCCTGGATCCAACTATTTCCTTCAGATTTCAAAAAAAAGGCAAAAACAAAACCACCACTGTTCTGGGTTCCAAACTCTTGCCTGTGACCAAAATTACTGCATATGAAATTGCATAGTTATCAACTGGCACCATCGTGTGTGTACTTTCCCTTCTTTTATAACTAATAATTAAGTCAGGGCATATGTGAGGATATTTTTAACCAGTCTACTAAAAATAATCTTTACAGTCATGTTTTAAGGCCTCATAAGCAATACTCAAACCCCAAATAAAAAGTCGCATACCCTGCCTTGGATTTTGCTCTGATGGTTTATTGGGGACGTGACTTCAATGGATGGTTCTCTACTCTGAATGCACCAACATGATATAAGCATCGCTGAATTCATTCATCATCCATTCATCCAATTAACAGCGTCTTTACATCATTATTATGATTCAGGAGGTCCGCCTGGCACCAGCAATCCCAGACAGATACGGCTCCTTTTAGTAAAAGGACCAGGTTATTACAGCCTATAATGATGGATAGGATCTAGAAAACAAACATCCAGCACAGATGGGAGGATGTGGGGGAAGAATTCCTCTTAGAATGGCTAAACTGAGAAGCAGAGCCTGAGTAGAAGGCATCCAAGAAAAAGAGGAAGCGGGGAAAAAAGCATACAGGAGTGGCAGCAAGAAAGAATTGGAAGAATAACAGACTCTGACCCCTACATGAAGTGTGTGTCTCCTCTTCTATCACCTCTCTGCCCCCTTCCAAATAGACACTACCTTGATGCATGAATTCAGGGACAATGCTGGTATTTTGTGCCCCCCACACATACCAACAACAACAACAACAACACCTGTATTCTTGCTGATTCCAGATATCCAAATGAAATCGTAGCAAATGAAGCCCCACGCGGATGTACCCACTGGAACTGGGCTACCCACCATCAGTTGATCTACACATTGGATTCATTTATGGTTTTCTGTGATGGTCTCCATCTCATCTGTTGAGAGAGGATTCTTTAATGACGGGTGGTAACTACACTTATCTGTGGGTGCAAGGTAGGGTTTAGAATGTAGGGAGGAATTATGCTGGTCTAACAAAATGGAGGTAAAACTTCTTTTCTAAGGTCTATGACCTCACTATAGGTCTCCAGTACCAGGCATGATTTCCATGTGTTGAATCGGCCTTGATTTCAATTAGACACCTGTTCATTGCCATGCGGGAGTGCCACTTACTGCACTTTTATGCATATCTTGCCATACTGATCAATGTCATGGATCATAGGTGCTGCAGGGTAGGACCGTTTTAGATCAGATCCAGATTAAGTCATCAGAGTCCTGTGTCCTAAGTGTGTGGTGTCTTCAGCAAAAGGGGCCCACCCTCAAACCCTAAAAGGCAATAAACTATGTTTCGTGGAAATCATTTGGACTACCCTGACCAACCATTTGAAATATTTCTCACGTCTGGTTCTTGGGTCTTTGTTAGTTTATGGTTCCTGTGGGGAGCACTGTGTGTGTGTGTGTGTGTGTGTGTGTGTGTTTGTGTTTGTGCACATGTATATGCTTATATTTTATGCATAATTGAGATGGAAATGGTGGAAATATTGTAAGACAAGAATATCAAGACGTATGTTGTGAGACAGTCTCTTTTAGAAATGACTTCATTAAAAAAGCAGAACAGTGGCAATGGGCATGCTAACATGTTAACGCAAAGGGGGGCAATTTTATGGAGTCCAACCCCTAGACAAAGAACTATAGGGAACCAAGAATTAGCCTCTGCTAGGGATGAACTTCTTATTGGTTGTCCAAAGCAAAGTGGTCGGCCATGTACATATATATATATATATATATATATATATATATATGTACATGTATATATATCGACTCAGCAAGATGTGGTGTGTGTGTGTGTGTGTATCCAATATAACCAAAAAAACTGAAGCTATCACCTTGCCAGTGGAGGTGATTATGGGAGGGGTTTAAGAGAAGACAGCTGGGAGAAACCGAAGGGAGGAAAAGGAGGAAGAAACTTACATAATTCTGTTCCAATTTAAAACATTTGGGGGGAAAAGGTAGAAAAAAAGAAACTCCATATGGCTGAAAATCCGTGAAAAGGAGCATATGAGGCAAGAGCAAGGGCAGAGTCTGACAACCTGGGATTTCTGTCACTCTGGCTTTGACAGCATCCATTTGCCTGGGGGCGCGGTCCAGAAGCACCATTCCTGGTACCTGCTGGCCAGTAATACCTGCCTGTCACTAACTGAAAAGAACAACTACATGGCACACCCACGCCTACCTATGCAGAGGAAAACAGGAAATGGGTTTCCCAGCCCCTGTGATGTTATGTATGATCGAGAACAGGGGGAGGAAGAAAACAGAGAGAGTAGAGTTATTCTATGATCACCCATCACTGATGGTACTGTAATGATGAGGGGCTTGTCTTCCTTTCTAGGTAAACATTAGTTCAGGCTTTTTTATAGGAAAGTGTGCTTTCTCTGTACAATACACAGTCAAGGACTTGGCAGCTGCAGACTTCCAGAAGATGGAAAGACATAAAAGAGAAGTCAAAGCATTGTGAGTTTGGAACCAGGAGGCAACATTAACAGGAAGCTAAGCTAGTTTGCTTAATTGTATTCCTATTTTATATCTGGGGGGGGGGTGGACTCACTGTACCTAACTTCTTCCCTTCATTATCCACAGCATTTTAATGTCCTATTTCCCCCACTCCAGCCTATGGGACCATGACTTGTATTGTTGTTGAGAGATGTTTTCCATAACATAAGCAGAGGAGAAACGTAAGTTGAGCATTCTCAGAGCAAGAATTTTTAAGGAACAGAATAGTTGCTGAAAATTAGTTCATGTTCATTGATATCCTGACAAGTTTGATTTAGAAAATTTCAATGGCACAGCAGACAGACAGACTTGGTGGATTTTCTCTGGATCTTCTCGGCAGCCACCAGTGAAATAGTTTATTTCTTGATGGATAGATGAGTCCAGACTGCAGACAGTTAATATGGAAAAGAGCACAATTTCCTCTCTTAATAGTTTGATGTAAACTGGACGTAAGTAATGAAAACAAATGGCAGGGCAGCCCAGGAGCGACATCACTAGCTAAGCCTGCAGAACACACAGGAGACAGAGAGGATTCAGAGGTCCCTTTTCATGCACTAGTGACTAGGACCTTGTTGAGCCACCACAGGAGTCAAGGGGCTGAATACAGGAATTGGAAGTCGTCAAAAATGCTATTTGATCAGGTTTATAAATATGTGTGATCTGATACAAACAGACATATCATATCTTCCATTTGTCTCCTTCTGCTTATATGGCAGAATACTAGGTTTCAGCCACACTTTTCTAAAACCTAAAAGGTAAAAGGAAAACAAAGAAAATGGGAGGAGAAAGATATTACAAAACACTTTATGTAATTTTGGTAGACCAGTTTTATTAATCAGTTTACTTTTTAAATTCTCTCTCTCTCTCTCTCTCTCTCTCTCTCTCTCTCTCTCTCTGTGTGTGTGTGTGTGTGTGTGTGTGTGTGTAGATGCACATAAGTGGAGGCCAGAGGACAATCTCAGCTGTGATGGTTCCTCAGACACTATCTATACCTTGTTTTTGAGGCAAGATCCCTATTGGCCTTGAACTCACCAAGTAAGCTAGTCTGGCCAGTGAAATTTAGGGGTGTCTCAGCTCCATGTTCCTGGTGAGATTATAAGCACATACCACCATGCCCATCTTTTTAAGAAATGCTAAGGATTTAAGTTCTCAGAGCTTGCAAGGCAAGTATTTCGTGACTGAGCCTAATCTACTCATTGACTCATGAAATGAATGATTCCACAGTCTAAACTGGCTTTCATCAGGAGATAAAAAGTTACAGAGATTACAAGTAGGCTATACACACAAAAACAGACAGGGTCCTAGAATTGCTATTTTTAGTGCTATGTTTTATTTATACTAAAATAAAAATAATTTAAACTCTGGGAAAGAGCATCAGGAAAAATCAGGATTGTAGCTAATATTAAGGCATTAATTATTGACTTCAGATTGTGAATGGAGTAGGAATTATCTTTGGCTTGCTGTAATTTGTAATTGTGTTTATAATTTGCTGTATTTTCCACCCAATACTCCTCAGATGTCTCAGATTTTTAAATCATTTTGTTGATTCTTACAAATTGTTAAAGTGTAGTTTTGTTTAGTGTGTATTTCTGTAGATTAAAAGGCTAGTTTAGCCTGATGGTTTACAGCTTTTTACCCCTTTATATACATTTCTCATTTCACTCTTCCAATACTGCTGAGAGACATTTTTCCTTCCTTTTACAGATACAAAGGAGAGAATCAGTGGAATTCAAAAGCTAGCCCACTGCCACACATGCAGAGAAAAATGACAGAATCAATATATAAACCCATTTCTTCTAGCTCTCTAACTTTTTTCAATAAATGAAACAAGATATCAGTACAGTGGGTAATCAAATTATCACCAATTCTTACTTAGAAGAATGAAACTGATATGTTGCTACATTGTCATAATTCTGAGTTAGAACTCTAAGGTCCACGCAGAATGGCATGCTGCCAACAACATACGCAGTTACACCCATCGTTTAGGATCTGGGTGCTAATTATTGTTCTTTCTTTCTGAAACTGAAATACAGCAATTTATCCATGCCTTCCCCCTAAGATGGATGGAAGCCCTCTGAAACCAGGAGCCAAGATAAATGTTTACGCCCCTAGATAGTCACTGTTGGATACATTGTCACAGAGATGCAAAACTTGCTGACACCATACTGAAGGACTAGTTTGGCATGTTATTAATGAACTCATTTAAAAACAATCCAGTACCATGTACTGGAGAAAAATGGGAAGACTGATATAAATTGAGATGTTGTGTTCGTACATGATACTGTGGCGGAGAAGTCATTCTGAAGGTGGTGTTTGCATGTGAACTTTGTAGCTCATGGTTTTACCTTCTTAAAAACTATGCTCTTGGCCAGGCAATGCTGTACATGCCTTTAAACCCAATATCAGGAGGCAGAGGCAGGTGATCTCTGTGAGATTGAGGCCAGCCTGGTCTACAGAGCTAATTTTATGGCAGCTAGGGCTACACAAAGAAATCCTTTCTTGAAAAAATAACTAGTAACAACAACAACAATAATAATAATAATGATAAAAGCAAAAAACACTGTCTATTGATTTATCATATCTGCCCCCTCTGTATCCATCTCACTCTGATCTTTTCAGTCACCATTTAAACATGCACATAGTACCAATATGTTCAAATGCACACCCACATTCTCCTCCAGATCCTTGGCTTGTTAGACTGGATGGGTTGTTTGCACTTGCTCCCTTCTCCTCCTACTCCTTGGTACACTCCAGTCTGCTTTCATCTCACAGATTTCACTGAAGTCAAAAGTGATCCTTATCTCCTCTGAGCTTCCTGTCATCAACATTTGGCATGATTCCTCTTCAACTGTGTCTCCCCTGACTTTAACAGCACACATTCTCTGCCCTCCCTTTTGTCCTTAGCCAGGCAGTACAGTCTAATCATCTTTAAAGATACAACTCCCTGCAACTTTCTGCATCCTTCTACATTTTTCTGCATCCTCCAGCATCTTTCTGCATCCTCCTGCATCTTTCTACATCCTCCTGCATCACTGTGCATCCTCCTATGTCTTTCTGCATCCTCCTGCATCATTGTGCATCCCCCTGCATCTTTCTGCATCCTCCTCCATCCTTCTGCATCCTGCTGCACCCTTCTGTTCCCTCTTATCAACAGCGATTCTCAAACTTAAATGTGCATCAAAAATACCTGAAGGCCAATCACTGGGCATGATGCTGAGCCCCATTTCAGAGTTTTAGATGCAGTGGGATGATTTTGGCCCTCTCTCAGATTTCCAGATGGTTATTACACTGTTGGCCCAAGGGCTAAACCTGAAGAACCACACCATTAAACATTATAGCTCCTTCAGGCTCAGGTTTAGCTACCTTTCCCTTTCCCTTTCCCTTCCAGCTGGGGACTTCTTGGACATGCCCACTTTCAGTTATCCACTTGATATCAAGTGAACAAACTTACATTTCTATTATGCACCTCTTATCTTAGATGCAGATCCAAATGGAGTGAAATCTCTACTTGCATTTACACAAATTACCCAAAACTCTAAGTATGTCTTCAGATGAACTCTCAAGCCCATTTCTTTACCAGGATTCCCTCCCAAATAAATCAAAGTCTTGTCTATTATATTGTGGAGTCACCCTCTTACTATGTATAAAACTTGAGTATTTTTTCTTACTGTACCTCCTAAGCATCTCTCCACAAATCCCTGTCTCTCTGTGTACTTCATACAATACTCGTGATGGAGATGAAATAAACCCCAGTTGTCATCGAAGAGGCAGCATTGATGGCTGGAATGAGACTGGAAGGAAGCATGAAGACCCCTGCTGGATGGAAACTGACTTGAAAAACTCAAGTGCAGTAGGTGCCAAACACGGGCAAGCAAAGATTGTAACGAGCAATTGGAAACAAGCAAACATAGAGTATTCCATGGCACATTTAACAACTGGGAACCTCCCTCCCTGCTGCCACCAATGCAGGAAGCGAAAGAGACCACTGACAGTATTGCAAATCCTGTCAGTAGGATCCCTGTCTTCACCAGATGTAACAACTCTCTCTGGAGTGGTCTTTGTTTTAAGTTTTATTTGCACACGCATGCATAGACACACAAGCAGGCCCCAAGTGGCTCTACATAACGAGCAAGCTCCTGCTCGTCGGACTTCTGGGATCTGTAGTTAGAGAAGAAAGAAAGAGAAGACTGACTTTGGAACTGGTAACAGTCTCTTCAGAATCTTGCCACCCCTGAAACTTCTGTCACAGGCAGGGAACTCATCTGTTGCCCATTGCTTCAGCCCCCAGGGCTGCACCCACAACTGCAAACACAAGATTCATGCCCACACTAGCCGCTGGGACTATGCTGTAGCTGAAAATCAGAATTAATTCTTGCTGGAGGACTAACCTGTTCCTTGACTCCCAAGATTCGCCACTCCTGAGACCTGCAGTTCTAGCCCCCAGCCCCTCGGGAGCTGCAATACTTCTTCAACATGAAAGAATTCTAACATTGTCACCTGGCTCTTGGCTAGCATGCCACTCTGCCAAGAGCTGGGTATTCTCTTGTTGTTTCATGGGACTGTCACTCCACACATAGCAACCTGCTTTCCCATTGGACTGTCAATCCTGTGTTAATACGGTTCTCCTTGTTTGATCACCTCTCTCTGCCTGCCCGGTTAGTTCTTGGAGAAAGCAAGATAATAACCCATTTGGAGAGAAGAAAACCAATCACCTCACTTGTCCAAATTACCATACACCCCCCCCCATGACTCTGGTCACAAAAATCTTGCCTTCTCCCAAGCTTTCCTTCATATTTAGCCTGGAAGCATCATTTCACAAGACTTGTGATACCCCTCTGCCTGAATGTCACTGGTTTTTCATTATTTACAGAAAAAGAAAGAAAGAAAGAAAGAAAGAAAGAAAGAAAGAAAGAAAGAAAGAAAG
>JABTXL010005037.1:20328021-20342896 GCA_025134845.1 Neodon shergylaensis
AAGAAAGAAAGAAAGAAAGAAAGAAAGAAAGAAAGAAAGAAAGAAAGGAAAATCTTTGTGGCCTGCCTGATTTAGAGCAGCGGTTCTCAACTGTCCTAATGCTGTGACCCTTTCAGACAGTTTTGTTGCTGCTTCATAACTGTCATTTTGCTACTGCTATGAATCATAATGTAAATATCTGATAGGCAGGATATCTGATATGTGATGCCCATGACAGGGTCATTCAACTCCCAGGGGGTTACGACCAACATGTTGAGAACCACTGGTCTATGAGCTGCCTAGCCAACTCTGTCTCAGTTCATGGCTTACTCGCTCTGACTCTCCTGGCTGTCTTAGTCTCTTAAATCCTTGTGCCAAGACTCTTGACACGTATTTTCCCCCTTGCATGCCTCATTCTATAAGTCCTAACAATGCCTCATATCCCTTTAACTCCCTTCCTGGTCTGAGTATTTCCTCTGACAAATATTTTTCCAGCACTAGACGCCTTTGCTCCAAAGCGATTTTCCTAGTTTGCAGATGCACATTGAGTTATACGGATGGCTCGTTAAACCCCATCTCCCTATAGTCTTTAAACTCCGTGAGGTAAAGATAGAGTTTGTAGTTTCTCGCTTGGGCCTCTCCAGGGTGTAAGCAACACTGACATAAAGGAGGGCTTCGCTAAGTATATGTTGAATGAATAAAAAAGATTCACTGTTTGCTTTGGAAACAAGAAGTGTATCCCTGGTTTCATAGAGAGCTTCGTTGTGAGCCTTGGGGGCTCTACTTCAGCATCAGAATTTCATCAGCACATATCAGCATCTTGGTTATTGTTATGCAAAAGCTACTAAGTGTGCATCCCTGAAGTCTGTATTTCCCTTAGACCCTCCTAGGAAACGTGAGTGTGTGTGTGCACACAGACTGCAGATATTGAATATTAGCTGACCTCCTCCTGTGTTGCTCAAAAGGCAAGTTGTGATCTGCCACCGCTTTAATTTTCTTCCTAATATTGTATCATGACTACTGAATCCTCGACAGGTTTAGAGCAGTTGTTAGGGGATATAGGAAGTAAAATTTGACTGTGCCTGGGAAATTGGCTTGCATATGAGACAAATAGCTTTGGTTTCTTTTCCCCATTTACTGTAGTGCAATTATCTGAAATCCAAACCTCATTGGGTTGCGAGAAACTGCAGCAGCTTTAATTAATGCTTTTGCAACTGCTCCTATTGATTATTGCAAATGTCTGCATGTCTCCCTGAATGTTGCTTCAGAGGGTTCTGGATACTTCAAAGAACTCCACTGTTGCTGCAAGAGAGAGCTCATTAGAGCTCCTATGAAAAATGACCCCTCTGCCCCTCTTTTTCTAGATTTTACAACAGCAAGTCCCATGCTGGTTTCAGATTCCATCCCTGCACCCTGATTGGAGAATTTCTGCCTTCCTACGATGTACCTCTGTGTTTCTAAATATCAACTCACATTCCGTTTGTAGCCATATTGTTTAGGGGACACTTGTTATAAGATCCCCGGGTGTATGAGCTTTCAAATACCATCTTACAGTTTGCTAAGTGGTATCATCAATTACAAAGAAAATCTCCGAGAAGTTTTGGCTTTGTATTTTGAAAAATGTGACACTGTTTTAAGAAACCTCTTACTTGATTGGCTGCTGATGGAGGGAAAGTCAGTTTGGGGATTTGGCTCTTGCAAGGTTATCTAGTAGATCATCCTACACCCATGAACACACAGAGAGCACTAATGGGGCTCAACGGGTTCTCTTTGTCATGAAATCGAGAGGGGAAAGTGGTGGGAGCAGAGGGAAAAGATTAAAAGAGAAGGATGGGAGAATAGATGTTTAAAACATGTTATAAGCATGTACAAAATTCTCAAACAATAATAAATAAAACAATATACATAGCAGTTTGAAAAAAGAAATCTCTTCCTTAAAAAAAAAAAAGTCAGTGTCCTGACTTGTTTAAGGTGAATTATGTGAACTATAAAATGCGTAATTTAAATTTTCAGGTCACTTGAATGGTTACCCTTTCAGTCTAATCAGCACCCATAGGTTGTGGAATGCCTAAAGCAAATCCATTAACACTTATGCACTGACCCCCAAGATGTGATTGTTACACACTTGATAGAGACTAATGACATATAACAGTCATGATGTCAATGGTAGAATGTGCACTGTTACCGTAAGAATGGCAGGGAAGAGAAGAAACATTTACAGATATGTTCCTCCCTCCTTTCACTGGAGCAGTGGCAGTGGTAGAGAAATCAGAGAAAAGATCCTACGGTATCTTTGTAGTGATGTCTGTCTGGAAACGCAGCACGTGAGGGGAGGGCTCACCTCCCTTGTATGTGGGCGAGGATGTATGTCAGCACAGATTCTGTGTTCATCAGTAACAGCTTCATCTTTGGCTAGGCTGGGTGATGAGAGATCTCTGGGGGCAGGGAGCAGTGATTGCAGTTACTCCCCAGTGTTCCCAAGGGTCAGGTAAGGTGACAACATGCTGTAGGATGTTGCGAGGAAGATGGTATTGAATGAATGACTAGGAAGTCTTTCCCAGGAGACAGGATGGCTTCAGTGACAGTCAGCTGTTGGAACCAAGACAGATTATAGCAGAATAATAGGAGGAGGGACAACTTCCTGGCCATTCAGAGGTACAAGTAAAAAGTAAGTCAGTCAGTCTCTCCATCCATCTATCTATCTATCTATCCATCCATCTATCCATCTATCTATCTATCTATCTATCTATCTATCTATCTCTACACACACACCTTCCTTTTACTCTCTTTCTTTGACTTATTAGAATTTAATCATTGTTTATTCTTATCATCTTTAAATTGGCAAACAAAATTCTAGTGACTGTAAAGCTGCAACCACCAGTTGGTTGCATTTTTAACAAATGCTTTTACATTATATAAATAAGTCTGTCCCTCTTTAAGAAGCTATTTCTTTAAAGCCTTCTACTGGTTTTGCACCTATTTAGGAATGGCTCTGAGAACCTGTGACACAGTCTTTTGATATTGTCCAGAGGTCTATCTAAAACAGAAAAACAATGATCAAAGAAGTCATTCAGAGACAGGTTCAGTGACTAAAACAAACGCCTAAATTGGAACAAGGCTTCAGTCTGGCATTTGGTTCTACACTTAGGGGTCTGTTTTTCTCTGTCTGCTGGTTGACCCCTCTCACTCACCAGCCCACCCAAGGTAGCCACGCACCTCCCACTGGTGTTTGTGTGGCTTTTATCTAGTAACACTCCTCTGCCTGTCCTTGGACTTTCACGTTCAGGGGGATTGCTCGGTTCTCTCATCTCTGCGCTACTCCAAACTTCCAGACCTTGGCTATAGAATTGGATATTACCTCCAGGTGTCTGAACTGGGTGCTGAAAATGTTTTCTCCAGTGTATGATAGGACTCTGGCTGAAGTGTAGGCAGAGGCTGCTTGTTCTTTTCCTGGATGCCCCAGTCCAAAATCATCACATGGAAACTGTATTAATTAAAACACTGCTTGGCCTATTAGCTCGGGATTCTTATTAACTAACTGTTACATCTTAAATTAACCCATTTCTACTATGTTATATTTTACCACGAGGCTCGTGGTTTCCTGGTAAAGTTCTGGCTCGCTTCTTTCTCCTTAGTTGGCTACATGGTTTCTCTTTCACTCCGCCTCCTCTCTCCATATATCTCTTTCAGTCTGGCTATATTCTGCCCTGCTAATAGGCCAAAGCAGCCTTATTCATTAACCAATAAAAGCAACACATATACAGAAGGACTTCTCACACCACTGAAAGACTCCGAAGGATCAAAGGATTCTAACCAGTATAAAAAGTTCCTACCTTTTATTGAATTTTTCTTTAACAGTTTTATACATGTATATAACACACTCCATTTACATTCCCTGCCTGCCTTCTTTAATCTCCCTCACACCCCGTTGTGTACGTCTCTTCCTCTCATTCACGTCTTTTTTGCTTTGTTTTGTGACCCACCAGTTTAACAGAGCAGTCTGTGGAAATGTGTGTATTCTAGGACCACAGGCACATGCTGCCACACCCAGCATTTTATGCGGGCACCGAGGATCTGAATGTAGATAGTAACACTTGAGTGTTAGGCATTTGCCTGCTGCACCATCTCCTCAACCAGACCTTTAATGTACAATTTTTAATAGCTCCTACCCATGTTTTACTGTTTCTGTTTATTTGAAAGTGTCCCCTCAGACGTAGTTATCTAAACCAGGATCTAAACAGGGTGAAGACATAACACTTAGTATGCCTCTGTAGGATCTTTTCATCTTAATATGTGCAGCCAAATTATAAAGGAAAGTTTACCTGTTACATTTAAGTCGAATTTCATGGCTGGATTGAGCATACAATTCTCATAAAAAGCATGTTACCATGAAGGAAATAAAGGAATAAGCTCTACAACCTGCTAAATGAAGAGGCGACAGGTGCCTAGGACCTTGATTTTGATTGACCTCATATTTTAGCTTCTTCCTTTCCAATTTCAATTTATAAAATACGAATGCCATTTTAGAATAAATTTAGTGTTTATAAGCAATATTTGTAAACATCTGCCTCTTACCTTCCAATATAAGCTTGCAAAAGTAGTTTATCCTAATACAGGAGCTCTTGATTACATTATCTTCCATCCCTTTATGCTGCACTGCGGGATCCCTGCAGCCTTCACAGTGTAAGAGGAGTCAGTCGGAAATGTGGGTTCACACTTTGAGATTCTGACCCCAGGAATCTGAATGTTTACTTTAGACATATTTAAATACAACACAATCTGATGGGAACTATTCTTGGGATGATTTTCTCAATCTTGCACGCACAACAAAGCATACCTAGGGTTTAAAAGAAAATGGCCTCCAAAGGGAATGGCTCTATTAGGAAGTGTGGCCTTGTTGGAGTAGGTATGGCCTTGTTGGAGTAGGTGTGGCCTTGTTGGAGTAGGTGTGGCCTTGTTGGAGTGGGTGTGGCCTTGTTGGAGTGGGTGTGGCCTTGTTGGAGTAGGTGTGGCCTTGTTGGAGAAAGTATGTTGCTGTGGAGGTGGGCTTTGAGGACTCATATATGCTCAAGCCATGCCCAGTTTTTCAGACCACTTCCTACTACCTGTGATTGGAGGTGTAAGAACTCTCGGCTCTTTCTCCAGCACCATGTCTGCCTGCATACTGGCTTGCTTAACACCATGACAATAAAGGATTAAATCTTTGAACTGTAAGAGAGCCACCCCCAATTAAATATTTTCCTTTATACGAGTTGCCGTGGTCATAGTGTCTCCTCATAGCAATAATAACCCTACCTAATAACAAAGTAAGCTAGATATAGTTCAGATGTGACTACATCAAAATTCCTTGTAAAGTACCTGCAACACCTGCCGTAAAGATAGGTCCTACAGTCTCACTGAGATAAACAAGTTGATGAGAAGGGTCTGGAGGAGGGTCCAGTGCTGGCTCTGGCCACACAGATTATGCAAAGGTCACCAGGCTCGAAAGGGCATCTGCTCCCGCTTTCCGGGTAGAGAACAGGTTTTACGTCCTCCCCTTGAAGGAACGACTTTGTGTCTTTAACATTCCAGGCCCCCTAGTACATGTCCATGAGCGCAGAGACCTTCATGGTCCCTACACTGCATAAATCTGGAAGTCCATACACTCAATACATTGCATAACAAAGAACATTTCACATAAAATTGGTAGATATTTTCCAAAACAGTATCCAGTGAGAACAATATCGTTTAATTTCTATAAAATCGCAATAAAGCCCTAACTTCTTGCCTGATATAGGACCTAACTATAATCTAACTAGCAAGGTAGATGAGGTAAGAGAATTAATAAATTGAGGACAGAATGGAGTATATAAAGGGTTAAAGTCAAGAAAGTAAGTTCACTAAAGAAAGAAAGAGGGGGGGAGGAGAAGGAGGTGATAGTGAAGGAGGTGGTGGAGGAGGAGGAGGAAAGTAAGGAAAATCCTATTTAACTGCCATCAATTTTATGTTTTAATTATCTGCACTTAAACTACACGTTTACCCTGCCTTCCCCTGCCTTCTTATATCTCCAGTTGGTGTTGTCCTTCTCCAGGGTCCGTCTTCAATCTAAGTTTTTCCACTGTAGCAACACAAGTCAATATAACATAGGCACATAGGGTTATCTTCTTAAGATGAGTGCCACCTTGGCTTTTACAGACTCAAACCCTTTGCCAGAGTTCCGTGCACAATTGCACCTATGACAACAGTATCTACATTTCAGGTGTGAAAATACCCATGCCTGTTATCTGTGTTTGAAATTTATTTTCCCTAATAATATACCTATAATATAGGTATTTATCCAAATATATACATAATATATTTATATGTATATTTACGTATAGATATGAATTTACTTAAATATTTAAGTAGCTATATAATATATTTACATTGAATATTATATAAACATAGCTATATTTTATATAAATGTGTCTGTGTATATATGGTGTGAAATATATATGTGTGTATAAATGGTGTGATGTGTGTGTTTAAACAGTGTGATATATATATATGTATGTGTGTATAAATGGTGTGGTATATATATGTGTATGTATAAATGGTGTGATATATATGTGTGTGTATATAAATGGTGTGATGTATAAATAAATACATTAAAATTTATATTGCTATTTAAAGTATATATATTTATGTAAATATATTACATAGTTATTTAAAGTGTGTATACACACACACACACATTTTTCCCGTTCATGCTGGGCACTAAATCCAGAACCTTGCACATTCTAGGAAAGTGTTCTACCACTGAGCTGCGCTCATATCCCACCCCTATTGTTTGACTGATAAGGTGATATAGCATCATTATCCCAAGTCTTATAGATATGCTGTATGCATGTGCAAACACATGTAAACACACACACCTAAAGTCATACTATAAGCTTGAGGGCATTACACACAAAACAAAGCAGTTAGACTTGGGACTGTAACACCTTTCAAAGAAATATATATATGAGAGTATCCATCTAACATTCTAATCACTTTTTACATAGTAAACCTTTAAGACCTAGCAAGAATTCAATTTACTTGCTCTCTCAATGAGTTCTCTTGAAAATTCTTTTCAGCGTGTGTTTCAGTTTTAATGGGAGACTGATTTTTCAAAGAACTCTCAGGGCAATTTCTTCCATATACAAAGGGAAGAAAGAATACAAAAAGGAAAGAAGAAGCAACCCTCTATCTTTCATCCTGTGACTAATGATCTGCGAGATTGCTTATACACTTCAAAGCTTTGTAAGTTTCTTCTAAAAAAAGGCTCCGCCAGACCTTAGCATTGTTCGCGGATAGATAATGAATCCCGCAGATTATTGAGAACAGCTGGCCAACTGTGGCTTCCCCACCTGAGGCCTCAGCAGGTTGCTAGGCCAGGACAGCTGGGAAAAGCCAGCCAAGACTCACACTGAAGAACTAGAGAAATGAATGGCCTGGTTTCCAGGGCATGTACTCCGATGCTTCCCAGAAATAAATGCAATTTTTATTCTTACAGCTTTATTGTTGTTGATTTGAAAACCCTGGTCTAATTTGCTTCTTTCCAGGGCCCTTTCAATTAATATAGACAAAAGAAAGTAAGCCACTGTGGGTAATGGCATATATATAATCTTTTTCATTAGTCCAATTATTTATTAGACGTCTAACATTAAAAATGTAATACAGAAATTTAAAGGTCTAATATACCAGAAGATACAGAGGTTAAAAGATATTGATGGAATAGTTTGTGTAACAACTTATAGAATACAATAAAAAATAAAAAGCAATTGAGAGATATTTTTTACTAGCAATTAAGTTTGAGTTCTTCTAGACAATTAATCACGTTATTCAGAAAGGTTATAGATTATTAGTTTTCTACCACTCCTAATCAAGATTTTGGCCCCCATCTCAGGTCACCTCGTGAGGCTGGGGATTCAGCGCAGAATCCAGCCCCATACCCAGTCACCACCCCGCTCTTACTGCCCTCTCCAGCAATTCTCATTCATGTAATACCCATGGTCAACATAGCAGGCCACCTGGTCCCTCACTGTCTGTGCCTCTTTCCCCCTTCGTATCTTATTATCTTCCTTTTATCACTCCCAGAGAACACACAGTGTCTAGTTTACAGGCTCTATGACTCAACCTCCTAAGAGACTATTCTGCATTATCTGAGTGCATCTTAGCAGAGACTCCCACACCTCCCACCCCTCTTTTCTTTCCTTTCTTCCGTATTCATCTTTCTTGACTTCCTCCTTGACTCCCCTTCCTCGACTTCCTCCTCAGCATACTACGAATCCTACCCACTAATCACAGTGCGGTTTCTTTCTCTTTATTTTTCCACTCTTACCCACAGTAATTAATGTACTAGTTCACTAGTACAGGCTCCCGAAACATAAGTGACTAATGACGGTTTAGTAAGTAATCCACTGATGCTGTGGGTTGACTGCTGGACAGTGTCCACAGTCTCAGACAGCACTTAAGTCATGGTAATGGTCTGGAGATATGACCTAGTGTCCTGAAAAACAGCATAAGAGAAGAAAATATAACTTGAACCCTGACACAACATAGTCCCTCCTGAAAACTAAAAACACCTCTTCTAAAAGTAGAAAAGTGAATTGGATTAAAAGACAATAACAAAAATCTTAACTGATGGTCTCTTCCTAGGACAAAACAACAAACGCGAAAAAAAAAGACAACTTGTCTCCTCCAGAAGTTATCAGCGCCACAGTAACAGCCCCCAATGAAAAGGATATAGATAAAACTCCAGAAAGAATAATGATAGCTGTTTTCAAACAAACCAAATGGTAAGGGAACATCAATAGCTGCATGAATTAAGATGGTCAATTTGTGGTATGAAAAGAGAACTTAATAAAGAGATAGAAATACAGAAGTGAAGAGCAAGCCAAAGTGACGACAGAAATGAGAAATTCAATGGGTCAAATAAACATTTCACTGGAGAAAGCCTCACCACCACGATGGATCTGCAGATCGAGTGGAGGGTAGAATCTCAGAGCTTGGAGACAAGGTAGAAGAATTGGATCATACAGCCAAGGTCAATAATAAGTTTCAAAAAAACATATCAGTGGGACATTCAAAATCTCTAGGAACATGTACAAAGACAAAATTCATGAATTATGAAAACATAAGAAGGATTCATGCCAAAGGAATAGGAAATATTTTCAATAAAATAACAGAAGCAAATTTATCAAATATGGGGGAGGGAGCATTGCCCACCCAGAACCAAGAGGCTCACAGGACACCAAGCAGAACCAGAAAAGAGCACAGCTAAAATACCAAATAAACAAAACAAAGAAGGCCCATTGCATATTGCAAACTTCAATGGAAAAGCACCAAGTCACTGAGAAAGGCAGGCCCATCAGAATAACTCTCAATTTCCAGGGAAAACCTTAGAAGTCAGAAGGGCTTAGAGAGATATATTTTAAATTCTGAAAGATCATAGCTACCAACCCAGCATAATATACTGGGGAAGATTATCAATCATAATTGAAGGACAAAAAAAAATCTATGACAAAAGCAGACTGAAACAATTTACGACTACCAAGCCAACCTATAGAGGGCATTGGAAAGAATGCTTTAGATAAACACACCCAAGAGGGCACAGGGAGACATGTACGAGACCGAGGCAACTGTGAGACAGAGAAGCACAAGAAAACACACCTATGAAATTCTTGGGATCAATAAACAACAAGCAGCTTTCAATAATAACTCTGAACTGAATATGGACCATCTCAATTCCTAAACCAAAAGACACAGATAAGTGGATTGAATTGGAAAAGAAGATAAGCCTTTTGTTGCCTCCAAGAAACATCCCTGGTCATCAAACATAGGCACTATCTTAGTGTGAAGTAATGGAAAAGGGGTCTTCGGAGCAAATGGGATCCAAGGCAAAGGAGCATTGCTACTCTATAATCTGAAAATATAAACATAGACTACAAACTGAATCTAGTCAGGAGCCACTTCATATGATGAAACAAATGATCCATCAAGAAGAAATTGCAATTCTAAAAATATACATACCAAGCACAAATTCACCCAATTTAAAACAAAAAATACTACTAAGATATAAAGACACAAATTAATGTCAACACAGGGATAGTCTGTGATTTCATTACTCCACTCTCTACTGGACAGATTAACCAGTGTTCCATGTTACACCCCCACAGAATAAACAAACACTGTAATTAAATGACCCCATCAATCAAATATAGCCTTGATTTTACCGGAAGCACAATAGGTTTGGAAGGTCAACATTGCAGCATGCAAGGCCCCACACTGGGTAAGACCATAGATGTCTTTTCTTCTCTGACATTCTGCATAGCATTTCCTGGTACTACAAAATTTAGCCAGAGGGGGAAGGTTTCTACTTGGTCTGAGATTGGTTTTTCTACATCCTACTGCCAAACTGTGTGATATCATCAAAAATGGGGTCTTACAGTATAGTCATGGTGTGGAACCAAGGGCAATGGCAATAGCCTATGTCATTTTTGAAGACTTCTGGAATCTCTCTGACCCATAGCTGACAGGTCCCATATCTCCTACTGAAGTTTTCATTTAACAACCATCGTCTTCTGGGAGTGACCTAGTCCACCTGTGCCTACACGGTAATTCCATTCTAATTTTTTTTTTTAGAGTTGGACTTTGGGTCAAGGGTGAGGAAGAATGCTTTCAAACGCTGTCCTCTGAACAAGACATGCTATCAAAATCATGAATTCATAGCTGCTGTGGTTACCTTCACAAAACCTATACAAGATTAAATGAGCAAAATTGTCAGCATGGACGGGGCAGATGCTCTCCAGATCACATCCTTTGCTGAGAAGCAGTGGGTGGTTGCTAGGGAGGGGGGAATCATTATGTTCTGAGGATGTGGCTACTTTTAGGTTTCCCAGGCTTCAGTGGAGAACTCAGTATCCGTGACTATATGGGCAACACTAGCTGGACTGGAGGGAGTGTATGTTTTTAAGACATGAAACTGAAAGGGAAGAATATTGGGCAATGTGGGGGCTTAGATGGGGTTGGATATGATAATATTTTATTGCATACTGCTGTGGGACAATGGTCTTTTATCCTGTCACTTGTATTATTTTTAAGAAAATGTTGATTGGCATTTTAAGAAAATGCTGATTGGCAGGAAGTATAGGTGGGGTGACCAGGCAGGAAGTAGAGGTGGGGCAATGAGAATTCTGAAAAGAGGGAAATTTAAGTCCCAGTCATGACCCAGCTGCAGAGGAAGCAAGATGTGACTGCCTCGCCAAAAAAGGTACCAAGCCACATGGCTAACTCAGACAAGAATTATGGGCTAATGTAAGTTATAAGAATTAGTAAATAAGAAGCCTGAGCTAATGGGTCAATCAGTTTATAACTAATGTAGACTTCTGTGTGATTTCTTTGGGATGAAATGACTGCAGGAACCAGGCAGGACAGAAACCTCGGACAACAGTATACTATATGGAATTCTCAAAAATTAAGAAAAAATGTTTTAAGTGTAAAGTGTCATTACCAGAGAAACTCAAATTAAAAGGACTTTGAGATTTTTGTCTTACAGGCTGTCAGAATAGCTTTTATCAATTAAAAAATGGCAACAACTGGCAAGGACTTGGTGGCAACTGAACTAAGAATATATTGAAAGATGCATAGAAGCATATTATGTTATTTCATGATCTTATTTTAAATGCAATCAGGAATAGAAATGTTTGAACAGAGGCACACCATCCATAAAAGGAAATTGTTCCTAACAGAAGCCATCAGTTGTTAAAAGAAAATCCCAGTGCCAGGTATGAGATACCTCCCAATGAGTTGCTCACCAGAGAGATCCTATCATCTTTCAAATTAATGCAAGCACTTGTCATGCTCTTGGTTGATCATCAAAACCTGATGGTAAGGGCCTAGTACAGTAGGCACTGTACACTACTGTCATAGGACATGGAGAATTCAAGCTAAAGCTGAGTTAGAAGCCTCTACCCGGGAAGTGTCCTGCAGGATCCTGGAAAGAATCAGCAGCAGTTGTACACAGCTGTGCAAAGCATACACGCTAGCACGGTGGCTCTCAGCCTGTGGGTCACAACCCCCCAAGGTCACATATCAGATATCCTGCATATCAGCTATCTACATTATGATTCATAGCAGTAGCAAAATTACAGTTATGAAGCAGCAATGAAATAATTTTACGGTCAGGGTCAGCACAATACAAGGAACTGTATTAAAAGGTCACAGCCCTAGGATGGCTGAGGACCACTGCCTAGCAAAATGGTGACATGATGGCTCTGGGAACAACCGATGACCTTCTGAATAGATGTGCAGCCTATACAGTCAGGAAGTCATGACTGTTTCTGTGAATCCTGCTGAGGTTATAGGCTCTAGTAGGGAGGCTAAACGATCCTGCTGCCACATTGCCTTCTAACACTCATGTTTCTGCACCTGTTCTTCGTCACAGAAGCATCCTAGGGTAGCAGATGGAGGCTAATGCAGAAACCCAGAATGGGTCAAAATGCAGAGAGTAAGTGATGGTGAGGTGCTGAAGGGGGCAGTTACGTCACCCCCTCCAAGGCTCGGGGAACATCGCCAGAGAAGATGTGGAGAAAATGTCAGAGCTAGACAATGAAGGGGTGTGTAGCAAAGAGACATCTTCTGGACACATACTGCCTTTCACACTCATAAACTCAAGATGTTTCGTCATCTGCTCGAGACCTGCATCTGACTGGACCTGTCAACATGTCCCATGATGCACCATTCTTCTTTGAGGGGCTATTGGCTGCTAATGACTGTTGGAGAAGGGGGTTCCTTTTTCATTTTTCAATGATATAGCCTCTGATATGTTGCCTGTGTTCCAGTAAACAGTCTCCTACCAACACTAAAGGAAGAAACTAAACTCATTGGTTCACACACACACACACACACAAAGGACTGGAAAGGAGGAGGGGAACCAGTCGGGAAGAGGGGTTTCATCGGAAGACTGATAAGAGCAGAGTCTTAGGGGTGAAAGTACCTAAAATTCATCCCTTCAGTGTATGAAACTGACCAGACAATAAAAAAATATAAGTTTTGTTTTATTGTATCACAATGTATGAAAAAAGAATATAAAAAGTGTGGTGATATTTTGTTTGTGCTTTAACAAATAAAGCTTACCTAAAGATGAGCGAAGAAAAGGAGCTAGCCACTAGAGAGACCTTTTACCGCTACTGAATCCTCATACCAAACTGAACAAGATCCTGTTTCCACAAATCATCAGACAGAATGGGCTGAGCTCCTGTCTCCTCCTACCTTATATTCATCTCTCCGCCCAGCCATATCCCTTCTTGTCTCTGTAGCTGAGGGTAAGTGTTACAGCTCTGAAGCTGTAAAGACATCCTGACCTATCAGGAAGCCAGGCTATTCTTGGAGCAGCAATAGGACAGCTCTGGAGGGGTAGAGCCACAGTAGGACAGCTCTAGAGGGGTAGAGCCAAGGACAGCTCTGGAGGGGTGGAGCCTCAATAGGACAGCTCAGCCCTAGGGGAAAAGTGTACTGACTTGTCAGGAAGCCAGGCTACCTGAAGTTGGGGTGCCTTGGGGTATGGTCTTCCCATAGGATAGAGCAATCCCATTCCCCTCCTGGAGAGCTGCTATAGCTGAAGTCTGCTATGACCCTAAGGGAATGCCCTAGCAGAGCTATCAGCTTCTTCTTCTGCCCAAGATGTTACTTCTTTTGCTAACACTCTGCTAAAGGGGAAGCAGGTAAAGAAATGCAGCAGTCTCCTCTGGATCCGGCAAAACTTTTTCTGCTCAGCCTTGCTCAGCCCAGCTAAGGGAGTATCCCAGCAAGGTTCTTCAGTTCTGTTCTGCTCAGCCCTGCTCAGCTCCCCTAAGGGAGCATCTCAGCAAAGTTTTTCAGCTCAGTCCCCTAAGGGACATCCCAGCCAGGTTTTCCTATTCTGCCCTGGCAAATTAAGATCTTCATCCAAGATTCTATTTCGGAAGGAGGAATCCAGGGGTCCAGGGGAGTGACTGCCTCTGCCACAGTGTTGAAAGACAGCCTCCAAATGAACAGGCAGAGGAGCTTATATAGGGCTTCTTAGGGGTAGAGTTTTACCTGACAGAAGAGGGATTGGTTAGTTTAGTTGATCAGGAGCAGAGATGGATGTGATTTCAGAATCAAATCATGTTTCTTTCATTGATCCTTTCCAGTCTTTTGGCTCTAATTTTAGGGCCAGGGCATATTTCTTTCACTGGCTCTGATTCTAGGGACAAAGTGTGTTTCTTTGGCATTGGTTTCAGATTCAGGGCTTGGTTCTTTGGTTCTGGGTTCAGAGCTGAATGTGGTTCTCAGGTCTCAGATCCAGGATGTGTTTCTTTCACTGGCTCTCAGAGTCAGGGTCTTCATGGATTGGTTTGTTTCCTGGTCAGAGATTGGTTAGTTTTCCCACTTCAGTCTTTTTACCCTATAGTCTCCACCTCCCTAGTGTTGTGATTAAAGACGTATGACTCCCAAGTACCGGGATTAAAGATGTGAGCCACCAATGCCTGGCTCTCTTTCTCTTCTAGACTGGAAAAATCTCGTGTAGCCCAGGGTAGCCTTGAACTCACAGAGATCCATCTGCCTCCGCCTCTAGAGTGCTGGGATTAAAGGTGTGTGCCACCACTGCCAGGCCTCTATAGCTAACTAGTGTGGCTACCTCTGCACTCTCATCTTCAAGCAAGCTTTATTTGTTAAAGTACAAATAAAATGTCACCACAAAAAAGTATAAAATTATACTTGCATTTGTAATATTCCTCAACCAAGAAATCATTTCAGAGAATGTATTATACCTTAAACCACCCTCAAATCTATTAACACATTCTTTCCTAAGAGAGGGCCACCATGATAGATAGATAGATAGATAGATAGATAGATAGATAGATAGATAGAT
>JABTXL010005037.1:20358543-20424016 GCA_025134845.1 Neodon shergylaensis
CTCTCAGATCCATACATCCTTACCAGACTCCTCTCCCTACCTCCTCTTAGATCCCTATATCCTTACCAGACTCCTCTCCCTACCTCCTCTTAGATCCCTATATCCTTACCAGACTCCTCTCCCTACCTCCTCTCAGATCCATACATCCTTACCAGACTCCTCTCCCTACCTCCTCTCAGATCCCTATATCCTTACCAGACCCCTCTCCCTACCTCCTCTCAGATCCATACATCCTTACCACACTCCTCTCCCTACCTCCTCTTAGATCCAGCCACATCTTTCATTTCCCCACCCCACATCATGTTCTTCTTTATTAGGATCCACTGAATCCAGCTTTTGCTGAGCATACACTCAAGAATGTAGAACCTTCTACTGCAACAAGACCAATCCACCAGAGACCACATCCTTAAAGAAAATTGATTCTTCCTCTCCTAGCAACCATCAACCATCAGTAGCTCCTCAGCAAGGGTGGGGGATAGTGAGCCACTTCTCCCTCCATCCTGGAATGTTGGCTAGCTTGATCTTGCACAAGTCTGGTACAGGCAACCACAGCTGCTATGAATTCAGGAGTGCAGGACTCTTTTTATCTGGAGAAGATGCTGTTTTGCTCCAGTTCTCCCAGCCTCTACCTCTTACAACCCCCACCCTTCCCTTTTCTACAATGAATACCCCATAAGTCTCGAAGGCTGGAGGGATGACACGGATGTTCCACTTACAGCTGAGCAGTCTGTGGACATTTATGCTCTGCTCTTGAGCCACTTGTGTGTTTCTGTTAACTGTTGCACCCTGCACTAATAACTTCTCTGAAGAAGACTGAGAGATGAATTATCTATGGGTTTGCTGATATTTTATCTCGCAAGCTGCACACAAATCAATTCCAAATACATCCAAGGTGTCAGTGCTAGATCTGAAACTCTGGAACTTCTAGAGGAAAGAGGAGAGTGTATACCTAAGGATATGGGACCAGATTAAAAACTTTCTGAACTGAACCCCAGTCACACAAGATATAGGACCAAGAAGCAACAAGTGGGACCTCATAGATTTAAAAATCTTCTGTACTCCACTGGAAAGGTGGGCTAAAAGTGTATGCGTAGGGGCAGGGGCTCTTTGCCAGCTATATGTCTGGCAGAGGATTATTGTCTAGAATATAAAAAAAATCTCAAAAAACTAAACACCAGAAAAATTAAGAGCCCAATTTTTAAAATATATGGAATTAAACGGAGACTTCTCAAAAGAAATATTTTTACAAGTGTTCAATATCTTTAGCCATCACAGAAATGGAAATTAAAACTACTTTACAGTTTCATCTTACTGCCATCAGACTGACTAAGATGAAGAAAATAAATGACAGCATAGGTTGGTAAGGATGCAGGTAAAGGTGATCTCCAATTCACTGTTGGCGTCAGGGTACAGCCACTATGGAAGTTGGTGTCAAAGTTCCTTAAAAGCCTAAAATAGATCTACCATATGATCCACTCATACCATTGCTGAGCACACATTAAAAAGTCCTACAATATCTTATTATATTTAAGATTTATATTTAAAAGCTCTATTAGTTGAGAATTGCATTACTTGCCGACAAATGGGATATCTTAGTTTGAGATTTTTATTGCTGTGAAAAGACACCATGATCACAGCAATTGTTATAAAAAAAAAAGTTTAATTGAGGGTGACTCAGAGTTTCAGGGGTTCAGCCCATTATCCTCATGGTAGGGAGCGTGTCAGCACGCAAACAGATGTGGTCCTGGAGCTGAGAGTGCTACATCTTGATCAGAAGCCAACAGGAAGTCGACTGATACACTGGGCAGCATCCTGAGCACAGGAAACCACAAAGGCCAACCCCACAGTGACACACGTCCTCCAACAAAGCCACAGGTCCTAAGAGTGCCTATGAGTGCCGGTCCCTATGAATTAATGGAAATCAATTATATTCAGACTACCACATGAGCCCTCACTGATATGGAGATTTCAACTAATGTTTTGCCATGAGCAATAAATGGTATAATAAAATGCAATTCTTTTAATGTAAGAGAAGCTTTCTTTCCATTATTTGTGGGAAATCGTCCTGCTTTGCTCTGTTTAACCCAGAGACGGGTGCGGAGAGGTGAAGAGACAATATTCTGCTGGGAGACAGAGGGCAGAGAATCCATATTCAGGATACATGCCTATGCTAATTCTCTCACTGGTAATGACCGTCCCCATAATCATGTATGAGAAGGAATATTCTTCTTTAACAAAGGATGTTAAAAAAAAAAAACTAGCCAAACAGTCAACAGACTCTTCAATCTATTTTATATCTTGCCTGTGGCATTTTGTTTCATTTGGCCTCTATATCAATAAATTACTTAAAAACAAACATTTTGCTTTAAAGAGATAACAGGGAATTCACTACTGCCTAGAAATCTCTCAAATTTTGATTTATTTGTGTAGAGCTTTACATATGGTTTGTGGTTTCATTTAAATATGTATTACACGTGTGTGTGTGTGTGTGTGTGTGGAGGGCATGAAGGAAGAGATAGAGGTGAGAGGTTATGTTTAAAGATGGGAGATAAACTTTTTATTTATTTTCCATTTTAAACTCCCCAAGCTCAGTGAACAACTGCAAGTCAGTGTGTTGTATTTACTGGACAAACTAAAATCTCAATAAATATTCATTATGCATTATAGACATTACTTGGGTATTATATAATATTATGTCTATGTTCTGCATAATTTTTATGTCATAAATATCTAAGGAAAGAAATGAAATGATGATAACAGAAACTCAAAGCTTCATTTTGTCAGTCCTGGGTTAGATTGTGTGATTGACTGGGAATCTGAATTTTACTGACACTTCCTGACTCTTCAAAGTCTATGCCAATGCCCAACTTTGCTTTTTCACCCTTTGTCTTTATTGTGAGTACCAAAAATATACAGGAGCTTCCGTTTCTAGACTTTGGGGAAAACATTTTCATACTTGCATAACTCATGCAGTAGAAACAGCTTGAAATCAACAGTCTCTAGAAAGGCAGCCTTGAACATAGAAAGAGCTTTAAAAAAAACTGTTTCAGAGAAGGACTGGAAAAGAATAGCAACGGAAGTGCCTGTGACATAGGACATGGGAGCTAACCAATACCCAGAGCGGGAGGAAGAACTTCATTCTGGAAACACGGTGGTTTAGACATTTTTACATGTATGAATTGGGGGTGGGGTGGTCATCACTAAAATTTTCCTAAGTTTACAAATGTTTGAAGTTGGCCATGTCATCTCAATGCCTCTTAGCAGTAGAATGCAGTTTTCAGAATAGCTTTCATGATGACTACAATATTTAGAAAACTGGCATATACGAAAAAAATAAAGATTGAAGATGGCTAGGCCCACAGGAAAGGAAAGAGGGGAAATGTGGAGTCAAATAAACAGCAGAGAAGAGTCAATATGATGGGTTTGGTGGTATGGGAGAGTAAAACTGTTGAAACACCTGAGGGAAAGGGCACAGTTGGAGGACGCTGAGTGAGAAACACCTGAAGGAGATTTGCTCAGAAAGAGAAGTCTTAACAAACCTAATACTCTGAGCTTCTCCGTGTGACTTAGACAATCAGGCAAGTGTGCATGCGAGCACAGTTCCCTATAGGGGAACAAGGCTGATACCCAATGTCTGTGTGGGCAGATGAAGGGTGCCAGGGCAGCTATAAATTAACATTCCCAGGAAAGCACAATTAGGCACTTGGGTCCCCAGGACCCAGCAATACCACTCTTGGGAATATACCCAAGAGATGCCCTATCATATTACAAAAGCATTTGTTCAACTATGTTCATAGCAGCATTATTTGTAATAGCCAGAACCTAGAAACAACCTAGATGCCCTTCAATGGAAGAATGGATGAAGAAAGTATGGAATATATACATATTAGAGTACTACTCAGTGGTAAAAATCAATGACATCTTGAATTTTGCATGCAAATGGATGGAAATAGAAAACACTATCCTGACTGAAGTAACCCAGACCCAAAAAGATGAACATAGGATGTACTCACTCATAATTGGTTTCTAGCCATAAGTAAAGGACATTGAGCCTATAATTAGTGATCCTAGAGAAGCTAAATAAGAAGGTAAACCCAAAGAAAAACATATAGTTATCCTCCTGGATATTGGAAGTAGACAAGATTGCCGAGCAAAAATTGGGATCTTGGGGGTGGGGTGGGATGGGGGTTAGGGGAGATGGGGAGAGAGAAGTGAGAAGGGGAGGATTGTAAAGACTAACCTAAGGGACTTTCTAATGGCTGTACCTATTCTGGGGTCATACTTCATTCACCTTGTAAATGACAAGATGAACTGTGATCCAGACATGAAACATGAGGTTGGATTTTTATTTTGTACATAAACTGACTAGGTATACTGATGCATCCACTTGGTCTACAACTGTAGAGGAAGTCAGGCATATATTCAGTTAGCTGGCTCTCAGAAACTCCTTGTTAGGCATTGTTAGTGAAGAAGGTGGGAGACTACTTTGTTTTTTCTGCAGAATTCCTTGACCAACTGCAAGAGATTTATACAGATTGGGAGTATCAAATTGCTGTGGGATAATAGTCTGCACCTTGTCAATTGTATTTTAATAAAATGCTGATTGTTGCGTAGCCAGGCAGGGAGTATAGGTGGGGCAACCAGGCAGAAGTATAGACTGGGCAGTGAGAACAAGAGAATTCTGGGAATAGGAGTCAGTCTACAGTCGTCACCCAGACACAGCGGAAGCCAAACACAAAGCAAGCAAGATGTGACTGCCTCGCCGAAAAAGGTACCAAGCCACGTGTCTATCACAGACAAGAATAATGAGCTAATATAAGATGTAAGAAAGAGTTAATAGGAAGCCTGAGCTAAGAGTTTATGATTAATGTAGACTTCTGTGCATTTCTTTGGGACTTAATGACTGTGGGACCTGGTGAGCCAGAAACCCCTATCAACATCAAATAATCCCAAATGTGAGTTTATGGGATGATTATTCAAGTTCAAACTCTACAAGAGTGTAGACAACCCTTGGTACCCATGTGCATTACATGTCAATTACTGAGACATTTGTTTTTCAAAACATTTCCTAAGCACAATTCTTTATTTTTAGCCTTATCTGATTTCTAGCAGCCATGAAGACTTAATTGTTACTGTCACAGTAACCAATATTTTCTCTTGAATTTTTTTTAACTAAAAGCATAATGTACAGAATCTCTTGAAAGTCATGTCCTAGATCTTTTACAGAACCAATCTGAATCTGTGTCAACACAAAGGTATTCCTGAATCTGCTTTTGTAGAAAATGTGCTATGCTTCTATAAGACCAGTATCTAATGTTTCATAGGAAATCACTTTTTATCTGTTTGAAAAGCAAAAGTCATTCAATAGATCATGCCTGTTCATGATGTAATGACAGAAAAGGCCAAAATATAATGACTTTGAACTTTCAAAAACACCAACTTGCATTTCTGAGAGGCTCTCCTGCCCCTTTTATTTCTCTATTTATTTTCAAGTCCTCATGAATGTGTGTGTGTGCGCGCGTGCACACACATGAATCTACTATGTATGCATGTGTGATAACACTGTAAGAGAGAGATAGAAATTACCTTTTTAGTGAAATAAAATGGAGAGCTGAAAAAAAATCAACAAAAGAATGAAAGTAACCTTGGCAGTAACTCCACATCGGGACCATTTGGGTCATCATTCCAGTCACAATGAGTGAGTACCAAATATTGCACTGTGTTTGTCTGATTCATCTACTTGAGCCAGTAAAGACTTTCTATCTGGTCAGGATCGCACAAGTCTTTTCTGGACCTTCTGTCCATCAAGCCTCACACTATGAAGTACAAACCTGGATGTTCCTGCCCTACAAAAATACACATACACTGAAGGGAGAGCATTTCATCAACAAAACGTGTGATGTTGTTGAAAGATACAGATTATAAATTGAAGGCTTGGAGTGAAAGATTGAACAGCTGTATGTCATACATGCTCCCAAGTGGCACAATCATGGTATACATGAAAGGGGCTTGGCAAATATTTGTTGAATACTGAGTCAATAAAGTCCTCCCACCTCCCAGGTTCTAGTGAAAGGTCACCTTGAGCTGGATTACTTACACAGTTATTAATTTTCAAGTCCGTTCTGCTGTGGTTTCTTCCTGGAGCAAAGCCAAATGAGTCTCTGAAGGAAAGAAACTGTGAGGTCGGATGCAGGTTGAAGTGAAGACTGCAGGAGACGGGGGGGCAAAGCTACAAAGCACTCAACCTCTTTGTGTTCCCCCCATCTCACTCACTTGTCTCTCTAGTTCTGTCACCTTCCATCATTCTTTAACTGTTTGGTACACCCGTTGTTTCTGTTACCTGCTTCCAAGGCACAAAGAGTCCATTATTTATTGTGGATTAATTTCATACCACAGGACTCTAACGAGAAGTAGTCACATTTGTTAGAAACATGTGTGTGGGGATTCATTCCTTTGACCAACACAGTGGGCTTTTTTTTAAATGTTCTTCGAAATTGATTTTATTTATTTTTTTCTTCATCAGAACACAAAGCAGCACTTGGGGAAGGAAGCTGCTCAGTGCAGAGCCCTGGTAGACGTGCACTTAGTGAAAGGCATGCATCCTCAACTTGTCTGTGGATGTGCATCCCTCATCTCTTCCGTGGTACCCTTCCATTAGTTCATGGACTAACATTCAAATATTTTTTGAGAATGTAACCTTTTGTGTCGTTGCTTTCAGTGACAATCTTCTTAGTCACGGCTTTCCTTCACTATGAAATGAAAGGCAGTCCTTCATTTTCTTCTGGAAACTGATTATGACCATTATTAAGTGCTCTTTCCACAGTTCCTTCTCCTGCCACTATGTCTATAACCAGTGAAACCAATGGTTGGTAGAAAATTTCTCAACTTGAGAAATTTTGGGGGTGTCCTGAGAAAATTAGTGTTATCAGCAGTTATAGCCAAATGCCTGACATAAACATTCTACAGGAAAGAAGGCTTCTTTTGATAACAACTTCATAGACTTTGGTCTGTGGTTTGTTGACCATGCATGAGTTTGGTATATGAACTGTTGATCATGCATGCTTGAGAAGAATATCATTGTGGCAGAATTACACGAAAAGGAATCTCTCATTCTCCATTTTTATTGACTGGGATATAGATAGAACCTTCATAGACATGTCCCCAGCTAGGTTCCACAACCTCCCAAAATAATGTCACCAACCCATGACCAATTTTCCAACATCATTTTCAATTGTTACCATAAACAGTACTAATAATCCATTAATGACAGAATGAAACAAAAGTAACAAATGTCATCCATTTCAGTTACTTTCAATGTAAGTTCTAAGACAATTTGGATAATTGTTTCGATCTAAAATATGATAAAGTTGATTTATGTATTCTATAATCAAGGACAAAAATAAAGAAGTGACAATCTGAGCTCAAGCAGCTAGAAAGCCACCCTGTGCACTTTTACAACTTCAGTCTCCTCGGAAACAAATACCTCTGTCCACTCTGCCCTTAGTTCCTCTTTTAATTCAACAAACATACTGAGATCTGGAGCAGTACCTACAGTGGGGAAAGACACACAATCAAGGAAAAGTGCTCATGTTCTATTTGGGTGGAAAAAGCCAGCATGAAGCAAAGTGTCCAAGGAGGTGGCTCCAAGTCTGTCTTCCAAACCACACATGTGGGGAAAGACATAACAAATGCTTTCAGATCTGTCAGTCCACTGCAACTCACCTGGACACACCATGGACCAGTTGGCTGGAAACTATGAGCACATAAAAGGAATGTTATCATTGCCCCTGGGAAAAATCTCATTCCATATTTCTGCAAACATGAGGAAATAGGCTTATAGCCTCTTTACTTTACAGGCTTCTGTGGGCTGGATTTGTGATATTTATAAAGGTTTAATTCTCCAAAGGAGACTGCAAAATGAAATTTGACTTCTTAAGCTAAGACCATAAAACACATAAAAAAATATTGTATTTCTAACCCATTTCCTTGCATAAAAAATTAATATAAAATAGAGAATACCACTTTATGTCTCAATAAACTATGAAAAACATATCTACTCTGCATTTAAAAAAAAGAGTATTCTTCAAGGTACAAACAAAATAGGCAGAATTTAGTGGTACTTAAAATGCTGGGCACATGCCAAGAGTGGCCTCTCATCCCTCTAGCTGCAGTAAAAGATTATACTGAAGAATCTGGATGTCATAGAAACAAAGACCATCCTATTCCAGCATCCCAAAGCTTATTGAAAAGGTTGGTGTTGAGTTGATGATAAGACTTCAAGAGTTAATTTAAAGTGAATGTGTAAAAATCTACTGTAATACTTTGAAAGGAAGAAAAAACTCAAAATAATTCTGAGTAAATTCAGTCTGTATAAGACAGCAGTTCTCAACCTGTGGGTTACAAGCCCTTTAGGAATCGAATAATTCTTTCAGAGGGGTTGCCTAAGACCATCATAAACCACAGACAGATATTTACATTATGATTCATAGCAGTAGCAAAATTACAGTTATGAAATAACAACAAAAATAACTTTATGGTGGGGGGGGGGTGGTCACCACAACAAGGGAAACTATATTAAAGGGTTGCACCATTAAGAAGGTTGAGAACTGGGGGGAGGGGGAGGGAAATGGGAGGAGGGAAGGAGGTGGAAATTTTTAATAAAAATAGTTTTAAAAAAGAAGGTTGAGAACCACTGTCTTAGCCAAAATGACTAAGATATGGAAATTTTCTTGACTTGTGGAAGAATCTTCTAGCTCTTAGAACTTAACGAAATGATTCTGGGATGTCTCACAGAGGAATAGTTCTCCATCATTGGCAGTGGACTAATGGAATCCAACCAGCCACACCATTACTACCACCCATCTGAAGAGCTCCCTGCCATGTGTCAGGGTCTACAGTAAGTACTGTGCCTGGACTATTTCACGCAGTCTTTCATCTCCAGCCCCATTCACTGTATTATTATTTCCACTTTGCAGAGTACATAAGACACAGAAGATATATCTTTCTCAAAGTCATGGAAATAATAATGTCTTAATTACTGTTTTATTGTCATGATCACACATCATGACCAAGGCAACTTATAAAAGAAAACATTAAATTGGGGGCTCATAGTTTCAGAGAGTAGTGGAGTCTGTGACCATCATCATGAAGACCATGGCAGCAGTCAAGCAGGCATGGCTCTGGAGCAGTAACTGAGAGCCTACATCTAATCCACAAGTTAGAGGCAGAGAGATAGCTTACTGGGAATGGCATGGTCCACCCACAGTGACACACCTCCTCCAAGACCACACCTCCTAATCCTTCCCAAACAGTTCTACCAACTGGGTACCAAGCATCCAAACATATAAGCCTGGCGAGGGAGTGGGGTGAGGAATTCTAATCCAAATTACCACAAATAGTAAGCAGTTGAGGTTTTAAATTTCATTATGACCCCAAGTCAATAATACAACATTCTTTCACTAGGGTTGCTATGTAAAAGTCTTACACAGGGTTATTTCTAAGGGGCAGCTAAAATCAATGATCTAATATTCATTTGCATAATGTGTTTTAAAACCTAGAGACTTTACAGTTCTACAAATATGAAGACCAGATAATTAATGGATGAGTGCCACAAAATTAATCATGGTGAAGTTTTTACTTTATAGAACTTACTTTCTTTGACTCAATCAGTATTGTGCTCTTTGCGAATTATTTCTCCTTCCTAGGATAGATCTGGGTATAGGTAGAAGAGAAGAATAAGTATACAGCATGGAATACTCTATCCTCTGGCAGGAAAGGCATATGTTTTTCAAATGGTAGAAAATGGATAAAGAAAGAGGATGTAGCCAAGAACTCAAGTTTCATGAGTCGATGAGAAAAGTCCTCAAGGCCTGAAGGAGAACTGAGCTGCTACAAGTGAAGGCATACATAGATGCTGCCCCCCCACACACACACTCATCCCGCTCTTCTCTGAAGAATGAGAAGGCTTTCATGATGACAGTCACACACTGATGTGCCTCTGGACTCGCTAACCTCTTCATTGTCACCTGTCATATGCCCATCATGTATTTCCTTCTTCACTCATTTTGAAGCTAATCTTCTTTCTATCAATCTTCTTGTCAAATGCTCATTAATAACCTTTCATGTCAACAAGAACTACTATAAGCCTGTGTTTGTTTTATAAACAAAGAAAGTGAGGGCCATGAAGGTGATTAAAATGGCATGCAGTTCACACATGGCCAAATAAAATAATGAGGTAGCGCTGACTTGCAGAACAATGTTCTTATACCACATAGACTCTCTTCCTCAGAGTATAGACAGGACACGGGGATCTAAAATGTAGGGGACCTAGAAACAAGCATATCCTTAGTGATGTGTATCCACGGCCTTCTCCCATTATTGTTTATCTTTATAAAGCCTAAAATTTTTCACTCTACAGAACTGAGGTGAAGACAAATCCCTTCATAAAGCACAGCTGTATATATCTGTGATTTACTCCTTACATTTCAAGGAGAGTCCTAGATTGGTATATTTTGAACATTTTCTTTGGGAGCTGAAGGAATGACTCTTATTTTTTTTCTTATTTATTTATTAAAGATTTCTGTCTCTTCCCCACATTAAAGAACTTGTCATACAAACTGGAGATGCTGATTCTGACTCCCAGCACGTATGTAAAAGCCTTGGTGTTACAGTGTACTCTCATAGTGCTACAGAGGCAGAGGTAGGAGGATCAGTGAACCCAAGTTACAAAAACAGTCTCTGTCTTTCAAAAAAAATTAAATTTAATTGGACCGTTCCTAAAGAATGACATCCAAAATTAACCTCTGATTCCAATGTGCACACAGATATGCATGAGCCCCACACCTGTGCATATGAACACACAAACCTTCATGTGTACACGTAAATAGTAATTAAACGTTGTTTTTAACACATCCAATAGCAACTGTAGGTCTTAGATTTTTATGTATTTATGAAAACTACACAATAAAAACAAAACATGTTTGGAAGCTGGTATATGAGTTGTTTTAAACATATGCTTGTTTAGATACAGAAAAGATTGCAAGGGGAAAAAACAGAAATCAGGAATGTACATCTTAATAACCTACACATGAGCCAGGTTTGAGCACACCTGTAATCCCGGCACTTGGGAGGCAGAGAAAGGCAAACCTCTGTAAATTAGAGGTCAGTCTGGTCTGTACAGTGAGTTCTAGGACAGTCAGAGCTACATAGTGACATCTAGTCTTGAGAAAAATACAATGAGAACAACAACAATAACAATAACAATAATAATATAATCTATGCATGATTAAAAGGTATATCCCACGGAAATAGTATTTTTAATTTATTATTGTTTTGTCTATCTATATCCATTTTTTATAAAACTAATTTAGAAAACTTCAAAAGTAATAAACTAGAGATCAAGTCCCCCAGATCTCCCTGTTTTGGGAGGATGGGGTTAGAGAAGTCAAAAATGTTGATAACATCAGGAAGACTAACACTGGGGCTTGGAAGGCTTTTACAGAGGTCAAGGCATTCTCAAAGGAAGCAGCGTGGCAAAGGAAGAAAATAACTGGCTTGCATCAGCTGGAGATGACAGGCTACAATTCTGTTTTCAGACCACTTCATTGTTTGGGAATTGTAGTCTCTCCACAGAGAATCTTCCTGTTTACCTGGACTGGCAAGCAAGAACCCTAACAGAAACATGTCTGGATTTTGTCGCTATTTAATTATTCATCGGAAGAAAACCTACTTCTTGATTACAGAAAATAGGGTCCTCATAGATTATTATAGCTCAGAGCAAAACCACAGAGAGGAAAAAAACTGTTTCTCTTCCCCTCCCCACAAAAAAAATGTCTACAAAGTAATTCATGTATTTGAATGTGGGCAACATATCGCTAAGAATTAACAGCTAACTCTAACATGTTAGACACTTGTAGTCTTGAGGGTAGGAAAGTACTGGAATATAATGGAAAGCCTTGGAGTATTCTAATCAAGGCTATAAAGGCCAGGTTTCCAAGGAAACAGTACCACACATGTTCTAGAAAGCTGGATTAAACCAGTAGGCAAGGGGTACTTCAAAATGAAATATTGACATGGAAAGATGCTGTAACTCAAGGTCATCAAAACCGGAGACATAGAATTCTCTCTCTTTTTAAGCAAAATACACCAAAAGGGAAGTCTGTGAAATCTAACACAGAGCATGTGTGCATCCTGGAATCACACACTGTGCTAACAGACAAGATATTCTTAAAAGAGTGTCTATTACTCCCAGTGTAAGGACGGGAGTTCCACCTTCAGAGGTGGATCACAGTCTCAGAGTCACACAGGTAATAACTGAGAGAACTCATGTCACCCAGCTGTCATGTCTCACGTTGGTTCTCTCTCATCAAGGCCACTCCACGTTGATATGGTGCTAGATAATGCCTGAGACCATGTGAACCCCTGTATGTTTTGATGGCTATAGTTCAATCCCCATTCATGCCTTCACTGTAGATCCTTTCATAGCTACTTGTGGATAGATCAATGTAGCTCAAGAGATGTCTCTAGGTTCTGTAAACAGACTTGATGTTATTTGCCTAATGATGGTGGGCTAGCTCTAGAATTTTGGATGTACCAGAGATAATTAGTGTGAGAACGCCAGAGAACTAGACAATTCCAGGAAATATGGCTAGCTAATGGGGTCAACAAAGGCACAAACTCAAGGGAACACAGGGACATTGGTTTCTCAGAACAAAAGTAGAAAAATCTGAGAAGTTAGGGGAGAATCCAGAAGCAATGGTTTAATAAGGAGAATCCTTCAAGAAAGAGGAGCTAGTCAACTCTGTAAACATCACAGGTCAAGTACAATGCAATAGTTTTATGAAGTCCAAGGCCAGAAGTATTCCTGACCTCCATAAAAGACTAGAGTACAGACCTTGTCCTCATGAATCCAGAGGTAGACAAGGCTATAAGAAGTGTTCTTCTTTTGTTCTAATGCTTCTAGGAAATCTAGTTGCTACTTCACTGAGCAGGGTCACAACTCCTGTAGCTAGGAAGTGACATTGGCTAGCTCATAGCAGTTTTCTGTACATCAGACAGTACAGGAATCCAAACCCCGCCCCAAGACCACTCTCCTTAATGCTCACACAAAGTCCCCAAACACCTTTTTCACCTGAGCCTTCCAAACTCATCCTTTTATCTCCTGTGTGGCATTCATCTGCCCCTCCCTGCCCCATGCTTCTATGGTGATGTCCGATTATAATCATGGGCATGCTAACTCTCATTGAACATTTATCCATTTTATGTCAAGTTCTTCACGTGTTGTTTCATTTGAATGCTTCAAATCTGATCTCAGAGGGGTGAGAGAGTTGCCCAAGACAAATTATCAGGAAGCAGAACCAGTATTCTGATCCAGTCTGTCTGTTGCCACAACCTGACCTCTTCCCCACTGCACCATATTTAGAAGGTTCAGATAACGCACATCCTACCGACTCAGTATCAGTAATGGAGATGATAGCATAGCTATGAACACTGTGTTTCCTATTTTCTTTAATGCTAGGACTATTACTCTATTCTGTGTCTACATGTAAGCTAAGTGGTGTTAGTGTAAAACCATAGCTTCATTCAGGAGCACTTACTGAAGACCATACTCTCACATTCCAACAACAGAATCAACACAAGTCAAGTTCTTCAAGATTTCTACATCGACTTACGATATTTGGGGTTGGTGAGACAGTCCCCAAAAGGCCATGAACTTATCTAGGCAAATCTGAGTTCAAAATAGGATACATTTTAGAGACAATTATATATTCTCAAAACATTGTATGTAATTCTGCTCCAACTCTTGGTCTGGTGTTTTGTTGTTGTTTTTTTTTACAATGTTTTGAGAATATATTTTTGAGAAATAGAAATGAGACTAAAAAGCAATCATTTTAAAATGTTTTGTGTATATATATTATTTAAAATAATATATATCACAATTCTTTGGGAATTTCACATCATGCACCCCAACCCCACTTACTTCCCAGTTCCTCAATATCTGTCCCCACCGCTACAGTGATTTCCCAAAATAAAACTCCGCAAATATTTAATTAAAAACAAAACAACAACAACAACAGAAAAACCACCTTGCTCCTCCATCTTTCCCCTCTCTCCAGCCTCTCCTCATTCGGCCTAGTAGCATTGAGAACTGTGGTGTGTCTAATCAGACCCACCCACTAATGTTCACTGCCTTGAGTCACTGGTTTGACTCAAGGCCTCTGGCCTCTGACACACCAGCATCACTGGACGCTCACTTAAACTCCCCTCGGAGATCCTGTTTTTGACCCGAGTCATGAGGATCCTGGGGCGACAGTTTTGCAGGATCAGTCCCTTCATACACTCCAGCAGCTTATAGATGGGATAGATGTTAGGGTGGGCCAATCCAAAATCCAAGATGTACTTCTGAGTGGTAGCTGAGCAGGTCAGTCTGGGCCACTGGAACCGCCCCTTTAGGAGAGGGGCGGAGCCAGCTCTCCTAGGTCCACCTGCTTTCTCAAACCCTTGGTGACGAGTGGGGGCATATCTCCTAAGTACAGGGACCAGCTCTTCCATGGGGGCGGGGCCAGCTATCCCAGGGCCAGTGAAGGGTGGGGCTGGCTCAGCCCTGTCCTCTGATTTCAACAGGCATGGTTACTATAGCCCCCTGTGCTTACTATAGACCCCAGCTGCAGCAGAACCAAAAACCCAGACATGGCCCCCGGGAGCAGCTCAGGCCAAGATGCCACCATTGCCCTAGTGGCAGCATGGGTCACCCAGATAAAAATGGCTCTGACCACTGCATGGCCCATGGATACCAACATGGTCTCAGGTGACTGACCAGATCCCAGGTATCCGCAGGGTCCTTGGTGGTAACAGGAGCCATGGACATCAACTCAAACCCAGGATGCTGTAGGTCCAATGACCCAGACATGACCCTTAGTAGCAGCCCAGATCCAGATGACACCATGACATTGCATGGGAATGCAGGCCACTCATATCGGCATGACCTCAGAGGCGGCACGACCCTCAGACACGAGAATAGCCACAGATTGAGGCCTAGACCACATACAAAGCACATTATAATCTCAGAAAAAATAATATAACTAATTAAAAAGACACACATGCGCTTGCCCACGCACACACACACACACACACAAACTTTACAGCAAATAGGGGACTAGTGAACATTGCACAGGCTGCAGATTCTAAGCTTCATTCGGTTGGGAAACATTGGGAAGGATGTTTTCTTTATTAAAAGAAGTTAGTATTAAGTGCTCAGAAGATATTTGCCAAGTTAAGGTCAGTGTAAGGTTAGCCGTAACTTAAGGGGGGGGGGGGGAATTAATAAAGCTGTAGCAATTCAAGGCTCCAGAAAATCAAAGTCAGAGCTTGAAGGATGCCTCCATTTTCCATTATGGGAAAGTTAGGTAAAAAATTGAGAATCGTTTTCACTTTAGCTATTCAAATGTTTGGCACCAAATTTCAAGCTTAATTGTAACAAGCTTCAAATCGTTAAGCATTGAGGTCCTGACAAATCATGCTTCTCCTTCTAGGAAATTAGACTTAACCCTATTCCTAAATCTTACCTATACTTTATTTAACCAATTCACTATATATAAGCTTTTGAGGACAAACTTTGATTATATATAAATAATCAGGAATGGTAAACATAACAGATTATCATAGATGATTGACAAACCATTGACAGGGAGCAAGGAGAAATTAACAGGCATTTGTGACTCAGTGACTATGAGACCTGAGAGAATTAAAGGACCCAAAGACAGCCGTATTGGCTCTGTAGCTCATTGGCTGGGCAGAAGGTAACTCACATATAGGAAAATCAGCTCAGTTTATGCTTGCTGAATAGCAAAAGCTAGAAATAACCAGGAAATAGCTTTCAAAATGAGTCCAAAGCTTGAGGAAAAGTTCTGAGCTAGAGATGTACATTAGTTTTTGGCAACAATGTAAAGTATTTGACATGGGAACGAAAGCAGTGAGAAATTGCAATGAGAAAATGTTTGTTTTTCCTGAGCTTGGCAATAATAAGCTTTAGAACAATTCCAGGATAGAATTCCCATAAACACCCGAACTGATGGGGAAAACAGTATAGGAAAGCAGGCAAAGGGTCCTGCAGGGAAGCACAGCATTTAGAAAATAAAGACCAAGTGTCCGGGGGGAGCAGAGAGGACCAGTAAGGAAATGTTAGAAAGGCTGAAAAGCTGGGACAGTTTGAAACTCTGCTCAGTCACAGTCTCCAGAACCTGCTAGAAGACGTCGTCTCAGGAAGTAAAGGAGAATGGAAATGCGGAGAGCAGAAGCCCCCACTGATGTAGGAGACTGATGGAAGTCGAAGCCAAAAGGGAGTTGACGACTCTATTTGGAAGCCTTTTAGACAGGTACTGAATGGGTTAAGAAACGCAACTCACTGCGCATCCGGAGAACAGCCCTCATGAAGAACCATGTAGCTCAGCCCAGTGTCCAGTAACATCGTGATGGTTTCTTCTCCATGGCCACCAGAGAGCACATGGAGGTGCACTGCTGCGGGATCCAAGAAGCCAGGAGTGTATTCGGCTGCGTTGCAGAAAACCACAGGCCACAAGGTCCATAGAGAATGCATCTGTAGTAAGTGTCACTACTGCGTGTTAACCCTGGGGCACACTCTGGAACAATCCTAAAGATGGATTTTAAAACACTGACTCTTTCCCAGTGATAAACAAGTTTTGAAGTGGTTGAGTGTGTGTGTGTGTGTGTGTGTGTGTGTGTGTGTGGTGGTGTTGTTCTCATTATGAGGTAAATAGAAGGTAAAGATCAAGATGAACCCAATTATTTAAAAAAAATACCAATACATAATATATTATATATTATATTACATATGTATATTATATAAAATACATAATATAATATGTAAATATACTTATATATAATATAATACATAATATTATGTATTAGTATATATTATATATATATATTAACTGCAACATACAAGTAGTCACCCTTCTATACTTTCAAACAAAAGCCATACCCAGTCAACCAGGAGACTGGTCTAACTGTGTTGTAGATCATGGTGATGAAATAGTGCCCACAATTTTATTGAGTGTGGAGAGCTCACCAATAGGGAAGTAGGTGATGGAAACAAGGGGAAAGATGTCATCGCACATGCCAGGATCTTTAGTGAGTGGCGGAACTTTTCCTAAAGAAGATCAAAGAAGAATGGAATTGCAGAAGCTCACTGTGGAGAATATGGGCACCATCCTTCATTTAAGAGGAGCCAATGGAAATCTTGCATCATTCACAGAGAAGCTGTATTTTCAATATAGTGGGAAATTAGCAAGTGCATCCTGCAAGTATCGGCTTATCATGGATGAAGTTTGCATGGGGAGGGGCAGTGAGGTCTGGTCCTCATCACAACTGGAGACAAGAGAAACCCATAGAAAGGAATATACCTGGGCCATGGGTAAGGTGATACTCCAAAAAAACATTGGTGCAGATGGTTTCAGTAGAAATTGGAGCTATGTGTACAGACTCGGTGAACATACTTAACTGTAAATCACTGAGGACAGAGCCAACCAGTCATGCAATTGGTAGGTTTGGAGGTCAGTTCTGACAAAGGCTCTGATTAAGACTGATAAGGATTCTAGCTAGAAAGCTAGAGGTAACGCCTCTGCCAACCGAGCAATGAGCCCAAGCTACCCCTGTTTCTATTCAGTAAATAACCCAAGCTATCCCTAATTCTATTTGGTGAATATCCCAAGATATCTCTAAGTGAATCTGGTGAATAGAATCATCATACCAAAGTGCAGCATCTCCCAAATCACAAAACCTCTCACCACCCAAACTCTCTGGTTCATCAGTCCCCTTTTTATGGGATATTAAGCACTACTGAGAGGCAGTTATGACTCAGAGAGGGAAAAATCATATTTAAGCAGTAGGAAGGACATCAAAGCGTTAAGTGGTAAATTCAAGAGAAATTCTGTAGGTCAGCCAGAACTTATGAAGAGCAAGCGATACTGGAAAAACAAACTGCCAGTTATATGGAATCGTTTGAAGTATCTTAACCTCAAGGGTGAAGGCCATAAAGACCACAGTTTTACCAAGCAGAAAAGTCTTATCCAAGTGCGTGACATTGATCCACTCCTGCTCCTCCACCTTAGAGAGAGTTTCTGTTGTTTTGCTTGCCTTGTACTTTTGTGGAATATTAGTTGAATATGTGTTACATTCATTTATGCTATGGAACATTTGTTTAATGATGCAAAGATGTGCGGCATTCTTCTATGTTGCATTTGTTTAACTCTGTTAAGCTGTGCTACTTTGCCTGCCTAAAAACACCTGATTGGTCTAATAAAGAGCTGAACAACCAATAGTGAGGCAGAGAAAGAGAAATAGGTGGGGCTGGCAGGCAGAGAGAATCAACAGGAGGAGAAACCTAGGTGAGGAGAGAAAAGCAAGTAGCAAGAAAAGGAGAAGGAGAGGAGGACGCCAGGGGTCAACCACCCACCCACACAGCCATCCACGGAGTAAGAAGAAAAAAAAGATATAGATACATAGGATAAAGAAAGATAAAAGCCCACAGGCAAAATGTAGTTAAAGAGAAACAAAATAATTTAAGTTAGAAAAGCTGGCTAGAAACAAGCCAGGTTTGGTGACAGACCCTGTCTCTAAGGAAAGAAACAATGAAATGACTGATAGAGCAGGGTAATCGATGTATTTCTCTGGGCGCCACACATGCGTGTGCACACGCACACACACCAATAATGATGGGCTCTAGCTGGAAAGGAAACTAAAGGCAAAAACAAAATTGTACTGCACGGGCTTAGCCTTGACCCAGATAGTGTGAGCTCTCCGGGTATTTAACCTTTTGAAAATAAATTCCTCACCCCTTTCCTCCATATAAGGACCCTGAGAACGCAGCCCAGAAAGAAAGCACCTCGCCTCAGAGGAGACAGCCAGCTCCCCTAACGTCAGCCGCCCAGGGCCCCTTCCTTCTACCAGTGCTTGGCTCTTGCGTTTTATGACTTGGCTTTTTATTCTTTGCTTATAGCTTGCAATTTATTCTCTCCCTGGAGTGTGACCTGTCACACTGTATCAGAAGTGTCCTTCTCTGCGTGGAAGAAGAAAGCCAGCTGCCAAGACTTCCCCCGACACCACCTCTAAGCACACGCACAATAATTCTCAGCTCTTCCAGATGAGACTGCTAAGCAAATGTTGCATATAGATGGGGGGATGTGTTCACAGCGAAACAGCCAATTCTGTGGACTTCGGCCTTTGGAGGAGGCAGTTTAATCCCTGAAAAACGCTGACATGTATTCAGTTGAACAGCCTGGTGCCTGGCGGAGAGTTGACATTCAGTCATATTAATTAAATCTGGTTCTGAGTCTTACCCTTAGCAGGAACCCATGGGCATGCTTTTAACTGACAGAATTGATAGTGAGAATTGTCATAAGGAAACAACCACATTTTAGAGTAGGAAAAGACACCAGCAGATTCTGTATGATACAGTTGAGATGTTTCAGATTTGGAATACTGTAGAGAGTGCTCAGGAGAAGCATCTTCAACCCACCAGCCTACATACACTCTGGCAACTTCATTTCTGAGCCTATAAGAATGGATTTATCTGACCTCCTGCCTGTTTTATGTTTTCAGTTTAGTGGGACGCTCAGTTCTAGATGCCCCTGTCTCCTTCGCAAACAGCGTTTCCCATCTTCTCCCTCCCATTTGCTGCCACTTTGGCAGTCTGGTATTCCATCACTGGCCTTGGTAAACCCAGCCTAAGAGCCCCCATCTCTAGGAACGGCTCTGTAACTCACTGACTGCCGTAACAGCACCAGCGACACAACTCAGAAACCTAGACCTTCAAGAGCGTGTTCTTGGAAGCTCGAGAAAGAGATAACCATGCTCCATGCCAACTCCAAAATAAAGGATGGTTCCTTAGAATAACACATTTAAATGTTATTTATTTTTTCCTCTTTCTCTTTTTGAAGCCTTTAAATGCTACAGTTCCCTGAATTTGGTTCTTCGTCATTTTCGTCTTCATCTTCACTCTCTCTTAAGGGATTTCATTAAATCTCATGGCTATAAATATACTCCTTTACTTTTGACTTCCAAATTTCTATCTACAACCTAGTCCCCTCTCCTGAACTCCTGCCTCATATACTCTGGCATCTTCACTGAAAATCTAAAAAGTTTCCAAGCATTAAATTTCCGCAACTGTGCCAGGCAGTGGTGGCGCACGCCTTTAATCCCAGAACTGAGGAGGCAGAGGCAGGCGGATCTCTGTGAGTTTGGAGCCAGCCTGGTCTACAAGAGCTAGTTCCAGGACAGTCTCCAAAGCCACAGAGAAACCCTGTCTCAAAAAAAAAACACACAAAAAAAATGCCACATCCACACTGGCCTCTTGATTTCCTCTCTGAAATAGGCTTCTTCTCTTCTGCCGAGCTCGCTGTCCAGCATGTTCCAATGTTCCAAGGGAGAGAAAGAGGGAAGAAATAGGGTTGCGGCGGTGACTGAGTAATTAAGAAGATAATGTGACAATGACAAACCCTCTTAAAACTGCTTGAGGGGCTTACTTCTGCTTCATTTGCTGATTCAGATCCCAAATAAACTCTGAAGAATGAGAGCCTGGCATCATACACAAATAATAGTAAAATAAATAAATAAACATGAATGGTCAGCAAATGCCATTTAAAATGTCTCCCTATCATCAAGAAACTACTGAAAATGGTGTTGCCTGCTGTTTTTCGAAATATAATTGCTAAGGTGATGTGGGGACTCCATGATACACATGAAGAAAAGAAAGATTAGAGCATAGTCATTTGTGCGGTGTTTAAATGCATGGTAAGAGGGGTTTTCATTATTCCAAGGCAGGATTTAAACCCAAATCTGATGAATCAGGGCTTCAAGATGTGCTAAAAGGAATAAGGACTGGGAAGGGTCTCCGGCACCTTCTGCTTATCTTCTTTTTAGATTGTGCATGTGTGATCCTCACTGACTGCGTGTTCCCTCCCAAGAATTTGCCCTTGGATAATAACCAACATCTGGCTGTGATTAGCGTTTCCACTCCTAGAAGTATCCATTGTAACAGTAGACAGCGCCCTGTTCCCCTACACATCGTCAGGCAAGTCCACAACCATTAATTGGGTGCCCCTCTGGCTAAACAGCGTATGCTGTGCCCAAGAAGACACCTTTCTCACTTCAACCCTTCCTGAGAGTCGGAACTCCTTATTATTTTAATTATCACTTGTTATTAAATTTTAACTAAAAGTCTATGCGGTGTTAGCACTACCAAAACACTTTTTCTTTCCAGGAGAGAACAAACTGTTAATTAAGAGCTGATTGGAGCTTAGGGTGATGAACCCCTCACCTCCTCTGATTCCAGGCATTTTTTTTCCTCTTCCTTTTGGCTCCATCATGAAGTATAAAACAGCACACCAATTCCAGAAATTCCACCAGATACCACTGACTAATGGCTGTGGGACTTCTGCCAGGTGGCCTGTGAACACATCCTTCTCATTGGCTTATCTTGACCTGTTATTCTGTTCTTTATGTCCCTGTGCAAAGAATCTGAAGATTACAAAATAACGAGGTTTTCCAATATGTTGGTGTGTTTAAAGATGTGATCATTTAAAGGGTGGGGGATAGTGCAATGGGGGCATTTGTGTTTAATGTCCAGCCAAGGCCAAAGCTAAGAGCACTAGAAATAAAAGACATTTTGGTTTATTCTCTAGAGGCTAGGTGAGCGCACAACCATATAAAACCTACCCTCCACACAGCACGACTTATTAAACCTGGGCAGTGGAACCAAGTAACACCCTGAGCAGGGGACTAAGCCTCGGTGCAAGGGTTCCATGGGTGGAGCAAAGCACCACGCTGAACTGAAAAAAAAATATTGGTGTGCTGATGCCGAATCTTCAGATACAAGCACAGATCACAAAATACAGATGGAAATTTTCTCTAATGAGTATTTTCCTTTAGAAAATGCTGATGGGAGTTACACAACAACATGAAATGAGAAACTGTGGTCTGACTCCAGCTTTTTGTGACTCAGCTTCCTATATCAATTCATGCATTATATGGGGCCTTATTCCCAACACATTGGCATAAGATAAAGCCAGCTTTCTATTGGCTTCAGGGTAAAACAAAATGATATATTTTCTGAAGTGACAATAAAGCATACTTAGATTTTTAAAGAGGCTTTTCATGTAAGAAAAATAATAAATTTTTTCAATAATTCCGCTTTAAAAAATTCATGTTTCTATAGATATTCAATATAGGATTGTGGAGGGGGGTAGATTGCAGGGTGGATTTTTATTTTCATAAAACTAGGCACAGGTCCAAGGCCAGAGATGGTGATCTTAAATATGAAACAGCCTTTTGTTTTGCTTTTCTTATCCTTTGCAAAGCTCATTTTGTGGCTTTAAAAAATATTTACTCAAGAGATGCTATCCTACAGAACTAGAACCACAGAGTTGCTGACTTGATATTATTTGAGAGGTTGCCAAAAACGGGTCCTTGCAGAGACCACCTTCCCTTCCCCCCTAAGATGCCTGCGATATCAACAGCTCTAATTCATTCCATGGTGTTGATATCTGACATCTCCCTGTGGTAAGGAGGTGGGGAGAACAGGAAAAGATAGGACCTACCGCCCAGGCAGCCTCAAAGAGATGCCTGCACTGTGCTCCCACACAGCATGCCTTCCTCCGTATGATTGACAAAGATGCTTTAATTCCTTATGCTAATTGACCGGTACCCAGAGTACACCGTCACTGGAGAAAGTGTTAGCAAACATGTTGAGACAGGGAAAGAGGGTTTCCTAAACAGTTTTTGGGTAAAAAAACAAAGGATATTGCAGCTTACGTGTGGGCATAAAAGAGTACACTCCTATGTACATGTGTGCCTAAGTATGTATATATGTACCAGTGTACCCATTCCACCTACTCTCTCTCTCTCTCTCTCTCTCTCTCTCTCACACACACACACACACACACACACACGCGCGCGCGCGTGCACACACACATGCACACTCTGAACACCTTAGAATGAAGATGAGGAATAAGATTGGCTTCTGGTGACCTCCACATTTGCTTCTAAACACTTGGGAACCACACTCTGGAGATCTTCTCTGCAACTTAACCAGAAATTCCCTCTCTTTAAAAAAAAAAATTAGGACATTGATCCATTTTAGGGTCTCCAGATTTTCAGCCATTGCTGGGAATTTCAAAGAGTTCTAAAATAAACCTAAAATGTTACTTCAGCATCCTTAAATATACGTTGGTGAAGCGTGAGCTTGTGAGTTCTTCTAAAGTAGGTCATTTTCTCTTTGCATCTTAACCTATAATAAGACAGCAGCTCCCCTATAGGTTACTTCATAGACACTTTCCCGTCTCAAGACTGATAGAGAAAATTGAATGGAACTAGAACTGGCTGGCTTTTTTTTATGTTAAGGGTCTTTTGTCTTAGCAAATCTAACAGAACTAATTGACTAATCTAAATGCGAATGTATATATACCTGATTTCTAAGTAGCCCACAATAAGGAACCAGTGGCTCTGGTCTGTAATATTCCAGAGGCATTGGTCATATTTTTTTAAAAGAAACTATATGAAATCCAAATCGTCTCCCAAATTTGGTTCTTCTACTTTTCATCAGGTGCTGAGCACTGCAAAAAAAAAAAAAATAGAATTCTCTAAATTGTCTTGATGTCTACAGCTTCCCAGGCTTTATTGTCAAAAGGCCTCATGGATCTATTTTATGTGAAAGACCATGGTGTGGTTTGCAGCTCCTATTCCTTTCCTCATGAAAAAAAAAGGATATAAAAATTCAAAATGATGGGGTTGAAGAGAAGCGATGAATGTTGGTGTCCAACAGCACGGCAGGATGGCGGTGGTTCAGATAGCCTGTTATGTATTCATGAAGGCCAAGAGAGACTCAAAGGCTCCAAACAGAAAGGGATGACAAGGAGAGAGGATGCTTAGGGCCCTGATTTGATCAGTACATTGCATAAGAGTGTACTGAAACATCACACTGTATCTTATTAATATGTCCCATTAATATTTGATAATAAAAATAACCGAGGGCTAAGCAATGAAGTCAATGACTAAGAGAAAGAGAGTCTTTGCTCATAGAATAAATGGGTATAAGGTGACTTGTTCCCTTATGTGACAACAGCTACTCACTCCTAAATTACTGAGCCATTTGTTTGCTACCAACAGACACACAGAACAAGACCTAGAAAAGAGACAAAGAAGGTAGCAGTGAAGGCCTTTGGCTAGAAGGGACTTCTCATTCCTTCCTGGCTCCCGTAATGTCCCCTCTGCTCTGCAGCAGAAAAATCTGATATGCTCTCAGGGATGGGAAACCTTAACTTTACCATTTTCCTACTGAGCCTGAGGATGCCATGCCGATGTTAGCAAGATGAAAATCTCCCGCAGTTTCAGAAAGAGAATACTATCTTTACCCATAATCCCTTGCTCTACCGGGGGAAGCTGCTCCAGAGACTATAGTGTGAACTTGGAGGCAGGTGTGCCTTCTTATTTAAAGATATAATAAATTTGTTTGCTTCCTGCACTGTCTCGAAATTAAGAATGTGTCTTTATTAAAAGCAGTGTCTCTTCGATTCTCTTGAGTTTGAGAACTGGAAGAATTTGAACAGCAGTTTCCTGGAAACATCATATAGTTGGAAGTTCTGAAGGGTTACTGTGCACGCCAGCTCCTCAGTCTGGGGGTTGGAAAGTAGAGAAGCCTCTAGATGGCTTCTCGTCATCCACCTGCTGTTTTGTGTGCTGTTCGGTGTCTGGATTCCCGTCTTTGAACCTTGACTTTTTTATTGACCAAGTGGCTTGTCCTCGAAGTAACACATAGAGTGCCTTTGTCATGTATTATACAGTAAGTTGCAAGGAGTTGCAGTTATAACAAAAATAATACAACCTTTGTTATTGTTCTACCACATTCCATGCACCCATCCTATACTTTCCAAATCTATGACAATTTCATGAGAAATTCTGCAGGATTAATGATGGGACTAAGACCTTTGGACCAAAAGGCCATAAGGTCAAACAAGTCTGATTATATTAGCCTATTTTCATTGCTATAACAAAATACCTAAGAATGGGTACTTTATATGTAAAATTAATAGTCCATTTCATTGCTATATCAGAATACCTGAGGATGGGCACTTTATACATAAAAATATTTTTGCTCACAGCTCAGAAGCCGCATTGGTTATTTTTCTCATCTTTGTCACAAAGTCCCTTATATACCCACCTCATAAAAGAAAAGATTTATTTGGTGCTCTTGGTTCCAGAGAGCCTCCACTCAATATAGCATGGCTGAGCACAGAACAATGGCGGAGTGGGAGGGGAATGACAGCCTCTGTTCATATGACATCAGACCCAAAAGCCAAGAGTAGGACCTCAACCAGAACTAGGCACTAACCTTCAAATGCCTGCCCCTAGTGGCCTACTGCTGCCAGCTAAACCCCACCTCCTAGAGGTTCTGCAAATCCCAACATTTAAAACATGAGAGACGGTTTCGTTTCAATTCACAACAAAGACCAGATGTCCAAGATTGCATGGTTTTCTTGTTCTTTCTCTGGGGAGGTCACCGTTGGGGGTGTCACAACATGACAGAGAATTAGAGTGAAAAGTAAGACCATACAGTAAAAAAAGATGAGAAAAAAATGAGGAAAAAAATGGGGTAGCCTCGCTTTATCAGAAGTCACTGTTTTAAGAAATAGCAGGGTCCTACAGTAGTTATGTTAGCCTAATCCCTTCCAAGGGCAGAGCACGAAGGACAATCTCCTTCCTCTGGGCTTTTCCTCTTTAGAGCACCCATCAGCCTCCAAAAGAGCCAGGGTTCCCAAGGAATCCTCTGTTCATATGCAACCCTCTGAACAGAATGAAGTGAAGGGAGTCCCCTGGCCACACGAGTAAGAAATGTCCCCCGAGATGCTTATTATCACCGGGAGACTGGAAGCTTCCTGAGATGCCCAAGTCGTTCCAGCAGGACAGCTAAGACAAAACTGCCAGAGAGGAGCTAACTACCTCCGGAACCTGGTGAACAAACCGCAATGAAAGGGGAGTCCTGAGAAGAACCGGCCAGGTGCCCAGGAAGGGGAGCAAACACGCTCTGGTTCCCAGCGGGACTCATAAGAAGTTAAGACACTGGTGATGGATTTGCAAGAGGGGGGAGCATGACTAATTTTATGTCAAACTGACTGGGCTGTGGTGCCCAAATATACAGTCAAGCATTATTCTAGACATTCCTGCGAGGCTCATAGTGGATGAAATTAGCATTTAAGTCAGCAGAAATTTCTCCTCGTGTTGTGGGCAGTCCCCATCTAACAGTCGGAAGTCTGAGGAGAGCAACGGCAAATGCCCTTAAACGTTTCGCGGAGAATTATCATCTCCCACCCACCGTGGATTGGGTGAATTGGGAGTTTACCATACTTTCCTCTCTCAAGAGGGATTTCCACTGGCGGAACTGAACTTGAATGGCAGATATCCTCTGTTTTAGGCCTTGCCCATTCTCTTCCTGATTGCCAGCCTTCAGCCCAGATGCAGGTTTTTTTAAGCGTGAAAGTTGCCATCATCCTGGGAACCCATCACTTAAATAACCTTCTTACATAACACAGACGTTTGATCAGTTTGGCTGGAAAAACCTAGTACAATGGAGTTAGGTCAGGGAAGGTCCTATTTCCCACCAAGTGTAGAACTGGGTTGTAGCTACTTTCATCCTGGCTCCTTGCTGATCTGCCCCCTCTGTATACTGGAGCAGCCTGAGGAAGGAAGCAGCAGCCGCAGCTGAGAAGCAAACATCTGTGCACTTACCTTCTCTCTGTTTATTTCCATGAATTGGTTCACTGGGTTATTCTCTCTCTTACTCTTCCCATATGATTCAGAGGCAGCCTGCTGAAAACAAAGAATGCAAACAATAAGACTATTAAAATAATAAAGATCATGGCCTGCTAATGGGAAAATACCTGGAAGATATTTAGGGAAAAAGCTTGTCCTAGAATTAGAATCTCTGAGTTTCCTGTAGACAAAAGAAGTAGTTCATGACAGTGCATTTAGACACGTAAAAAGGATTGAGCGGGATTCGCTGCTCCTGGTCCCTCTTCTTTCTGAGGAACACTGCCTCTATCAGCTCCTTAAGGTCGGGCAGGGGTAAGGAATAAATTTTTTTAACCAACAAATTTTTAGCAGAAACAACACACGTACTTCCAAAGGGAAGCCACGCTCGCTGGCACCAACTCCCTGGGGCACTGCGATTGATTTGGTGGCTTCGCCACATTCAGGCAGCTTGGATCGCAAGCAAGCGGGAACTCTGGAGAGTGGCGTGACCCACAGAGGACATTGTCTAAGCAAGAAATAATTTGTGTGTGCTCAGAAGGGTGAGCTTCGGTGTCTACTGCCCCAGCAGGAATCAGCCCATTCTAAACAAGACCCTGGAGCTGGTGTCTGGCTAGGAGGCACTGTGCTACACGGCCCCGTGAAAAAGTAAAACAAGTATCTGTGCATTTTAAGAGCAAGGTGGAGGGTACTCAGAGAGCTAAGTCCTTAAAGAAGATTTTATTTTGCACAATTTTATTCTATTTTATTTTTTGGAAATAACAAAAACCTAGGGACCTGGAAAAGATCTTTAAAAGAAGATTTTGTAAGTGGTATAGATGTCTTCTTCGATATTAACAAAGACAGAGAAAACTTGGGCTCACCATTGTAATGTAGCTTTAGGGAATGAAGTCCCTAGGTCATTCTTGGCAGTCTGAGAGAGAGTGTAAATACAGACTTAAGGCAGACATCACAGATGTATGGCCTGTTAGGCAAATCTAGACTGCAAGACTAGTTTAACTAGCGCGCTTAGGTGTTTGATTGTTTGTTTGTTTCAGTAATGTCCAATATGGGACTACAAAGGACACCCATTCATATAAAGCTCTTGGTGAGTCCTGGCTTCTTTTGCATGAAAACTCAGTTCTACGTACACTAAGTACACATTCCCAACTGGCAAGGAGCCCCCCACGGTGAATTGGTTGTCATCTGTTTCTCTGTGGCCTGCTGTTCAAGTCCCAGCATCACCACTGGGTGCATCCTCAGTAATCCTGATTAGATCTTTGGGGCATTCCCATTTATGGCATTAGGTGGAAATAAGTCAGAGTTCTTGAACCACCCCAGGGAATCAAGAGTGTATGTTAGGCTCCAATTTCACACGTCATCCATACTGGACTTCTGTATTCAATAGACTTGCCAGCTGGCAGAAAGATAAAGACAGCCTGAAAGTGAGATACATTTGGGGTTTTTTCCTGTGGGGACAGGGTGTGGGAAGTCACACGTGTTAGGCTATCACCCTGACCTTGGATGGAATGGATTGGTCAAAGAGAGATGGTATTATAGAGTGTCACCTATGGAATCCACCAGGAGTTATGGTCTTCAGAAAAGGGACCAAAGGCTGGAGGCCTCAGACTCTGCCTCCACTCTACTTCCGAACCCCTTGCTTGCTTGTGTTTCCTGTGAGTTGAGCTTGAATACAAGTCAGTGGGAAAAGCCTGTTGATTCTCTTTTATTAATTTTCATTTTAAACTTTTTATTTAATTTTTAAATCGTATTATAAATATAAGTTAATGCACAAAGTGATGGTGGATCTCCTTCACAATTCCCACACATATATGCCTTTGTATTTTGTCCTTACTCATACCCCTGTCCAGATCTCTCTCATCCACCTACTGCTGGTCCGTCCTTCCCTCACTGATCTCGCAGATAGCATTATCCATTATATTCAAAACAAGAAGAGGGGTAATGGGAGAATCAGGAACAGTCAAAGCCAGAGCTGCTTTAAGTAGAAATGCAGGCAAGAAATAGTGACATTTCTGCTAAACAGATTATAAGTGGGAAAGTAATTCCACCGAGGCAGAGAACCAGACACCAGCTGTGCGGGATCACTAATGTAACCTTAATAAAGCGTAGGTAGCTCCCACAATGGACACGTATTGACACAGTGCAGGAGCCTTAAAGTCCAATATCAAAGCGCTGGCTGGGTAATTTCTCTCTGAGGACCACAGAGGAAAATCACCTTGCATCTCACTCCTGGCTTCCGGAAGTCTGCGGCCACCTTTGGTGCTCTTCGGCTTGCGGCGCTCATACTGCTCCCTGCCTGTGCCTCTAGACAGCGTGCTCCCTATGTGCATGCCTGCCCATGTATGTGTCCACGTACCCCCTTTCCATGTGGATACCAGTTACGGTGGGTCACCCCACACACACACACGCAGTAACCTCACATCTGCAAAGACCATCTTTCCGAAGAAGGTCACAGTCACAGGTTGTCATGGCTTGAATGTGGAATGAGTCCACATGCTCCTGTGTGTGAACACGTGGTCCCCTGCTGGTGGTGCCAATTCAGGAGATCATCAACACTTTAGGACTGGGGGTGTAGCTAGACGAAGTGGGTGTCTGGGACAGTGTGCATTGTGGGTTGTGGGCCAGCACTACCTCTAACTCTGGATCTCTACTTGGCTACCAAAGTGAGGGGCCCCACTGCCTCCCCCTCCCGTTGTCATAGCTGCTAACAGCCCCACCCATAGCAGGCATTCTTTGCCATGATGTCTTTCAAATGGTAAGCCCAAATAGATGTTTCTTCCCTTACTTTTTTCCGTCAAGTATTCTGCCATAGCTTCGGGCAAAGTAACTAATACACCAAGGGGTTAAGGCATCAGCATCTTTTAGGGGAACACGATTCCATCTTTAACACCAACTTCAAGTCAGTGGTTCTCAGTCAACAGTGTAGAATCAGTCGTGAAATGCGGCATTCACTACATGCTGTGAACGGTTGCCCCCAAAGGTGCCCCTATTTCCACGCATGTTTTCTCGCCCTTCGATCTTAGCAGGAAAATGTGTCCCCAGTGTTGGCACGGCAGTCATTGTTTTCGTGTTTTCCGAGGCACTATAGCATTTAATTGTGTGCTCCAAAGTATTGTTTTGATTTTCAAACACTAATGTAATTACTGCTTTGGGTGGTTTGTGCATTGACGTTTAAAAATAATTCCCAACAAGATAACAGCAACGTAAAAGGTGTAAATTATCTCTATGCTAACAGTATGGCTCTAAATATAAATACATAGGAATCATTGGGGAAGAAATGAGATGTGTTACCTATTATGGTGAGATCTAGGTCATCAGATAGGAAGTGAGTTCCACTATCTGGGAGGTTACAATCATCTTTCTGTCTGATCCCTGTTGTAATAGCAAAAACAATGCAATTGTGCTTAAAATCACACACATTTAAAGAACCTGTTCTTCAAGACTTTGTCATGACTTGAACTCCTGAAGTATCAAACAAAATTTTGCATCTCTCTCCAGGTTTAAGCTGAGACACTACAGGCAAGTTTCTACCTCCATTAGAAAATACTAGTCAGTACCTCGCCCCAGACGACATGGGCAACTGGGCAAGGCATTACTTGAAAAAAAAGGCTGGACATTTTACATCAACTCAGTCTATAATGATGAAGGGCTGTACTGGAAATATTTCTATCATTTTGTTTGATGTCTGCTGCTGTAAAAATAAAACTGTCTAGGCACCTATTTTCATGTCTCAGAGCTGTGCTCCAAGGCAAAGCCAGAGCTTGTTCCCCACAGAGCCTATTTCAGACTCAATCTTTATCCTTGGTCCACTTAGGAAATCATCTGGGCAAGCATTTAGCCGGATGTTCATTCTCTCATCCATTCATTTCTCCCTTCTGATTTGTGGAGAGTCTAGGTAGAGGCTCTTTATTGCTAAAGTAACTTCTAAAGCATTATCTTCAGAATTCTCCTTTTGATCAATAAATAGAATTGGCCTTTCAGGACATTAAACCTGTACCATACCCATTCCCACTTCTGGTTTTCCTTTCTTAGAGACTCTAGAAACACCTTGGGACTATGCAGATACTGAACTCCACGGGCACTTTGTTGTGATTATTTTGTAATTGCTTGTGAGATACAGCACAAGCTTTATTCATAAATTTCTTTGGGGGCATCTTCCTAAGGCTTAGCATTGAAAATACGGCAGTATTGATTCTCAGCAAAGATGGTTAGTTGGTTTTAGAAGGGGTCGGTGGCAATGGACTTAAAAAGCAAACTTAAATTGACATATATATGAAGGGAAAGGTCCTAGCCCGGGGGAAGCCGTGAGGAATGGAATCAGAAGGAAACAGATGGAAACTTGAGAACCAAAATAAGCTCCGAGATGTGAACTTGGTTGGAGTGAGGCACGGTGGCTCACCCCTGTTTTCCCAGCACTTGGCAGGACACAGCAGGGGGTTATCACAAGTACAAGGCCAGCATGTACCACATGGTGAGTGCCAGGACAGCTTGGGCTGGAGACAGAAAAGTCTTTTTATTTAAAAGACTAGAACTCAAGCTCAGAAGTCTGCATGTGAGGCCCCAATGTCAAGATTGGACTTGAATTAGGAAGCACATGCAGCTGAGTCACTTGATGACTCAGGCTCTCGGGTGACTCCTGACACCCAGGACAGTTGCTGAACCCAGGCGCCTGTAGCTGAGCACACAGGGAAGACCAGGGTGTCAGTGGCAAACATGCTCCATCCACTCAGAATTTCATGCACTGCTTTGGACCCCAGAATCTCACAGGAATCTCCACCAAATCACTGAGTAAAATTTCAGTGGGCATCTAAGCTAAAAGAATCTGCCTTCCCCCCTCTCTTTCTCTCGTGTGTATGTCTCTCGTGTGTGTGAGTGTGTATATCTCTGGTGTGTGTGTGTGTGTGTGTGCATGTGTGTGTGTGACTGGTAGAAATACAAGCACACGTACAAATACACAAATTTGTTCAAATGTATTACACCTACTCTTGTCATTGGTACTGTACTATGGATAAACTAATGCACAGATAAGGAAAGACAGTAGTGAGGAAACAGTGTTGGAAAAGCAGGACCAGAGAAGGAAGCAAAGAGGCTGTCCAGATTGGGCTAAGGATGAGTCTCATTCCAAGCTCAGAGATGTTTAGAAGGATCCATGATCCCTTCTATGTTTGTTTGTTCTAACAAATATCACTTGACTGCTGAGGGTCCAGAATAACACAGACAAGTCCACTTTGAGGGTTATCATAATCATTCTAGCAAGAGGTCTTAGTGCCTCAAACGAGATTGGAATAGTGAAGAGGAGAGTGCTTGTAGAACTAGCAGATGCAGAGCTGAAAGAAAATGAACGCGAAACCGCAGCTGCTGAGATGGACGTGCGGGGGCAGCTGCTGAGATGGACGTGCGGGGTAAACTGCTTGGTGCACAATCACGAGGACCTGAGTTCACATCCTCAAAACCCACACAAAAGTCAAGCATGGTACCACATGCTGTAGCCCCGGCATGAGGAGGAAAGATATAGGTAGACTCTGCACTCCGTCCAGCCCGTCATTACAAAAGAGCCAACTCCAGGCTCTGGAAGAGACTGTATTTCAAAACTTAGGGAAGCGCAGTAGAAGAAGATTCCCAAAGTTGGCCTTTGACCTCCACACATACTCATAGATGAGCATAGTCCACGTATACAAATATACTCTACACATGCATGCATGTATACATATACATATGTACTTACATAAATTCAGACATGCATGCACACACCCATAAAATAAAATAAAATAAAGTAAAATAAAATTGTTGGCCTAAATGATTGACTGGATGAAGATAGCACTGTGCAAGATGGACAAATGGAGAAGAATAGTGAAGTCTGGGGAGAACATAAGAAATCCTACTTGAAAAAACATTAATATTGTAATATGAGACATCCAAAGGGAGCTTGCAAACAGGACTGGAGTGGGACAGAAGTCAGAGTTAAAGCGAACCTGAACACATGCTCCAAATTTTCTTATGACTTTTGTTTCTGAGATGTCATTTAATTTCTATGTAATTGATGCATCCATAAAGTCGCTACCTTTAAACTATGCAAAATAGAACTTGTTATAATGCACCTAGGCTTTAAAATACTTTGTAATGCTTTTTTTGCTCAGGGAATCTGAAAATGCAACAGGAGAAATCTTTGGTTTGTGAGGATAAATGATTATCCGTACAAGGAAGATGAGAACATGGAGCTCTCGTCTCTATGGAGCTCTGGTTTTAGACATGAGACAATTATGGGGAACTGTGTAATCTAAGGCACAGAAAGGTCAGTGCACATGGATTGCAGTCATAGTTTCACTTGAAATACAAAGAGTTGTTGCTGAAGTTAGATAATTACGGGTAGTATCTAAGCGTTCTAAAACAATTTGGCATTTGCTTTTGCCCCAAATTTATAGGCGCGCCGGATATTTCATACTTTTATGATAAATATGCATTGCATGTTGAATTGTTCCTTCTTCATGAAGGTGCCCAGATCTGATAAAATATATTATGTCCCATGTGGAAAAATGAATAGTCCCACAAATGAGGCTATGAGCGAGATTACCTCATTCCTTTTTCTTCCCTTCCCTCTTGAGATCTCCCTGTAATTGACCACACAGTGATAAGAAAGGCCAGGCTGAGACATTTTTATACAGCTGGCCAAGATTGATTTAACTGGTCTGGCTGAGAAGCAACTGCCCTCTCTCCCCCTCCTTCCTGCCTGCTCACTGACCCCTTGCAGAAAGTGAGTTCAGTACCCTCCTTGAGGGAGACTAAGCTTCCACAACCCAGATGTGGAAGGCAGGCCTCTTGTAATTGGTCCATGCTTGTGAAATACAGTACTGTAGAAAAGTTAAAAAAAAATAGATAAATAAATAAAAAGCCCCTCTTGCTGGGAAGGGACGTTTTTGCAATGTTTGAATATGTCTGAAGGATCATGAAAAACGTAGGCTCTAACAAATGCCACATGGGATTACGTATTAGCCATCATGGATAGCTTCAATTATTCAACTTACCACACCCTTGACTTCTGGGGAAATCGCCATTCACCTTCATCTACCACACATGAAACCACTTTATCTGCATGCTGGGATTATGCGTCAACTATTGTCTCCCTTCCTCGAAAAAGATATCTTTTTTTCTTCTTAAACTAAGAAGATTCATAGATTTGTAGATTAAGATGATTTTTCTTAATTAAAAAACAAAGGCTATTTGACACGATACGCACAAACTTAGCTGCACAATGTGTTTCTCTGCATGATAATTTGGAGGGGGGGGAGATCATTTCTAGTGGGAATATACTGCTCTACCTAAAGATAATATCCAGAGTATTCCTGCTTTAGTTGTTTTCAAATTACTTTTAAGCACTTATGGTTTTAGTAACAGAAAACCCACCCAAGTTCAAATTCCTTTGTTGTGATGCTTGTATTAATTTTTCAAATTTTTAATTATAACTGTTCCGTAATTGTATTAAAAGAAGTCTGAGCTGTTCCTCCAGGTAGCAGCAAGGGTAGTTCATCAGGAGTCCCGCATCACTAGACCTTGGTGTGTTCTAAGTCCCAGAATGGCATATATACATGATATCTCTCTTACAGGGCCTTTTGAAAAATTGTGTCGTGAGATTTGTAGCCTAAAGGACCAAAAAGTAGAGGGGAAATGGAGCCAGGGTAACTTTTGGAATTTATTTCTACCACCTTTCTTCTTTATCCATGCCCTATTCTTGTCTGTGTTTCACTTTATTTTTCACTGTAGGCTTGCCCAAGGATGCACCCACATCCCAATGACACCACGTCCAAGAGTGTCTCCCCAGGTCTTCGTCCTGTGTTCCATGCTCATGTATCAGTAACTTTTCATCTCCACCCAGATCTCACAGGCAACTCCAACTCTACTTCATCAAAGACGATCCCGTGAACTCTCCGTCTCCAGGCCGTCCTATTAAAGTCCTCTACGGCGATGCCATGTATCATCAGTTCAGACAGGAGCATCCAGGCTCTTAAGAACCTACCTGGGACTCGGGAGCGCATCTAGACATACAGAGAAGCATGCGCAAATCCATGCAGAGAGCAAAGAAAAATAACAAAGTCCTGGAGAAGGCGACCTCTGCACTAAAGCTTAAAGCGAGTAGGTGTGTAGGCTCTGCCAGGAAGTCGCGTCGTGTAATGTAGGGCTGAGCGAAACAAACTGCAGACTTTTTAGCACAGCTGGAGGAGCCTGAAGCTCCGCCGACCTGGGATGGGGAGAACTATAGGGAAAGTAGAAAGCCAAGTAGTAAGCGGGGCCTAGTGAGTCTAGTTTTGTCATCATGAGCAGCTGAAGTCCCTACAGAGCTTTAAACAGGAGAGCGATAAAATCGGATCCATAGTTTGGGGGAGTCGCTGGGCAGCGTAGGTGATAAATAAGGGGGAAAGAATGAAGACGCTGTTGCTGTGATCTAGGGGGGTCAAGGAAGAAACACTAAGGTGGACTGACAGAGCAGCTTGAAGGATGGCAACACACAGCGATGAGGCTGAAGACCTGAGACCCTTCTGCCCGGACTCTGGTACCCACTGTGTCCTTATCTGGTGCATATCTTATACTGCTGTGTAAGCTTTTCTCCTTCAGCTTGGAAACTTTGATCTGCGGAATCAAGCATCCCAGGGAACTCTGGGTGATGGAAACTCTAGGAGACCGGCACCTCTTCCCTCTCCACTCTGTACCTCTGCCTCCTCCTGCAGCTCTCGCTGCTCCTGTGACCCCACCTGCAGCTCCTCTCTGCTCTGTACCCCCTGCCCCCCTCTCCCCCCCCCCGCTGCTTCTCTCTGCTTCTGCACTCCCCCTCCCCGCCTGCAACTCCTCCCTAAGAGGGTCAATACCTCTTTTGTCTCACAATTTCCGTGTCATGGAGGAGGGAAGGTGTATTTTTTTCACCGCGCCCACTTGTGTACTTCACTTAGTAAGTAGCTAAAACTGCTTGTTAACACCTCCCTCCCCACCACGCACATATATGTAACTGCATTAATTACATGGGAAATTTTATGTCTTCAAAGTCAGTTCATGCCACAAGAGCAAATTACAGGTGAGATTACAGGACAATGTAGACACACATGATACTGCTACATACCTAATCACCATTGGGATACTTGGAGATGGGTCTTGCAGGTGAACGAAGTAATATAGAATGTTTACTAACCCAGTATGGCTGTTAGGCTCAAAAGAAAAAGGAGCAATCACTATCCACACTCAACACAAATGACAGTAGCTACTATTATTCGGGGGGGGGGGGGGGAGGATGTACTCTTAGATGATAGCTACTGAAAAAATTGGGGCATTCACAGCAATCAAGTCCCAGAGGATCATGGGGACACTTGGCCATTTTGAAGATATCAGGAACCAGGATTTACTTCTCATGTAATGGCATCAAAGATATCGAAGACCCTATGGCGTCTAAATGTTATTAGAGAGTGGGAACTCTATCTCAACACTAATAAAACTACAATCCTGGGGAAGACATAAAGAAAAAGAAGAGGAAGGAAACATTGCAGATTTTTCCGCCTATGTGCGTGTAAACTCGTGGAATTTCTGTTGCAACTTGAGAGAGGGGTTTTCTTGCTAAGAACAAAACCTCTCTCGATGATACCCATGGCAGATTAAGTGAAATGCTTCCCTTAGACATACCATCGAACGCAAATTCAGTATCTGTATTAAGTATCAATTTAGCAAAGTCTACACCCACCTGTGACGAGCTTCTGAGTATGCCTGAGGGAAACTATCTGATTCGGTTCATTGAGATAGGAAGACCTGCCTACTGTGAGCAGTACCATTCCCTGGGTATGGGGTCCTTGACTGTGTAAGAGTAAAGGAAGTACATTGGGCGCTGACATTCTTGTAGCCATGGCTCTCTTTTCCTGACTGCTGATGCATTGTGACCAGCTACTTCAAGGTCCTCACACTTTGAATTCCCTGCCAGGACTGACGGTGACCAGTGACTACAGGCTAAAATAAACGCTTTACCTCTTAAAATGTTTCTGTCGGGGTGCTTTATCATAACAGCTGTAGAGAAACTAAGAAGGTATCTTCTATGTCAATCAGTTTCATTGCTGAACAGCTAAATCTTGGGATCTTGAGTTTAGCCAGAACATGTTTAAAAAAAAATTTGCAAATTGCTTATTGAAAGCAAGACTGAAAAAAATTCATAATTCTGGGTCAACTACATTTCTATAAATGCCTTTCAAATATCTTCAAATATTGACTATGCTAACAATCAACCTCGGGTTAAATGTAGCCTCTTCTATCTTTGCCCTCACAGTCTGATTCTTTAATATGCTCATTAATAGTGTGAAATTCTTCTCAGCTGTATTACAGTAGGGAAGAGAAAATTGTGTTTATCTTACAACTTTCATGAATAAGACTATCAATCTGACTAGCAGTTTTTTAAAATATTCTGAGCAGTGCTTTTTTAAAAATTTTTTGTTGATGCTATAAGCTTGCAAATGAATGAGAAACCCAGCGAGGGGCACGGGGAGACTCTCCTATGGTCAATAGAGGTTTCCCTTGGTCACTAATTATACAACCCTCAACAGAACAGTTAGATATGAAGTGTGGAAGAAACAGCCCCTGAAAAGAAGAGCAAACACGTGGATTGATTGCCCTGCCACATTCTCCAAAGAGAATCAAAATAGGTTAAAAATTAATGAGGGGACTTGGAGAGATGGCTCAGCAGTTAAGAGGGCTGGCTGTTCTCACAGAGGACCTAAAGTCTATTCTACTCCCAGGAGGCTTATAACCATCTATAACTCCAGTTTAAGGGATCCAGCTCTGGCTTCCGTGGGTCCCAGGCACACACATGGTACATGGGCAAACACACAGAGAAAAAAAACACATACAAATAAAATACAGTGCTAAAGCATTTTTTTTAATTATTGAGGGAAATCCCTTCAATAAAGCTGGCAGTCTAGGAACAAAAGGGTTAAATGTGTTTACAGCTACCCAGTTGTTTAGAGATAGCAATAAGGAAGTTTCATGGGACTTTGAACCTCTGTAGACAATGGAAGGTGTTTGTTCAGTTGACTTTTCCAAAAAATGACTTCCTGCCAAGCAGTAGGCTGTGACACTCGCACACAATGGTCTGCACTTCCCACACAAGCCACTGAGAAATACTGATTTCCTGTGGGCTGTTTCCGAGGCTGCGTTGTGTTACAGGCAAGGAAAAGTGTGGGAGGGGACGGAAACGCCACGTTCAGTTCTTACAGTCTAACACGCCTGAGAAAGTTTTGAGCTATTAATGTAATGAGCTTAGATCCAAAAACAAATGGAGAACCTCAAAGCAGCCAAGGCCTACCATGAAGGAACGATAGCCGAGTTCTTAAGGATGCTAACATCTGTTCGGATGTCATATGGGATGTCATTACTCATCAACACACATTTAATTTGAGGAAATCCTGATTAAAAGCAACTATGCACAGTTAATGAATTGGCTTTCCCTCTGATCCTGATTTTCGTAGTCTACGGAGTGTTTCCTAATGCTCCATTGTGCGCCCTCTGGGTTTCGTGTTATTACATACTTGTGGGGGACAGATTTGCACCCTGATGGTGCTCTAAGGTCTTTTATTTATTTATTCATCAAAAAAACATTGATTTGCTCACAGGGCTGTGATCCAGGACAGGTATTGATTGCTGAAACACCGAAGGAATAGCTAAAGCTAGGACAATATCAATCAAGGTCAAGCTAGCCCACATTCAATAATACCGTGGAAGCCATACCATAATGCTCTACCATTCGATTCCAAAAGGACAAAATAATCAACAGTCTCCGCTTACAGCAAAGGCAAGAATTTTAGGTGCTTTTAAAATTATCTCCCACAATTTCTCCCTCTCTTCATTTGACAAAAGGCAGGTTTGAAAGCCTGCTTCCCGATGAGCCAAGCACACACTGTTAAGAAAACAGGAGTATCAGCTGGAGGTGTATCAATTAGTGGGGTGCTTGCCTCTCACATGTGAATTTGCAGGTTCAGGCCCTAGCATAACCTAAGCTGAGAATGTGGGCACACGCCAACAATCTCTCAGGAGGCAGAGACAGGAGGATCAGAAATTCAAGACTGTCCTCTGTGACATGGTGAGTCTGAGGACAGACAGGGCCTCAAACATGACACAGGGCCTCCCCCAATGAGACTCTGTCTCAAGAGGACAGCAAAGGAAGTAACAGCAGCAAGAATTTATTAAGAACCTGTTAGTAAGCAAACATAGGAGTGAGCATTTCACAAAGGGCATTTTCGTTAGACTATCTTTTGTACTTATGGAGGATAAAAGTGGGATTCTGTACACTGGTTGCTTGCTAAGGCAGTATTACCAGTAAGTGATAAAGCTATTTTAAATCAAAGTCCATCTCTCTCAAGAGCCCTGAGGTTCTTTCTTGGGGTACCCTGATCATCATGAGAAGCTCACACCTAAAAGATAGTTGGCTTTCTTCTCAGAGACCCTTATGCAGACCTGAGGCACGGAATATACTGTTGGGCACACCCCTACCCCCTTTCAATCCCGACAAGGATGGAGGGAAGGGAGGTGGGAAGGAGAAGAGATGGACTGCCCTTCACAGCCCTCACCCACCCTGCACCTTTGATGCTTGCATTTCAGTCTAGGAGAAGCAACTTCATGATGCCAATTCGCTTCCTCTAAATGTGGCTTTATTGTTTGGCAAATTTCAGCCTACAAGCGGTAAACAGCCTACAGAATAGTCCACAGAAGAGGACCCGTGGTGGGGCTATATTATCCATTATACCTCTGTCATAAACGCATAGCTAGAAATGTCTTTAAATGTGTCTAAAAATAGAGCACAGCTTGAAAGTGTCTGAAAGGTCAAGAGTAATTAGCAAAGGGAATAATAGCAGGCAACGCTTCAGCTTGAAACAGAGGAGGAGGGAATAGCTGGGAAAGCTTCAGCTTGAACCGGGGCAGGGGTGGGGATCAAAACCGAGGCTGCCCAGATTCACGCAGAAATGAGTGGAACTGGTTTCTAGAATGGGATTTGCTTACTCGGGCTGATTTCTCAATTCTCTCAGCTTCTTGTATTTCTCTCCTTACCACCCTCGCATTCCGTGTTGGGCCTCGTTTGCCACAAACCTTTACGCCATAATATAAGCTAGGATCAAAATTGTGATTCTTGACGAATAGACGATTTTGCTAATACTAGGGTAAATAGACAAAAATAACTGATATTTCGACATCTACCTAAAATAATTTTTATTGAAAAAAGATTCTTCTGACCACAATTTTTCCACCCTCCACTCCTCCCAGAGCCTTTCTCCCTTCTCCCCTCTTCCCCAGATCCACTCCTCTTCCATTTCCCTTCAGAAAAGAGCAGGCCTCCAAGAGACAACAACCAGACATGACAAAATAAGATACAGGAAGACAAGACAAAAGCCCTCATATCAAGTCTAGACAAGACAGCCCAAGAGGAGGCAAAGAGTTCCGAGAGCAGGCAAAACAGTTAGAGACACACTCACTTCAACTGTTAGGAGCAACACGAAACTATCAAGCTAACAGCTACAACATCTATGGAGAGGACCTGGTGCAGACCTATGGATGCTGGAGCTTGCTGCTTCAGCCTCTGTGAGCCCATATGAGCCTCTTAGTAGATCCAAGAGTCCCTGCTAAGTTGCACGATGTTCTCCCAGTGTTCTCCATCCCCTAATACTCCTATAGTCTTTTCCCACCCCCTCCCATGAGATTCCCTGAGCTCCAGTCCTAGGAGAGGAACCCAGTGGAGACCTCCAATTTAGTCTCTCTCTCTTTCTCATACACACACACACACACACACACAGGATGTCACAGGCAAATTGGAGTATAGACTACACCCATGCATAATTTTGTAGAATCTGTAAACCAATAAACTAAGAAAAATTGGAGAGCAACTCTATCAGATGAGTGACTGCAGAACAAGAGATAGTCTCTGGTGCAAGACAAAGAGAAAATCTTAGAAAATGGAGCAGGGGAGTACATCCAGCATCATTTCCTGGAGGCTCAGCCCGAGTGCGAATGATTGCACAACAAGTGAACTGTGAAGGTCGAAGCCATGGCTTAGGACAAGGGAAGAGTCTCAGAAAACTCACACTTCACTCTCAGTAGCCGATAATTAGACGGGGGGGGGGGGTAGTATTAGAAAAGGCTCACAGTAATCACATGTACAGACAGAGGAATGAGAAGAGACAGAAAGGAGAAAAGACAGGCAGACACTCAGAGAGGATTACAATGCCTACTGCCTAGTCCACGAGCCCTGTACCCCAGTTGTGGGGCAAACAACATAAAGGTAAGTGCAGAAAGCACAACAGACAAAGCATATGCTTGCGTCAGAAGACATCATGCCGACAGCCAGAGAAAGAAAAGATAACATAGAGGCAGGATCTGTGCCTGTGCTCAGGGAAGTGACTACGTGGAAGCAGACTCTATTTAATACCTGATTTTAATATTGTCAATTGCTTTCTCCTGCAATGTTTACTTCCTTGGTCTCCCTTTTTCCCCCCTCTCTCCCCTCATCCTACCATCTTCACTGTTTTATGTGAAACGGGCTCTTCCAAAGGACATGGCAGAAGAGGGGACAGAAATAGCATGAGAGCCAGAGAAACCATGAGTTTGCTATGAGATTGTGTCTCCTAAAAATGTCAGACAGTCCCTCCATAAAGTCTCACCAATATGGCTGCCTACATGAGCTGAACAAGAATGACACCATTAGACACATCAACACAGTGAGAGAAAACTCACAAGGACTCTGTCCTGGCTAGTTTTATATCAACATGGGACAAGCTAGAGTTAGCTGAAAGAAGGGAATCTCAATTGAGAAAATGCCTCCATAAGATCCAGCTGTTGGGCATTTTCTTAATTAGTGATCATAGGGAAGGACCCAACACATTATGGGTGGTGCCTCCCCTGGGCTGGTGGTTCTGGGTTCTATAAGAAAGGCTGAGCAAACCATGATGAGCAAGCCAGTAAGCAGCATCCCTCCACAGCCTCTGCATCAGCTCCTGCCTCCTGATTCTGACCCTGTTTAAGTCCCTGTTCTGACTTCCTTCAATGATGGACTATGATGTGTAAGTGTGAGTTAAAATAACCCCTTTCCTCCCCAAGTTCCTTTGGCCATGGTGTTTCATCACCGTGCTAGTAACTCTAGCTAAGAGAGACTCAACCCTGCACAAATAACTACAGGCAACTAAGAAATGGTGAGAACAGGAGAAATAGTCTGACCCAGAGAAGAGTACCCAAATTGGTTATCCAGTACTAAACGGTCAGCCGGAAAACATATCCACATAAGTCACACTATACAGAATGAGCAGGTTGTGTTTTACATATTTTGGAATAGATATACATATAGATAATATTTAATATATAATAAAATATAAGCATACAATTAAAGGAAAATAGGCTATGTGCTTGAAAGAGAACAAGAATGGGAAGGCACATGGGAAAGTTTGAAGGAAGAAAGGGGAAGGGGGAAATTCTATAACTATATTATAGTTTAAAAATAATAAAAAGATTCTGAGACTTCATATGAAACAATAATCTACTCTGTGAAGATGAGGTACTTACATATTAAAACACAAGGAGATCAGAAGTGTTTGAAAAGACGTACAGAAACGAGGAAATAACAGAGACAGCCTGAAGTCAGAGCAATAATATGTGTAAAGGGCAGAACAATAGCAACACTATAAAAAGCATGAAGGAAAAATTGAAATCCAGCACCAACATCGTAAAATTACATGCAGCAATGCAATAATTATAAAAATTAACTAAATTACGTCAGCACATCAATCAAAAGATACTATGCTAATAGTTTAAAACGAGACCTTACTATAAGGCTCATATTGAATAAGGGTGTACCCTCAGGTTAAAAGCAAAAGGACGGTGCAAAAACTACCATGAATGCACTCAAAACAAGCCTGGAGAGGAGCCCATCGGGTTGTTTACAGTGTATTTTTGAATGAAGATATTACCAGGGATGATGTTTAACATCATGACAGATGTCATGTTTAGGATCATGACAGAAGGCTAGAGCCACAAGATGCCATAACTCTCATAGATGGTACTTTACCCAGAAAATAAATAAATAAAAGCCTCACCATATATCAAGAAGAACTAATAAAAGTGCAAGAAAAATAAATAACTAACAATAACTGTTCAAGACTACAACAACCCTCTCAGTAACTGGTAGAACAAACAAACACAAAATGAGGAGAGAGGTCGCACAATGATGAAGGACAGTGACTTTGCTCTGAGCTTTCTTTCCAAGGCCCACATATCTGTTTTTACCCTTCATGCTTTATACCACAGTAGGAATATGGTGTAATATTCCATCCACTGCAGTAAGGCATGGAATGTAGACACTTTTTTAAAAGCATACACACCGAAAAAGAATGGATAAATTTACATCTACTAACAAAAATCTTGGGGTGGTTGCCTAAAATGTACAAAAGGATAAAAAAAAACAAAACCAAACATTAAGCTAAGATACTCATAAATGGATTTAGCAGTGATATAGGACACATGTTCAATATAGAAAATGCAACCCTATTTTTATAAACAACCAAGTTTGATATCCCAATAAAAGTAATTTGAGAAAATGAATAAAATCATACAACTGACCACTAAAGTGAAAAACTGAAATCATATTTAATATTTTAAATATATAAACAAAAATGTGTCTATAAAGTTTGTTTTAAAAAAACTACTTTCTTGTGCATGCTGAATTAAACCAGATTGGCTTTTATTATTCTAGAAGTGACCAGTGAACTATATATTGGGGCACGGCAACATCGTTTTCAAACTAAGTTTTCTATGTCAACCAAAGAAAACAGCAATTTTGATTTTCATTGTGTCATGTTCAGTGATATTTTACTGATAAATGTTGTTCATGCCTTCATTTTCTGAATTTGAAGTAGTGTGGAAACAATAAGAAAAAAAATCACTACATTTTCCTCTTGTCTTCTAGATAGCAACGTGGCAGATCTGTGCCCATGGAGGATGCCACCAGCCATACCACCTTCGATCACTGGCAAACCTCAGAAATTTCTTGGTACTGATTATCCTTGAGAGTTACTGGTCAGAGGGGTTAGCACATGGGTTGAAAACCTGCTGAGCCCAGAGTAATAAAAATCAAATTCAAATTCCCCACAGAATGAAGTTGTCTACAGTCTAACATACCTCCATGCCTGTCCTGTCTTTTTTCTCTCTTCCTTTCTGCCCTTTCTTACAGACTCATGGATCAGTCTCTACTTCAACCATGAAGTCATCCCTTAAACATCTGGGCCAGCCGAGGATATTTTCTTTACGGATTCCCATTTCACACAAAACCACTGTCCCATTTTAATGCAAAATCTGTCCCTCTTTTAATTCCTAACCTGATAGATATACAAATACATGCTTATTATCTAGTCTTTCACTACAGAAGCCAAAGTAATAAGGAATTCTATATTACCATGGTGACATTTTTGGCTATTCACTGGCATTACCATTATATGGAAAACCTAAATTAAAAACTCCACATTTCTTGACCAGTAAGCCATACCTACCTACCTCAAGCCAATGCTATGAGAACATAAAGCTTCTTTGTATAAATCCATCACAAAAATAACAACAATACCCCTCCATCATAATGATTTTATTCTTGAAAATCAAAAAAAACTGAAGTATGAAGTTTATAGAACTTTTAGAAGTTTATTGCCTGAAGGTATGACTTTTTTTTTTTTTTTGAGACAGGGTTCCTCTGTAGCTTTGGAGCCTGTCCTGGAACTAGCTCTTGTAGACCATACTGGCCTCGAACTCACAGAGATCTGCTGCCTCTGCCTCCCTAGTGCTGGGATTAAAGGTTTGGATTAAAGGTTTTGGCTTATAGCTTAGAGGGGAGACGGGAGAGAAAAAAAGTCCCATGAAAAAAGCAACCTTAAACAATGGGTTAATTTGCTATGTTTAACCTTAAGATTGGATCAGAAGTCTGACAGAATAAATTAGCCCAGTCTTAAAATGTTAAAATAGAGGAAAAATTGGGGAATAACCCTTGTCTTCTGTGAGCTACCTGGACGCACACCTGGGCAAACTTGTGGCTACAAATACGGTGATTTAATTCTCACTCAATTGACCTGCAGAGCTAAAACCAGCTCTGCATATCTAGTTAAGCTTGGAGATTTTATAATCACAGCAACCCACGCTGAGACTCTATTGTTTGAAGCAGCGGACATGATTTCTAGCTCCATTTTCAGCATCTGCCATTTCAACGCTGTACACATTTTTATTTTCATTTTCTTATTACTCTTTGAGAATTTCATACAAGAGATTTTGATCATATTCTTCCTCTTCCTTCTGAAGAGATCTTACAGATCTCTAAAGTATCAAAATATGATTGTGCCTACTGGTTCTCTTTGTTTATCTAAAAATTTCACAGTGACTTCTTTTTCTCTAAGCACGTGGTGTTTCCTACCTCAAACTGAAACCATTATAAATTCAGATGCAGACATCAAGGCCCATAAAGAATCTGGTGTATTATAAAACAAATAAAAAGACTATGCCTAATGAAAGTGGGTCCCCGCTGGTTTCACATAAATGAAGATTTATTGCAGTTTAATGTTTGCTAAGCATTAAAAATGCTCCGAAAGAATTTGTTCAGAGAGTTCTACATCACTTTTTTTTCCTTCTGTAGCAAGTCTCTTGTCTCCTGATGCTTCCTCTTACTGTGTCCTCTGCGTCATTGCTGTACACTGAGGAGGGAAAGGAGATGGGGGGATGCAGTGAATCAAAACATAAATACTGACTAACCCTGGGTTAATTTTAATGCACTTCAGTGTTTATTTTCACCTTTATTTTCTGGGTTTTACCAAATGTACCATTTAGTTTTCTTTTTCACAATTACAGTTTACTCCGTTTATATCTGAAAAGAACATATTGATTTAAAAGTTCCACTCGCCCTTCACTGTCTAAAGCTGAGCTCTTTACGGTTTCCTCTCCCGGGCCTTTTCAGGATTAGGTAGGGATTTGGCAGGACTCACATTACTCCTTGAGGTGAGAGGCCAAAGAGGAAGGTGCGGCGCTGGCCAGTTCACCAAAAAGAGCACACAGGTGTATAAGCATGAACACACACACACATACAAGCATGCACATGTGCATACATACACACATAGCTTCTCCTTTGAACCCAACATTAGAGTTGGGGGACTACTGTAAATATTTTCTTAAAACTTCTTCAAACAAATAGTATGCATTTCTCTCTTCATTTTATAATTTTACGTTACAATTTGCAAGTTTTTAAGAGGAACGTTTGTGTTTTAAGTTTATCTTCACTGACAAATAAAAAATATATACTGGTGGAGTACCAGTGAATTTTTAATACTTGTATACATTGTGTAATGTTTTAAATAGCTATTTTATGAATTCTTTGCAAACGTCATATGATATTTTTTGATCATATTCCTCTCACTCCATCAGCTTTTCTTAGATCCTTCACCACCTCCCTAATCACATTTTAACTTTATAATTTTACAAAATTCTCATTGATTTTCCTCTGCTTACTCTTTGAGAGTAGAGAAAAATATATCTACCTTGCATTCATGTGGTCAGAATACAGCATTATAGTATGTGTGTGTTCTTAGAAATTCAGCAGAACCTGACTCATTTTCTGATCTTTTTAATGGTACTGTGAAGAAGCAGAGACAAAAGAAAGGACAGTAGGTGGATAAATAGGTACATCTTAGTAGTTTGCTACTTTCATTCAACACTCATAAAGAAAATGAGGAAAATTATACCTTTACCTAGGAAATATAGGAAAACAGAGTGCATACTTCAATTCATAAAGTGATTATTCAACCAGCAGTTACAAATTTAGTTTTTAAAGGCTACCTGAAAGTTTTAATTATTTTTGTGATTTGGCCTCATTATAATTTGTAGCCACTTTTATTAATAGAGAATTTTTTTTAAACAATGATCTCTCTTTGAATGATTCCACTGCATTGCAAAGCTAAGCTAAGACCTGGAAGAACTAAAGCCAAAGAAAAGGACTCTGATCTTATTCACACACCGGAAAAAAAAATGTCTCCAGGTTCTGTCTCTGATTGCTGCCCACAAGTGAGTTGATAATTCAGTTTATAGTTTCTCTGCTAACAACAGACCTGCAGCTTTTGAGTGATCACAGTAATCCCCCAGGGCCGTTGTTTACAATGAGGTTTTTAAATTCAATGCTGTCACAGCGGGCGGTTTTCTTCTCTAACACACTGAACTTGCTGATGGTCCATATGCTCCTAACGAATTTCCCAGGTGCTAAGCATCACCCAACCCATATCCTCGGCATCCTATATGGGGACTTAAGGCTGCTTTTGTCATTCTCTTAAGACTCTGTAAGTTGCTCTTTGGGGAGGAAAGTTTGAAATGGCTGGTGGAAACAATAGAGTTTTACATGCCTGCATTATCAGGGCAGATGTACTGTCAGGAGAATCCACTTCTGAGAGAAGGAAACAAAAGCTATTCACTGAACAACATCTTTGGGAAACTCTTATGGGAATACATGTTTGAGGTGTCTTGATATGTGCTTTCATATTGCAGAGGGAAAAGTCTTGTCTTCCCCACTGTAAAAAGCAGTATACAGGGTTTTTTATCTCCATATGCCTGGCTACATTTAGGGTAAGTGACCAACCTATCCCATTGTTAGCCTTGAACAGTACAGGATTCCAAATTAATTTTAATTATCAATGTATTTATTTTCAAGCTAAATTGAAATAAGGGTTATTGAGTTAATTATACAAGTGTATATGTAATAGAACAAATAGAAAGTACAGAAAAAGTTATTTTGTCTGCTTTTTCCTTAATTTATTTAGTTCCTTCTTTGAGTATGTTATCTAAAAAAACTCTATGTGGTATACATAATTCATTTCCCCATTTTACAGAGCAATTATAACTCCAAAACCCCACCTTTATGGACTTGATAATTTTGCTCAATTTGGCAGATGCAGTAATCAATATTATATAATGCATATGGGAGCATTAAGTAGCTGCTCAGAAAATGAATCCCTTTCCATACTTTGTATCTACCACCAGAGTGGCCAGACTTCATGGATGACAGACTTCTGCATCCTCTGGAGAGGGTCCAGAAGATAAGACATGTAACCTCCCACCAGCCTCTACCACCAGGATACCAACCTGGTATCCCTCCCTACCTAGGATTTTGAGCCTATCATGAGGATTCAAGGAAAAAGAAATATCAACCATTTGCTTCTAGCACTATAACAGCACCAAAGACCTAGCTTTCATTGATGATGTTGGTAGCAAAATCAAAAATATGAGTGTTGAGGCAGTAGTACCAGGAGCATTGTTATCAGTGTGCATTCCAGTGTGGCTATGGAGTCCTGAATCTAATGCTGTGTCTGGCTCTCAGACTTTTCATCAGTTTTGTGGTCTACCTGATGCCTTGTAGGCAAATATCTTCTCAACTAAAGCTAACCTTAACTGGAGACCTACACACTCATCAGCTTTCTGGGACTAATGGAAACCATCTCCTTGTTTCTACACTACTCCCTCAGTTACCACCAACAGTAAATACAGCATTATTGGTTGTCTCCTAAAATTCCTTCTTCCCTTTTTCCTTCAGCTGTGAGCGGGAGGATTGTCTGTATTCTGTGAATCATGTTTTAAATAAATGCTGATTGGGCAGGCAGGAAGTATAGGTGGATCAACCAGACAGGAAGTAGAGGCAGGGCAGGGCGATGAGAACAGGAGTATTCAGGGAAGCAGGAAGCTCCCTCCAGCAGTTCTGCCCAGACCACAAAGGAAGCAAGATGTGACCTGCCCAGCTGAGAAAGGTACCGAGCCATGTGGCTAACATAGATAAGAATAATGGATTAATACAAGCTACAAGAGCTAATAAGTAGCCTGAGCTAATGGGCCAATCAGTTTTATAACTTATGGAGATCTCTGTGTGATTTTCTTTGGGACTTACTGGCTGTGGGGTATCGGGAGGGACAGAAACCCCACAAGCCAGCCCTCATGTTACATAGCTCTAATTGGGCACATGGTCAATTAGATGCCATTTCCTACAACTAGTTTGGTTCCTGTTCTAGATTATGACAAGTGAGTGTGTAAGGACAATGTCAATGTCGTGCTAAAATAGAAAGCAGCATTCTCCCCAATTCACTTTTCCCCTGCTTTCCATCTAGAAAGCACACATAAGGACAGGAATTGCAGCAGTTATTTTAGACTTTGAGTGGAGAGAAGCAGAGCAACAATGTAGAAGGAGTACTGGTCCTGAATGAGGTGTAGTCAACAGTCAAGGTCTGTAAGCCTTGGATGAATACTTGTAAAATCAGCGAGCATTTGTCATCTTAAAGCTGTTGTTATTGGGGCTTAGTTTATTCTAGTAATGTGGGCAGAGGCATCTTCAACAGTAAACAACTGCTTGTCAGTCATCTTCAACTTTGGGGTCTGTTGAAACTTTTCTCATGAGGAAGGAAGAATCGTTTCTCCTGCCCACCACTTTAAGTTTTTTGAAACTCAGTCACTTTGTCCAATGACCATAACAACTATTCAGCAGTAACACACACAAGAGGTAAGCAAAGGGAGCTTCTTGGGCACTTGACCCACAGCGGCAGAAACTGAAGCCTGGAGTTGCATAGTGAGACACCAAAAACTCTAATGAGCGTGGAAAGGTCAGGTCTCCATTTTACAGGCTGCTTGGAAAGTGGCATGGGGCCTTTCTTTAGCATTTAAATAATAGTGTCAAGCTGCCTTCCCTTCTGAGGTTCATGCCACACTTTCTAAATAGAAGCAGAAATCAAAGAAAACAGCTGTGTTGCAGTGTGCGATACTTACTTCTGTTACTGACAAAATAGCAGTTGGGGTCATTTTTTTTTTTTATTTATCACGCTGAACAACTGTTCCAAAAGTAAGCTTCTCTTTTTCCATAATCTCTGTTTCATAAATTCACGTTAACTAAGTCAAGGGCAATTCTGTTATAACAATTGTCTCGTCTTAGCTCACAGTTGACTATTCCCATGTGCATGAGATAAAAACACAAGAAAGCAAGTGGCTTTGCTAAACATTCTGGAATGCAGAGAAGCCAGCCCAGCATGGACGCTATGTGGCTGCAGTTACATTTAAGTCAGCATGAACCTAACTGGTTGTCATAAATGACCGTGTATGTTAGAGTCTTAATTCGACTGAAAATACTTCATAGTGGGTATTTTTCTTCTTTCTTTAGGGTTAAAGAGAAAATCCCAAATTTTTTCCCTTCTTCAGCTCATGTTCCCTAAGCAGTAGAAAAAAACAGAATGCTAGTCCTGTACGTCTGAGTGACTGACTGCAAGAGCTAAGGTTACCTTTACTGATGACTTTCTTTATCCATCCAGAATCCTAGAAAATTTTCAAGTACAACTGAATATTAGAAGAAACAGAAATACACACATACACCATGGGGAAGAGTCACCTTGAAACACACCAGTTTTCTTCCAAGTGTGTTAAAAAAAAAAAAAAAAACAAAAGGTTCATATCTTTCCCCTCCGTTTTTATATTTACCAGGACAAGTATATCTTTAATTGTATGAGAATGACCATCAAAGAACTCTGCTGTCAGAAATGATTGATTTAAAGTGCTGGTAACATTAGCCTAAGGCAGCCTAAGAGATGAGCAAGAAGATTAATCACAGAACTTTGAATAGAACTAAGCAAACCACAGCCAAATAGATAATGTTTCACAAAGAATTCATGCTCTCTGAATGCTGGGGTTTCTTCTACCACTTACATTCCATAATGGCTATAAATTCCATTAGCACTAAATATCCACTGAGCTCTAAGCCAAGAAGAGGAACAAAATATCAAAACAGCATTGTGTGTTTCAACTACGACTTATAGAGTGCCTCCCCTGTGCTGGGCACTGGAGCAGGAGATCACAGTATAGCAATGAATAAGACACAGTGCCTAAAGCCTGGATGGGCTTGGAGAAGCGGTGATTTTAGACCTTGGAATGGGTCATTTCAATGTGTAGATGGTGTGACGTCGCACACAGAAGTGTGTGTGGAAGTGGCTGGGTTCAAATTCTGACCCTACTGTGCATTTACGTGTTTCCTCACTCATAAGTGTGATTAATAATCGTACCTGACTTACAGGACTCCTGCCTGGATTCGAGGAGAGAATGTATTGAAATCATTTTCAAATACCTTTTGATATAAAATACTTAATAATTACAATTAATACTTATTTGCTAATGAGAGCGTCCTTCAAAAGAACAAAAGGGAGAGACTTTACCACCTAGTGCTATAGTTGTACTACATCCTGGAAGGAAGACACCACGAAAAGAAGAGGATTACTTGACAGTTAATGACAGAGGGGATCAAAGAGTGAAACCATGCCACCAGCGCCAGTTAGTGTTGCCCAAATGCAACCATTTGCTTAGTGCAGATACGAGAATCTGGATGGAGGATGTAACTTTGACCTGGATATTCTAGTATCACAGACACAACAGTAGCTGCAAATCCAGGCTGCACAAATCCTGTATGCAATAGAAAAGGAAAGCATTTTATGCACGGGGTGTGCTCCGATTTGTCCCCATTGAAAGACTACACTTGAGGGCTGAAGAGATAGCTCAGCCCTTAAGAGCATTGGCTGTTTGTCAATTCCCAGCACCCACATGGCAGCTCACTACTGTCTGTAATTCAAGTTCCAGGGGATCTTACACCTTTACACAGACATGCAGGTCAAACACCAATGCACATAAAAATTTTTAAAAATTAAAAAAAATCACACTTTATCCACAAGGACAGGGTACTGAAGTGGGGTGCAGTGACACCTCAGAAGACTATTATTCAAGTTCGGGCCCCAAATTTTGAAAGTAAAGTTAGGGTAGAGCCTACAGAACTAGAAGGTAGAGGGTGGATTCAAAATCCATTTTGGATGTTAGAGGCCTCAACATTTCATTTGTGTAGAGTGAGGGAGAAGGGGAAATTGAAATTTTCCAGGATTCATATTTGAGCAAGTGTGAGGACGACATATTTACTTAAGAAAGAAACAGAGAGGGAGAAGAGATTTCAAAGAGAAAGTTGTGCATTCACACTTGATTGCCCACAGGGCAGACATCTAAGTAGACATCTCAGGGGAGTGTTTAGGCTTTCCTAGGGGGGCTCTCGAGAGGGAAAAAAATGGTTACAGTCTCAGACACTGTGTTGTGGTGGGATAAAACTCCCCAAGGAATGAAAAAGAAGGAAGGGGAGAAAGAAGGAGGGAAAGGAGGGCGGGGAGGAGGAGGAAGAGGTAGTAGAAGTGTCAGGACTCCATCAGAGAGGAGAAGAAACCTCTGGGTGAAAATCGGACATACTTCAAGGTCATCTGGAAACCTGGAGGGTTTAGTTCTGTGCCAAACAAAGGCAACAGCGAGTCTCACAATAAGGAGGCGAGGGTGAACCATACCGAGAACTAAAGAGCCTGTGAGTGGGCGGGAACCGAACACCACCCTTTGAAGTCTCGGGCCTTTGGTGTTCTTAACGCGAGCCAATTGCCGAAGCAGTGTGGGCACAAGCAGATTGTACAGAAATGAAAAGTCAACAGGAGGAGGTGGGGACGTCTGGCTTTGAAGTGGCGCAGCCTGCTGGGGCAGCAGCTGCCAGGCCGTGGACGGTCCTGAGAAGGCATGGGTGGTTTCTCCGACAGAAAAAGCTACAGAGTGGGGGTTCAGATAGCTGGAAGCCACAAGTGGGTGGCAAATGAGGGCGTCCTCGGCAGGCTTTTCCAGCTTCCAGTACACACCCAATTATCCTTGCTTCTAATTTGCGGAGGGTCTAAACTAAGCCGGGTGCTGTGACGGAGAGATCCGTTAAACCAATCGTGGCTCTACCTGTAATGTTGACTCTACCTGATTTACTCACTAAAATGACTATGCAAATATCCGGTACCATGGTTGGCTCACTCATCAAATAATCAGGCCTAACCACAAGTAAAATTAATATGTTTAAAAAAGAATCAAATATATTTGAGTATGGTGAAAGATGAAAAACTAGAGGATTTTGATAAAAGAGTCGCAGCATAGACTTGACCTTAACCTACTGAAATGTATTGGAACAGGCTATGCTAAATAAATTATTTCTTCTCTAGGTTTCCTGTAAATACCATATTTTAAGCATTTTGTATCATTTCCCCATGTCCAGCAAGGCTCAGAACATTCGATAGGGGTTTCCCATAAATATTTATGGATTGATCTTTATTTTTTTCTGCTTGAAATGTTTTCTATACAAAGCACAGAGGTTACCACTGTGACCACCAGCAATGCATCCCTGGTGCTACCCATCAGTGTCACAACGCTGTCCCCACAACACAGCAAGTAAGTGAACCATGGCAAACACCACCATCCAATTGCCACATAAAGCAGATATGTTGGGCTCTGTGCAATAGGCAATCTTCTTTAACTGTGGAGTGATTAAATTGCCAAGCACAGATTCTAATTGTTTAAACGTGTTGGTGCTGGGAGCTGATAGTCCAGTTAGCCTGCTCATCAGAAGGCCTCTGAGAGGCAGAGCAGATGCAGGAGGGAACCAAGAGAACAGTCGTGTGCTCTGGGATGAATTCACACAGGACATTTTCATTCTAGGCAAAGCATAGTTGCCGCTATTTCATTGCTGCTGCTACTGCAGCCTCGGGCACAGATATGCTTTGACTAAAGAGGCAGAAAACAGCCAACACTCTGGCTAACTTACCAGCATGTCAGCTGGCTGGTGCTGTATTTATATCTCCATGATAGAGGTTGCTGATGCATCTGGATCTGTGTTTTAGAGATAAAATAATTTCCTATAAGGATAAAGGGGTAAAGAATATTTTAAGCCACGAACTCAGAACAATATTTAGGAGAAAAATCGGGCCTGGTCATGTGGAGGCTGATGCTTTTAGATCTGGGGAAGAGGGTAACTCTCCTTTAAATGGTTCTGTTACAGTTGGGGGATCAAAAAATTGAGAACCAAGTCTTTATTTCAAGCTGTTAAATAATGCAATACTTGACTAGGGAACTTAGACACCGTGTGCTTCCCAGGAGCACAGTGCTCAGCTTTGCTCTCAAATTCCCACTGTAGGGACTGGTAGAATCTAGTCCGGAATTAAAACCTAGCCCTGGACACCAGAAGAAAAGCACTGTCCTTCCATGTTGGAAATAGAATTCTGGGTAGATTTCTAATCTCCAGCCACAGCACAAGGAAGGGCTGCCATGGACACTGGATGGGTCTAACGGAACTGAAGCAGGCAAGAAAGCAAGAAATCCATGATGTGACGCTGTTTACTCTTCTGAATGCCAGGCCTTCCTGGGTCTTCTCTCATCGAGAATTTAATGTAAGGTTTTTCTCGACTCTGTGGTTTGCTTCTCCTCCCCTCCTTCTTCCTGTCTGGACTTGAAGGACCCTAATGAAACATTTGGGAAGAGCAGGAAGTGGGCTCATTTCTCCCAGAACCCACTCAACTCCCACGGTGCCTGGCAAGTGTAGGCTACCTTCTGGATGCAAAAGAAAGTTGAAAATCGTGAGACTTTGCAATTGAGGGGGAATAAACGAAGGGAAACACTAGGGAAGCTACACTTATCTGTTGACTTAATAAGCCTGCTTTCAGAATTTACCGTGTGCTATTCACTGAGCTAGGTTAAAAGGACAGAGCTCTGATGTTGTCCTTTTGAGAAAGAACTTACTGATTTGTCTCCACAACTAAATAAAGAATTCTTTAGAGAATATCCAGTCCATGCATTAGCAAAATCAAAAAAAATAAAAGACCACCCATTGAACTTGTAGCATAGTAATAAGGGCAAATCTGATATTAGGCATTAGTTGGAAACAAAAATATAATCTGGTTGAAGCATGACCAAGAAGAGTAAACAACAGAAAATAAAACCAGCAAACAACAAGCTAAGTTTGAAAATAGCACCATGAGATCTCTACAGAATTAAACTCTGGGGGCAAATATAAGAGAAACAGAGACAGGACAATATCTTGATACTTCAACCTGTTACTAACTGGAATCTCAGAGAGGAGGAAGAGGGACAGGGAGGGAGAAAGAAAATAGTACAATCATGATAGAGAAAGACTTAACGAGCCTACAAGAGGCATGGCTTCCTGTGGCCATAGGCAGGCGGTTCTACTGTGCAAATGAATATTACAGGGACTTTTAAAAAACGTTTCAAAATGCTGAGCAAGAAGGAAGTTGGAGTGTTACTATTTCCTGATTGTAACACTTCCTATAAAAGTGTAGAACCCAAGATAGAATGACACTGATGTAAAGGCAGAAAAATAGCGCAATGAACCTGTCCACTCCTCCATGTCCAGTTGACTTCTTACTGTCTTTTTTTCTAAAATTAAACACTTTATGAATCTAATTTGTCTTTGACAATTCCTACATGTATATGCCTCCCATGTTCCCTTATCTCCATCCTATTAGCTGCCCCTTCCTCCCTCAGGCCATTTCCATGTACATGTCCTTCTGTGTCGTAGAACCAACCAAACTTAGTCAGTGTTATGATTTTAATCGCAGAACTCTCAAAGGAGCCTAAAGATAACAGCCATTATTATCTTCTCTCTAAAGATACTTTATAGCCAATAGTTGAGCAAGCCTGGCTCTAGAGCCCATGAGCTTCTCTCCAATCTATGCCTGGTTCTTGATGGTCCAGGCTTATAGAGGCCCAGTGTCAGGAGCCCTAGCTACTGTGAATGTGTAGCTGCAATGGCTGGGTCATGCCCCGAAGATGGCATTTCGCTGCCTCTTTGCTCTCTTCCAGAGCTTACATTCTATCTGCCCTGTCTGCAATATCCTCTGAGCATTGGAGGAGGCAAAGTAAACGTCCCCTTGGAGCTGAGCGCTCAGCAACCCTTCTTCTCAGCACTCTAAGCAGCCAAAAGAATCTGCGACTGTTTGTTGTAAAGAGAAATTTCCCTGATGAAGGCCAAGGGTAGCAGTTGTTTGTGGATATAGATATGGATGTTTACAAGACAGCTTGGACTCCCTTCTTTTTACAGTATTTTTTGTACAGTGTTAAATAAAAATTAACCATATGCACACAGTATACAGTGTGTTTGGATATATGTGTATGCCTGCAGAATGGCTATTCACCAAGCTAATAGATGTGTTCATTACTTGATACAATTTTATGTTTTGGTGAAGATGTTTAAAATGCACCCTTATCAATTTTCAACTTCATGATATCTTTCAAATATTATAACCATGTTGTACAATAGAGTGGTGTAGGAGGTCCTTCTGTTTATGTGTTGCTTGTATTAGTTAATGAAATAGAAACTGCCTTGGCCTTTTGATAGGGCAGAACTTAGATATGTGGGGAGACAGAACTGAATTCTGGGAGGAAGAAAGAGTAGGGAGAGCCACCATGGAGCCGCCAGAGACAGACATGCCGAATCTTTCCTGGTAGGCCATGAACTTGTGGTGATATACAGATTAATAGAAATGGGTTAAATCAAGATGTGAGAATTAGCCAATAAGAGGCTAGAGATAATGGGCCAAGCAGTGTTTTATTTAATACAATTTCTGTGTGGTTATTTTGGGTGTAAGCTAGCCAGGCTGCCGGGACAAACAAGGGGCCCCTCTCATTTACAACAATAGAGGGCCTGAACTTACTCTTTCTAACTTAAGTTTGGGGTTATCTCAAATTGTTCCCATCCTCTCTGTCTTGATGACACATTTTAGAGTTGACAACTCATTGAGATTCTGATTATTTGCATTTCTGTATCTGGCTTATTTTACTCAGCTCAGTGTACAACCATGGCTTCGCAATTAACAAGACCCTTTTCTTTGTAAAGGATGAACATTGTTTGAATGTGCATCTATACAACATTACCATATACACTGATGGATACTAAAGTTGAATCTATCCTTGGCTATTGAGTATAAGGCTATAATTAACATGGGCACCATAATGTTTTTTATGTTAAATACTGACTCAGATGTAGAATTTTTGTCTCATTTTTATTTTTGAGTTATCTCTATACTGTCTTCTTCTTTTTGGTTTTTCTGTATGACCCTTATACTGTCTTCTATAATGAATGTACTAAGTTACATTGATAAATTAGTATACAAACATTCCTTTTCCTTCATACTCTTGCTAACACTTGTATCTTCTTTTTTTGATAATAGTCATCTTAGCAAGCATGAAACTTGCTGAGGCTTGGATATTTGCATGTGTGTAATCATTAGTGAAATTGAGTGATGTATGTGTGTGCGAAGGCATACACACATACACACACACAGTCATACCTGGTTGAGCATCTGTAAGTCTTCATTCGACTTACAAATATCTTTCAGGCCTTTTCCCCAAGTGGCTTTTTATTTTCAAAAGATCCATTAAGTAAATCAATAGGCAATCCAGCTACCTACTAAAATATGACATTTACCCAATTTGTATTTTCAAAATGTGTGAACTACTGGGGTTCAATAGGAAAAACACTATCAAATAGGTGGCAAAAGACATAAACAGCTCAGAAAGATAGTGTACAAATGGAAATAAGAGACAGGATTTTGTTCAGTATTCTAAGACATTACAAAAATGCAAAATAATATAAAGCAAATACATGCTTTGCCCTCTATGTGTACAATAAACATTACTGGCAACACAAAATGCTGTTATTAAGGTGAAGCAACTGGAATCTTTTCTCCTATGGGAATAAAATGACAAATTTGGTTTTGGAAAATAGGTTCCCAGATTCTTCCAATGTTAAAAAATATACCCACTCCATTACCCAGGAATTTTTCCAAGAGAAGTAACAATGCATGTCCATAAAAAATTATTTTCATAAAAATGCTCACAGCAGCTTGGTTCATAATCACCCCTAAGTCAAACCAAGAAATGAACATTTCACTGTATCAAACTATATGTCAATAAAAATAAAATTAAAGGTTAACAACTGAAGAAAGTTCTGAGTGTGAAAATTTATAATATATCCCACGTCCTAAGCAAATGTATTTTTAATCATATTAACATAATTTTCTAAATACAATAATGAAAAATTAATTTGCCTTAAATTAACATAAAGGTGTGTCCCAAATTCTTTCAATGATATTTAATCATACTATATGTTGTAATTATGTCTATGGCAAAAATTATAAGCAATGATTCCAGAATTCAATATCTAGCAAGTGGTCAAAAATATTTGGAAGTACTGCAATGATAATATCAGATGTGGAAGGACTCACCAGCCATCCAGATACCCTTTCAGGACGTTATCTACTTACATTAAGCTGTGTGGAATGAATAGTCCTTTACAGTATGTGAACATATGTCTCTGTGATTGGTTTAGTAAAGAAGCTGATGGGCCAGTAGCTGGACAAGGTAAGTTTAGGGGGAGAGCTAAACAGAGAATGCTGGGAAAAGTATGACAGAGTCTGGGGAGTTGGGAGCAGATGCAGAAAGAAGCGAGATGGGCATGCGGTACTGAGAAAAGGTGCCAAGCCATGTGTCAAAGCACAGATAAGAAATATGGGTTAATTTAAATGTAACAGTTAGCTAGTAACAAGCCTGAACTATTGGCAGAGCATTTATAATTAGTATTAAGCCTCTGTGTGGTTACTTGGGGGTGGCTTTCAGGACAGAAACTTACACTAACAAAGCTATTACAAAGCAAAGGAGGGGCAGAGTGAGAATGAGTATGAGAACATTGTCATAGAAAACAATTGGTGGCGATATTAGGATATATATGTGAAATATCAGTGTCTTGCATAAATATCTAAATGCTGGTATGCTCAATAATTTTTGTTTACATACATTTGTATTCTCTAATACACAATCTGTATTGCATTTCTACAGAACTTGTCCTTCTCTTAGTTGTAGACAATGATACAGAGAAAAGAATATGGATTCAAAGAAATCGGAATAGGAGCGTAGAGGCCTTTTCACCTAATAGCCTAGTTTGGTATGGACATATTCTTTCCAACTCCAATTCCTTCCTCTATAAATCTAAGAAAATGCATTCTTCTAGAAGTCACTGTGAGAATTAAGTATGATATCTCCCTAAAACTTTTTGAATAAAGTGGCTAATGAGAAAATATATCACCTTCACATTTTTTTTTCATTACTCCTTGGCCTTTTGGCTAAGACGAGAGGTGAGAATTGACTTTCCCTGGGATTTTTGCTTTTCATTTGAAGGAGTTAGATGTCTATCTACAGTCAACTGTATCAGTTCGGTTCTTCAAGGGAAAATGAGGTTATAGTTGTAGTATCTCAATTGGCGAGTCCATAAACCCAAGCTAGGTTATCACCTTCTAGTGTCTCCTTGAGAGCTAAAAACCTCAAAACAAGAAGTTTGCATTTTAGAGATGCGTGTTTTGATCAAATATGGCTTAGAATCTCATATACAAGATGTCCAAAGAGTACAGTTTTTTAATATAACTATAATCCTGAAGAATGAGTACTTATAGGTAGAGTTCAGCTGTTTCTAAGAGAAATAAAAGACGGGATTTTCTTCCCCTTCATCTCCATCAATCGCTTTTGTAACAATAACAGAATTGTATAACCTAGGAACAATCCAACTATTTTGTTCATGCAGTTCAAAAGAATTGACTGCAAAAAGAAAATAAAACAAAAACAAAGAAAACTAGCCAATGGGTGTTGCAATAAGTCATAGCATACATACATTAACCTAATTTCAGGAGGCCCCTTTATTTGAACTCAGACAATTATGTTGACAAGGAAAGTATGTATTCAGAAAAAGAGTCTGCATTTAATTGCCCTGATTCCTGGATGCTATTTGAATGAACCTCAGTATACCTTCCTGAAGCAAAAACCATCCACTTTCCTTCTTAAATTACAGTAACATTTTATTTCAATGCCATAAAAAATACATTAGGTATCATGCCACATCCGGTCCATGAGAACATTGATAAACTCTCAATTTCACTGGTTTTAGGAAATAATCTCATAGGTGTGCTATTAACCCACTGTACTATTTGAAAGGACAGCAAAGGAAACTGGACAAGAGCCCCTGACGGTCTATAACAGGCTGCCACCAAACAGCCACAATGCTCCTTTCCCTGCACCCACGTTTCTTTCCAGACTTGACTTAGCATATTTCAGTCATATTCCATATCTTCTAGAATAAGAACAGGTTGTGTGACTTGTTCTGGTGTTCTGAATGGAGTGAGCCAGAAGCAACTTTACTACGATACTGACCTAGATTTCAAGAGACCCTACAAGTCTAATTTCTCCTTTAGAAGACATGAGGAAGCCCGTGGTGAAGTTCAGCCCCATCTCAATGCTACTCTGGCCATCCCACCCCAGCCGAGTGTATTATTGGTCTTAGACCCATGAGACAGCTCAGGAGAGCAGAAGAGGTCCTGGTCCAGATCTGACACATACTCAATAAAGGATGATTCTCATGCAAATACATTTTGACACAGTTTTTGAGAGGGCAATAGATAACTGATAACACAGAATGCAGGTAGAATCTGTAAATATGGATGTCATAAAAAACGCTTCAATTTATCTTTAGAAGAGGAAGCTTTACTTAATAAGTCATGAGTAAATTTAACCAAAATTTCTTTTAGAATTATGCAAGACACTGTTACAGATAATAAAATTGTCATGGTTTGTGAGCATCATAAATAACATGATTTTGTGTTCCACTTACTTATACCACACATGCTCATGCCTCTAGACAAATTAGTATTCACAATGGTTCTTTCACACAGCACAATTTTCCAAACAGTTTTGGGATGACTGATAATTTCTTAAATTTGAAATATACTTTAATAAATACACCTGTCTTGAAATGTAGCAGTTTCCCCACCCAGACTAAATGTAATCCAATCTGATTTGCTTAAGTCTTTTAGAGGAACTGGAGAGATGGCTCAACAGCTAAGAACACAAACCACTCTGAGAAGATCTGAATTCACTTTCTAGCACCTACACCAGGCAGCTCACAACCGCCTGTAACTCAAAGTCCAAGCACCCAGTGCCTCTGGCCTCTGAGGGTATGGTTACACACATGCACAGATGCATACATACACAGACACACGCATATACACAGAATTAAAAAAGTAAGTCATGCCTTATGAGTCTTTTTGAGATTATTGTTTTTGTTACCTTGACTCCAGAACCCACCCTTTATTCTGTTTCATCTGTGATAGTAATCAGCTCTCTGTCAACCCAGCAACACAGAAAGAAATCTGTCCAACTTCTGCTTTTGAATCTAGAGTGATTACAAGATCATATATTATCGATATACAATTGATTAAATAGAAATGTATATTAGAATGTTGAGATAGGACTCATGAACCAAGGATTATAGTTTATCTAACCCCCTTTACCTCTTCACTAATCCAAACTATGATAATGTACAGAGGAAGAAAATAAATGACTGTTTGGGGGGGGGCTCTGCTTCTGACAACATAATCTTGCACATTAGAGAACTTTATCCACACAGACACTGGCTCTGGTGTGCAGAACTCTACGTGTTGTCTTGTGTTCCTTACTTTCTAAGTTTCTGCTTTGACACTAGGTCAGTGTTTCAAATTCCAACCTGCAGGAACTGAAAACCCTCATTCCTCCTTGGTGGCCCTGGAAACACCAAGACAGACACTGCACAGACTCTATGGACGACTCGTCTTTGCTCCTGTGTGCCATGCATTTCCATTTCACATGTCAATAGATTCATGCAATTACACTCCTATTATTGCCTCAGAGCAGCAGCCACGCTGAGGGTCCACACCCAACATCACTCACAGCTGGGAAGAAGCAAAGCCAAGGCTTGGTAAGTGTCTGCAGGTGCCATAGGTGAATTGTCATTACCTGATGTCCAGACTCTGGGGTCTACCGGTCTACCATGTACCTCCGTGAAAGCATCTGGAAGTCAGCCCTCATAGAAGTGGCCAGCACCAAGTTAGAGACATATTGTGTTATCTGTGGACTAGAAAGTATTACAGAATAACTGTCACTTTAAGTTTTCTGTGGGAGGAGTTTATCTCTCACATGACCATGAGAGTTCAAGGGTTGAGTCACAGAGCAATCTATAGGACAGGGTCGGAGATGATTCTTTAAATTACAGGCCTTAGATGTTGTCTTGCAAAGCTCCCCATGTAATTCTCTCCAGCCATATCCTGCTACCTTTGAAAAGCAGTCGATAACTCAATTATCTTCTCTGGGGATGGATCCTTCCCCAAGGCACCTGAACTTCTCATACAGTGGAAGCTGAGTTCCTAATAAAGACTCAATTTTTGATTTGGTTTTTCCTTGTTAGTAATAAACTATCAGAATTGGTTTGCAGCTGCAAGAAAGTTATACAATATCTCTCAAAAGGGAGCCAAGTAAACAAGCTTCTGCACGGTCTCTAATGTCTTTACTTCTGACACGCAGGCCAGATGGCAGAGAACAAACAGGTGAGAGCTACCTATGATAAGGGGATGTCAGCACCGGCAGAGTGGTGCCCAGGCAGGAAAAAGGGAGGAAAGGAGCTGGTATCCTCGGCCTAAGAGACAGCATACAATTAAGGTCAGGTTTGAGGTCAAGGATGTAAATGGTATCCATACAATGTGCATGATGAAGCTGTAACGACCTCGGTGGAGGGCAACCCAGTGGACACACCACCACACCCTTCTTAAGAATGGTGACTCACTGGGGCCATCTATTCTCCTTCTCTCACTAATTCTCTGTCACACCTCCAGCATATCTCGCCATCATCCCTTCGTTCTAGAGGACATGCTCCTCCAACAACAATCTTGGACACCTGACAGGGACACAGGACGGTTGTACATCAGAGGGGTTTCTCTAACTATCTGAGGATGAGGACACCTAGGACTTCAGGAAAATAGACTCTTTCAAATGAAAAACAGAGAGAAGTAAAAGCAAAGATTGTAGTCTTACAGTGGACACTGGACAGTATTCTTCCCTGGCCCCACCAATGTGCTTCAAGCTCTTTTATAGATGCAAATCCTGTGATGAGGGCAACTTCCTTTCAGCTGTCCATCCCCACCCCAATCAATCCTTCTTCCATGGCAAACTTTAAAGTACCTCAGAGCAGTTATCACGTCCCCTCAGTTGTCTGTTCTCTGGGCTAAATTTCCCTTGATCTTTCAATTAGAAAATAATCATGCCTGAATAGAGCCATTCAAACAAAAACCCCAGCAGCATCGTTGAAGCGAGGAATCCCATCTGCAGGCATCGGTGTAAACATTAAGTAGGGAAATCCCTCCGATGCTGTCTACCAGGCATCCATCAACACAGTGAGCCATGCTAGACAAAGTCATCAGCATGGGTCTGGTGAAAATCACACAGACTGGAAAACTGGGTCCGAGTGGGAACAAAGAGTTTGCTTTGTCTCACGGGAAAGCTGTCTGGCTATTTGCTGTTACTGTGCTCACCATCCAGAGATGTCAGAGAGCACTGGGGACAGAACCAATATGCCATATCCCTTCCCACTCAACATTGGGTATACAGTTCGCATTCATATCCTAAAGCATATGCCCACTAGTTAAATGGATAGCTGGTATTTATTCTTCAAAGACAAAGAATACAGCTGTCTGTCAGTAATGGATCTGGTACTAAGAAACTGGCATGCTGAATAATAGTACTTCAAGATGGAGGAATTTAATGCATAATATCCCAATTCACTGTTGTCCACAACACCCTTAAGAAAGCTACACTCCTTATTTGGTGGAGACTGGGATTGGGTGCTTAAAAATACAAACTGCATTTCAAAAGTTTAGAGTTGTATTTCACTAAAGGATCAATATTATAAGACAAAATATTTAGAAAAATATGACATGGCTTGTTTTGAGATCAAATCAGGGGAGAGAGCTCAAATATAATCACCTATCATAAAATTGATTTAATATGCACAGATTTAGTTATTCAATAAATATTTATTGAACCCATGCTGTGTACCACAGTGCTATCCCACAATCTTGAATTGTATATCCAATTATTGTTAATCATTATCAACAATTATAATTAGTCAACTATTGCTTCAATAGTTCTGCATAAGGAATAAAGCTAAAATTTGAAGGCATAAAATTACTAATATTTATTCTTCTTCTTCACAAGTGTTCGTATAACTGGAGATTCAGCTGGACTGCAATCCAGTTTATAATCCATCTGGTTCACACCAAACAGTACCCACAACACAATCTTCACAAAGATGTCTGAAAAATGAGCCTGTGGAAACACATGTCTCTCTCAAGACCCATTCTGTAGACAGTCACCTCTACCCACATCCCCCTGACCCAAAGAAAATCTGACTAAGACCAATCGTAGAGTGGTAGGGACATAAAGTCCACCCACTTCAGGAGAAAGAGCTAAAAGGTCAAATGTTTAAAGGCTTGGCTGCAAGATTCTTAGGGAATATAAATAAAATGGAAAACAGTCTACAATAAGGACATGACTGCACTCATGAGGTGATCATAGATTGATTAAGGTAGTAAACAAATTAACAAGTCCAATGGAGCTTGGTTAATCACTTTAATGAGTTCTATATAGTGGATACATTCTGAGATCACTTGCAGCTCTTGAGAGAGAAACATGCAGAAGTATAAGTAGGGAGAATAGTCTGTGACCTGTAGTAGTTCTCGCAGTGAGACCTGATGGCCTGGCCTAGAGAAATGAAGTCAGGAGAGGCAGTGAAAGTCAAACCACATCTTAAGTAGTTTGATCACTATTCAATGTAGCAGGTGCAAAGAAGTATGTGGGTACTGCCATTTGAGCTTCTGACTTAAATAACAAAGAAATGATGGCAAAAGAGGGAGAATATCATATTCCTTGTAATTAATGTCTATAAAGCATCCTCCCAAAATAACTAATTAAAGCCAATAGTCTTAATAGCACAAGTGCCTTCCCTTCTGGGAGTTCTAGGAAATGTGGGGGAAAGAGCAGTTCAAAATTTTCTAATGACTAAGAGGTGTTACCTAAATTTTTCTTTCACAGTCCCTGCATGGCAATGATCCTGAGACACAGGATTCATGGAATATTCCCACAAAACAAAGAAGTGAATTTTTCTATGAGAAGTACCAATATGTTTCTGTTATGACACACTGGCCAAGACCCACTGAAGTCAAAATGCCTCACCCCCAAGGGGTCAGTCAGAAAACAGGTCTGACTTCATCTTGACCAGAGATACTGGAGTGGTGTCCTCATCAATAAGGCCACAGAAAGAATCAGTCCCTTTCTTCCTCAAAACCCTAGATAAGATGTCTGGGGCTCTCTACAGACATATTATGCCAATTTGATGCCAAAACTCAGACAACAGAAGAAAGAAGGATGAAAGGAAATGAGGCTTTGGAAGCATTAGTGAGTTGTTGAATCACACAACCTTGGACTCCCCACCATATGCACACAAAACTTAATTAGAACTGGGTTTGCGGTTGTTGCTCTTGTTTTGGTTGTTGATGTTGTTGAGGTTGCTTGGGTAACAAAGCATTCTAAATCATAAATAACAGATTTATTAAACAAAAAATTGAGTCCTGTTTACTGAAAGAACTGGGTCTATGCCTCAGTCTCTCAACATACAGGTCTGGAATATAAACAAGAACGGATCTTCTCTTGGAGCTATAGATACATAGATGATTAATAGACTACATACATACATACAAGATTCATAAACAGATACAAATAGATGATAGGCAGTTGATAGACTAGACAGACAGACAGACAGATGGGTAGATGATAGATAGATAGATAGATAGATAGATAGATAGATAGATAGATAGAT
>JABTXL010005037.1:20429929-20469291 GCA_025134845.1 Neodon shergylaensis
TAGATAGATAGATAGATAGATAGATAGATAGATAGATAGATAGATAGATGATAGATAGATGCATATAAATAAGAAAGAAAGTGAACTAGCAAAATAGTTCATTGAGTAAAAGTATTTGCTGCCATGCTTGACATCCTGAGTCCCAAAATCCTCATAGTGGAAATATAGAACCCTTTCCTGTTAGTTTTCCCTTGGCTTCCACATATCCTCTATGTCCTGCACATACACACGTATAAAATAAATAAACATGTGTCTAAAAATGATGAAGAGCATTAGAAATTCTATTGTTTGTCAAAGACACTCTGCAAAATGATTAAATTACATAAGCTTGTTTGCCAGTTTTCTCATTTCCCCCGTAAGCAATTATGATAATACAAGCAACCATTGATTATTCTATTGACCTAATGCAATGTCATCATAAGATTTGCAAACTTCATCACAAACTCTCTCTCTCTCTATCTGTCATCTATCTATTGTCTATCTATCATACACACACACACACGTGCATTTGGATATTTGTCTTCCAAGATCCCGTGATTGTTTCACGACAACTGTGGTGATCCCGAGGGATACTTGCCCATGCTGGCGGAAGTCCTCTTACCAAGTTATCTCCTCTACATATTCACCTGTTTCTATCATCAGTGCTCAAAACATAGCATCAAAGGGCTAGGTCCTGGCCTCATAGACATTCATTATACAATGCTGCTGTTGGTGATGAATAAAAAATAATAAGCAAGGTCATTTTATGTAGGGATAAAGGAAAAATGTTCATACTATTCCTCTTGATAGTTGTCTAAAGATTACCCAATTCAGACTGTAGATAGAAAGGAGTCTTTGGTGCAGGTTCCTCTAAATACAGATATACCATAAGAACAGAAGGAGAGCTATTAGGGGATGGAGAGAAATTGGCAAGACTTGGGGTGATGTCATGGTGGATATGAGCAAGATACAATGATACATATGTTTTGGAATGAAATTCACCATTTTACATGTTAACAAAAAAAACTTGTTTTTAGTCTAGAACAAAAAGAAAGGGGCCACTGGATTCAATTGTCAAGAAAGGTATTTGAAATGTAAACCACTCACAGTGAGATATAAATTAGAATAAAGTGCTAGGCAGACCTAAAAGGGGGTGTGTTTTAAAGTTTTGAGACAGATAGCAAGATTCTATAGGTGGAAAATGGTAGTTGTCATCTATACATGAGCTAGCCTATTTTATTCCAGAAACATTGCACTATTAAATGTTCTGATTCTGGCAAGTAGCCTACTCCTTCAGAAATACATGATACACTACTGAGAAATGGCAAAAGAAAATTTTGAATGAATGGATGAAATTTATGCCCTAGCAATGCTGAAGCATGAATGAGCAGTCCGTATATGGCGGTTCTGTTGAACTTGTCCACATTGGGTTTCATGGTCTAAATTGATGATGATGACTGACCAGGTCCCTTCCTCAGGAGGGCACCAGATCTCATTACAGATGGCTTGTGGTTGCTGGGAATTGAACCCAGGACCTTTGGAAGAGCAGGCAGTGCTCTTTTTTTTTTAAGGCTTATTTATTTATTTAATGTGCACTTGTGTTTTGCCTATATATACACTGTATGAGGATGTCAGATCCCCTAGAACGGGAACCACAGACAGCTGTGAGCTGTCATGTGGTGCTGGGAATTGAACCTGGATCCTTTGGAAGAGCAGCAAGTGCTCTTAACCACTGAACCATCTCTCCAGCCCCTCAGGCAGTGCTCTTAAACGCTGAGCCATCTCTCCAAACCCAAATAGCACATGACTGCCAGCAAATCCTCTGGTGTTGATTTTCTGGTGGTAGCCACAAGTCTATAAGCAGATAAGCAGTACCTATCCAATGTCAGAGCACCAGAGACTGTTTGTTCTTTTAGAATCTCACTCTGAACAAATACATCCATAGTCCCCTCCATGAATTTGTTTTCAGACGCTCTGAGAGCAAGGCACCATACTTGGCATTAGATTCAGTAATAAACCTGATTCAGCACCCCAGTAGACACTTAGACTCAATTAAGGGAAAAAGTTAAGTCATTGTAATCCAATTTGATCAGAATTATCAAACGAGTAAAACTCAGGTACTATAGGTGCCTTAAGGAAGGAAGAACTCAGAAATTAACCCTTCAATGATGCTTTTCAAATCTGCAGGTACTAGCTAGGCCACATGTCCCACCGCGGCCAGGTGAAGAAAGAGCCTTGGGGAACAACAGGTCTTTGTGCCTGAATCTAGAGGTGATGCAGAAAACTGTGAGCAGATAATAGCGTGGGATCTTCAGCAGCAAATCTCGCGGACACTGTATGCTAAGGAATTTGACTTTACATGAATACAGTGGGAAGCCAGCGTAGCAAGAAAATAACAAAACAGATCTGTGGGTTTTGGAGAAATTTCGAGAGCTTCCATGTGGAGAGTCCATGGACGGGAAGACACAATGAAGGCCGAACACAGAGAGAAGATAATCCATCCAAACCATTTTCTGTGAAAACTTGAAAGCCACCCTTGAGCTGAGCTTTTGCCCAAATTTCACAGTGCTTCGCTTTAAATGAACTACACCCCATGTGTAAACTGCATTCACCACTTCTAACGCTTAGGTGGTGAATTCAGTCTCACAAGGTTGCCTTGAATATTACATCACAGATTTTGAAATGTCCGGTTCTCATTGACTCAGCACAGGCTTAGCGCTTAGCTGGGGAAAACATGCCAATCTTGAGGTCCCTCCAAACTGCCACTGATGCGCATGACATCAAATCTTTCAAGGTGATGCAAAATTAAGTCATGAATCTTTGCCAGGCATTCCAATCAGCTACTTCCATTAGCTGTTTTCAAATGTTAATCAGCTTGGCTCCAAATGAACAATTAACATATTCAGCTTGCTCAGTGGATTCTATGAACGCACTCACCATTACAAGTTATAATTATATTACTTTTAGAAGTCATTTGCAGCAATTGAACAACCAAGAGAATTCTAAATGACTTGTGTGACATTACAATTAAACAATATGAACTGCAAGACTATTACATATTCTGAAATTTAGTTATGATATTATGTTTCAGCAGAAATGATATTTTTGGAACAAATGCAGACATTGTTTGCATTAAAGCTTTATAGTATTCGATTCTGGACCACCAAGTAAAATAAATGTATATATGCTGTGTGCCATTAAATATATTGCTAATAGAGAGGAACCCTCTCTCTTTCAACTAAATGTCCAATAAGAATCTTGTCAGCTGAGCCAGCAGGAGAGTTCCTGCAGTTAGGCTGCTCCATTTCCCCTATCCCGACCATCAGACCATGAAAGCTACAAGTCCCACCCAGCCCCAAACCCTTAAATAACCCTACAACCCAGTGGAACTCTGAAACACAGCCTGCTACTACACAGACAGGACTGAGAGGTAAGTGACCAGCCACCCAAAGGACATCCCACTCTCTAGGCCCCCCATACCTGGGCAAAACTCCAGGCCCCGCCCCCACCTGCCTCAACTTTTCAAGCCAGCCAGCAAGAGTTTCCTGCAGGTAGGCTGCTCCATTAACCCTATCCCAACTATCGGACCCTGCAAGCTACAAATCCTGCCCTGCCCCCAAACTTGCAATACCTGGTAATAGGAAAGAACCACAAGCTGAGATAACCCGACCCCCACCCAAAAGCAGACCATTCAAAGAAAATGCCTGGCATTCCAGGCGCAGTAGATAGAAACACCTGCCAGAACACATTTAAAAGGACACCCTAGACAAATGTCAGCCAATCAGGGGTCCTGAACCTCAGAGACCCCCTCACTCCCACCTTTACTACAATGAAAACCCAATTCTAATTGAGCTCTCTGGTTATTCAATATGTTGGACATGCTGAGAGACCAAGTTTGATTAAAATAAATTGTTTGAAATAAAGACTCTATGCTTTTATATATGGGACTCGATTTCCTTGTTGGCCTTGAGGGGACTTTGTAGATTTGGGCATAAGAACAGTAAAGGGTTGAGTAAGGATTTTCCAACCAAATGGACCTAAGAAGCAAGTGGGTGTAGCTATCCTAATGTCTAACAAAACAGACTTCAAACTAAAATCAGTCAGAAGAGATGGAGAAGAACACTTATTCTCATCAGAAGAAAAACCCATCAAGAGGAAGTCTCAATCTAAACATCTGTAACACAAATACAAGAGCACCCACATATGTACAAGAAACATTACTAAAGCTTAAATTGCACATCAAACCTCACACACTAATAGTAGGAGACTTCAACGGTTCACTTTCACCATTGGACAGGTCAACCAGACAGAAACTTAACAGAGAAATAAGAGAACAGATATCATGACTCAAATGGAATTAACAAACATCTACAGAACATTCCACCCAAACACACAAAAAAAAATATCTTCTTCTCAGCACCCCAGAGAGCCTTCTCTAAAATTGATCACATACTCGGTAACAAAGCAAACCTCAACAGATATAAAAAAAAATGGAGCAACACCCTGTATCTTATTGGGTCACGATGGTTTAAAATTAGAATTCAACACCAACACTAATTCCAGAAAGCCCACAAGCACATGGAAATTAAACAGTGCTCTATTGAATCATCCCTGAGTAAAAGAAGAAAGAAAGAAAGGAAGGAAGGAAGAAAGAAAGAAAGAAAGAAAGAAAGAAAGAAAGAAAGGAAGGAAGAAATAAATTAGAGACTTTCTAGAATCCAACAAAAATGCAGGCAAAATATACCCAAACTTATGGGACACTATAAAAGCACTGCTAAGAGGAAAGTTCATAGCACTAAGTACCTACATATAGAAAGGGAGAAAGCTCATACTAGTGACTTAACAGCACACCTGAAAGTACTAGAACAAAAAGAAGCAGACTCACCCAGGAGGAGTAGAAGAAAGGAAATAATCCAATTGAGGGCTGAAATCAAAAAAAATAGAAACAAAGAAAACAATACAAAGAATCAATGAAACAAAGAGCTGGTTCTTTGAGAAAATCGACAAGATACACAAACCCTTATCCAAACTAATCAAAAGGCAGAGAGAAAACATCCAAATTAACAAACTCAGAAATGAAAAGGGGGACATAACAACAGACACTGAGGAAATCCAAAGAATCGTTAGGTAATACCACAAAAACCTGTATTCCACAAAATTGGAAAATTAAAAAGAAATGGACAATTGGCACATTTACACATTAGAGTACTACACAGCAGTAAAAAACAATGACATCTTGAAATTTGCATGCAAATGGATGGAACTAGAAAAAAAACATCTTGAGTGAAGCATCCCAGACACAGAAAGACGAACATGATATGTACTCACTCATAAGTGGATACTAGCTGTAAAGCAAAGGATATTGAGCCTATTGTTCATGATTCTAGAGAAGCTAAGGAACAAGATAAGTCCTAAGAAAAACATACATAGATCCGCCTGGAAAGGTGAAACAGAAGATTGCCTGGGGATGGTGGGGAGAGGGAGGGCAGAAGGGGAAGACAAGGGGGTAGGAGAACTTGAGAGAACAGGACAGTTGATATGAAGGAAGGACAGAGATGAGAGCAAGGAAATATCTTGATGAAGGGAGTCATTATGGGGCTAGCAAGAAACATGGCACTAGAGAAATTCCCAGGAATCCACAAGGATGACCCCAGCTAAGACCCTAAGCAATAGAGGAGGAGAGGGTGCCCAAACTGGCTTTGTCTCTGTAGACAAAGATGACTTTGTCTTAAGATGACTATCTTAAGTATCACCATAGAACCTTCGTCCCGCAAATGATGGAAACGGAGGCAAAGAAACACAGCGGAGCACTGAACTGAGCTCCCAAAGTGCAGTTCAAGAGTGGAAGGAGTGAGAATATGAGCAAAGAGGTCAAGACCATGACGGGTTCACCCATGACGGGTTCACCCACTGAAACAGTTTACCTGATCTAATGGGAGCACACCAACACCAGCCGGACAGGGAAGGAAACATCATAGGTCCAAACTAGTCCCTCTGATTGTCGATGACAGTTGTGTGGCTGGGGCAGACTGCGGGGCCACTGGCAATGGCACCAGGATTTATCCCGACTGCTTGTACTGGCTTTTTTGGAACCTATTCTCTTTGGATGGATACATTGCTCAACCTAGATATAGCAGGGAGGGCCTTGAACCTTCCCCAAAGCCATGTGTTTTACCCTCTCTGAGGAGTGGATAGGGGATGAGGTGGGAGAGTTACGTAGAGGGGATGGGAGGAGGAGAGGGAGTGGGACTGGAATTGGTATATAAAATGAGAAAAGATAGTTTGTTTTTCTTTAAAAAAAAAAACAATTAATTTAAAAAACGAATTTTGTCATCCAAAACACAGCCTGGGAAAAGGTGATGAATTTCTCAGAGCACCTATGACATGCCACAGTCTGTGCTAAGAACTTTATATGTTCTGAGTCGTGTGATCCCGAATGCCCGATAGAAGAATTCACTTTTCTCTCAGTCTCGGTCTGAGGGCTCATTTTACCCATTGTGCGGCATTATTGGCCACTGCTACATAACACATCACCCTAAGTTCAGGACCTTAAAGTAGCAGCAGCCGTTACTATTTCTCATGGTTGGTGGGTAGGCCATGTGGCTCTGCTTCTATGGTGATGGCTAGGACACTGAGTTAGGCGGTAGGTCTGTAGTGACTTCATTCCCAGGGCTGGCTTTGGGTCTCTTCTATTGAACGCCTTTCTACATGCTTGGACTTCTACACATCAAGCAATTTGGTTCCAAGAAGGAACCACAGCTAAAGGCATGGGTAGTTAACTGAATTTGCAGTCCACTATAACATTCTACCTAGCATAGTAAACATCTAGGCAAAAGCACCATTTCATTCAAGACATTTCATATGATTGATTTTTCTGTTGCCAATTTAATAATCACAAACCACGTGACTCAAAATAACACACATTTGCTAGCACAGTTTCTATAAGGCTTACGTACAGTAAGGATCTTCCTGGGCTCAGGTTTACCTATTAGAAGGGCTATAGCCCTTACACAGACTCAGGGGAAGAATCTCATCCCAAACCCATTCAGTCTCTTGAACTCAGTCCTTTGATTCTGGAAGCCTGAGGACCCTGTTTCCTTGCTGACTATCAACCAGTTCATGCCCATGACTTCCTAGATGAACCAAATTCAACTCATTCTGAAAACCCAGAGTTTCAGAAACATGGAGAACGTTCCCTGCTAATAAGGCTATATAATATCCCCATAATATCCATTTCCTATTTATTTGGTTTTGTGAGACAATGCTTCACCGTGTGCCCTGGGCTGGCCTTAAACTTAAAATCCTTCTGCCACTACCTCCTAAATTCTGCGATTATAGGCATGTGCCACCACATTCACCTATAATCTCTCTATGTTAATACCCTTAACCTTAATGACCTCTGCAAAGTTCTTATGCCATGCAACAAAACACAGTCTCAGGTTGCAGCGATCTGGGCAAAGGCATTTCGAGGGCATCTTTGGGAGGCGGCTGTCTTGGGTACAATTTCTGACCTAGAATCTTCATGCCAAGCAGAGTTTAGAATGAACACCAGTCTGTTCCACGCCCTGTCTAGCAGTAAAACCTTGGAGGCAGGAACAGCACAGATGAATTCATCATCAATCTGCCATTCACTGGCTCCAACAGCTTCGCTAGCAGAGAATTTATCTGAGCTGCAGTTGGGTATTTCATACTCACTTCTGCCTCCGCGTCAAAGGACGGGTTTTCGGATGAACAACAATGTGATTTGTACAATAACCTCGTAAACTTCCTTGCTTGACAATGAGGACCACCAATGTACCGAGATTAACTGAGTCCAAATGACCTCATGACATCACACTGGCGGCTATGAACGCGCATCATCCACATCTTTCTTTACTCTGCAAATATTGCAAGTGTTTTGATCAATATTCTGAATCAACTTAGTGGTGACTTTGTTGGCATATCTGATTACAACATTGGGAGTGAATTGTGATTATTCCATGTGACAGACAGAGTAGTGAGAGGCACTGAGATAAGGTGGGTTGAGAGAGAGAAAGTAACTATACTAAAAAAAAAATTCTAAGGCCTCACTGATTTATTCCAAGATATTAAGTTTTAGTATGTTTAATTGGACATCATTGAGAAAACAAAGTTAAGAATTAAGGAAAGGAACAAAGGAATACTCAAAATTTGTGAGAATTTGATGCCAAATTTCTTGTTAACTGTTATTCAAGGAGAACAGAAATGTGATATAAATGAACTGATAAAACCTTGCTAGTGATGAGAATTTTAATTCTGTTCGCCTAGGGGAAAGCTCAAAGTTCTACCCACGATGGAGACAGCATCGGGAATATTAAGGCTGCCTAGAAACGTAAGTCGGGAACCTTTTGTCCTGACTTCATACATTAAGGTGGAAGAGAGCCTCCTTCTGGTCACTGACACAGAAAGGAACTTTCCGTTTCCACTAAAAGCTCTTTATCTATTTTCCAGCTGAAGGTACAGCCCGCTGCTTTTCTAGAAGAGGGTTCTGCATTGTGAACACAAGAAGAGCAAACAAAAGACTCTCTGTCAGCCTCCTCAATGGAAACGAGTCCAAACGTTCACATTCTTCACACATAAGGAGCGTCTGCGCTGCTTCAATTAGAAGGTAATCATTTAGCGCAACCATCATTTCAAACAAAATGCAGTCCACAGGCTATGCTCTCCAACTATTGGCACAAGTGAACTTGAAGTGACCTTCTCTGTATTAAAATATGTATTACTTTGGTGTAGTTTAGGTGTAGACTCCTAATATGTGTTTATATGTGTACTATAGGAGCATAAATAGTAATTCATGCATTTTAATTTAAAATACATCGATTTGACTGAAGGAGTCATTTTTTTCTATCCTATCAAGTTAAATTAAATCCATAGTCAAATCCCTCAGTAACATATGAGCTCACCAGGAGATGGCCTGCCAAGGGAGTGCTTGGCACACAGTAGGCAGCCAATAAAATAATAAACGTGCTTTTTTTAAATCAAGATCTATGTAGCATACCAATTTTCAGCCATGTGTAAGCTCTTCAAATTAAATGTTAACAAGGATCCAGGTTGTCCCATGTCCAACACACCTGAGAGCTTCTTCTCCTGTTAACTGAATTGCATTCTGGAGAAAGACGTTAATTACTATTCATTGAGCTTCCTATGAAAGCCACGTGTGAAACTGCGCCATCCCTAAATACTCTGAGAATGCACAGCAAGGGTCTCAGAGTTGTCGTGTCGCTGTCCCATCAGCCTGTGCTGACACCTAACCATATGAATGCAAACAGAGACACTCAGCAAGAAAAACACCCAGTGGGGCTCGCGCTCCTCCTTTTACATGACCTGGGAAAGCCCACCAAGTTCTTTTTTGATTTCTGAGATTTCTTTTATGTTTAATAATGTATACACATGTGTGTCTGTGTGAGTGCCCATGGAATTAGAGGCGTTGGCTCCCCTGGAGGTGGAGTTGCATGCAGCTGGGAGCTTCCTGGTGGGAACTAGGAAGCAAACTTAGAACCCTGGAAGAGCCCATCTCAACCTCTGAGCCATTTCTCTAGACTACATCTCTACCCACAGAGACTGAATAGGGGCCATACTAGGCAAGTGCAAGGCAAGAGACAATCCCCTTCCTTGAGAAACGTACAACAAAGTACTGAGACAGAAGGAAGAGTGAACACACAGGTGATAAACTTGTCTGTTGAAAAATAGAGCTGAGGGAGAATTTAGAATTTTTTTTTCCTCGACGCCTTTAACTTAAAAGCTTCCTAAGATAAAAGGTACCTGAGTGTCTACATCTTCCTGGGGAGATGTGGGAAGTGTTCAAGGAAATTGGTATGCAGGCAAAAAAAAAAATCACAGAATAATTGGAGGCTTATTCTTATAGCCAAAGCATTTCTTGCAATAGGCTAGACCTTGGTCACCAGGTGTGTGTTCAAATACTGGATGGAAAATGCCAGAATCCCCTTCTGACTGGAAGCCACATATGGGTGCACATGTGTGCACAATGTGTATTACCTTACATTGTAAATTGATTTTCATATGCGGTCATAAATATATAACAGCTTGAATCCTTGACTTACCAAGGCCAAAGCCCTCCCTCTCCCAGCAGTTCTGCAAAGAGATTCATATGCCCTGCGCAAATAGGAATTTTGGAAGCATGTCCCAAATATTAAATTTAGGGGGAGGGGTCAGGAAGTCCCCTTTCCCACTACTACCTTACTGCCAGTGGCAGCTAGAGAGGACAATGAGCACAAAGAACACATTAACATGCCATCCTCAGCAAGGCTCCTCATTCACACTTCTTTCCTGGAACACCCCGGAGCACTGCCTTAGTGATTCCCACGGAGCTCCTTAGATAACGACAAAAGTAATCAAGCACGCTCCCAAGAGAACCAGGATAATAAAACCCCAAGAAGTTACCATGTGTTGGAAGTTCTGCCGGGAAGGCGGGGGAAGGGACGGGACAGGACAGGATGGACACGCGAATCTCGTTAGTGAACAGCACTGTGTACTCTCATTCCCTCTTTCTCGCCATTTCCTAGAAGGCTGCTGACTGGGATGTGTTACTTATTTGCATTGCCCGGACCCAGAACACGGAAGTTTCTGTTGATGCCAAAGAAGGCATCGTGGTCCCTTACTCTAAGTCACTATGTGGAGCCAGTTCTACCTGAGGCATTCCTGGACAAAGTCCAAGTCGTCGTGGGACCTTATGTCCAATTTGTTCTTGGATCTGACTTACCAAGAATTGTCCCATGGTGGCTGCATCAAAGCTGGACCTCTGCTAGTAGAACCAAGCCAAGGAGCCCTGCATGTGCCCAAGAAGCAGGATTCTCTTACTTGTACCCTGGATCCTGGAGCCATTATGCTTGTGTTTGTTGTAAGAGCATTTATTTGAAAAATTAATGAACAAAAGGTTCATTTGCTTTAAGAAAGGCAAAGAACAAGCTCCACAATTTATGGGAAGTTTTATTTGACTGCCGGGTCAGTGGTTTAATTTCGCATATGCTCTCGTAAATGTAACCAGTAGTGTTTTATGGGAGATTCATCTTGTAAACCAAATGTGCTGGCAGTGGAAAGTCGGTTTGTGGCACCCAAGACATTAAGGAAATTGGCAGTCACTAAAAACACCTGTAGTGCACTGCTCCCCAGCCTCCCAGCTAGATGCCAGAAGAGGCATATCCTTGAGCCAATCCTATCTTCTCAAGTGGTTAGCTCGTCTGCCAGCCAATCTTTCTGGATTAATTTCAATATTAAGAAGGAGACACTGGGACCAACAATAACTCTTATTTCAGTGATAACTTGTTATATATGGCATAGAAATCTCTCAGCTCTCACAGGGCCAAGACCCACATGGAAAAGTGTGCTTCTGGGTATATCGTACCTTCGATATTTGCCTCAGCTTGCTAGAGCTCAGAAGTGTAACATTGCAAACAGCGTCCATCTGAACTTGACTGCTAGAATGATGCAAGTTTGAATTTATGAGAGGAATTTAAGGTAGTCTGGTTTTTGTGAAGACTTCTAGACATTGGTATCTCTTAGTATGATTACAAAGGGTCATGACAGAACTCAATAGTTACTGTGGCTAGTTTCTATGGACCTGTCAGAAATGGAGATGAAGTTGGTTTACCAAACTTCACCTCCTTTGGTATGACCAGCATCTTGGAGGACACAAATCCTTATCCCTATTTTACAGACCAGAAGCTGAATCATAGAGAAATTAAAAGGTATGGGAGGAATATACATCAACTTTCAGTTGGTCTCCAAGGCCAAGCTCTTCCCAGTATATACATAACCACTGATTTAAATATGTTTATAGTATTATTACACATCTTCTCAGCTTAAAAACACCATAACTAATCTACTGTACTAGACTGCAAGACTAGGTTTATTCTCACCTGAGATAAAGATCAATAGAGAACAATAGGAAGGAAGTTTTTATTCTTCTACCCCTAAGAAAAATTTGATACACATTATTCATTCATTTAATGATTATTTACTAAGACCCCACCATGGCAAATACTGTTACATGACAAAATTAAAATAATGAGTGAAAGAGAGTGTTGGCCATCATGGGGCTCACAATATTAGGAAGTCAGACCACTAGCAAAGCTGGGATTTCTATTGGGCGAGAACGACTGGGGGAACAAGTGTGAGGTAATAGGACATAGCAAGGAGGAAGTTCTGTGGGCCCCCTTTCTCCAAGCTTTAGAGCAGAGTGGCACTGAGCACAGTAGGGTTGGGTTGACCTGGCAAGTTTTCTGAGGAGAAGAAGAAAAAGCAAAAGAACACACAAAAACTTAGCCCAGAAGACTTGCAAGCACCCAAAGTACTCAAAGCTCTAGATGTTTCTACAGTGCTGGAGGAGAACAGGAGTGGAGATCCTACTGACAAAGGTTAGGACTTCATCCTAGAGGCAACTCTAGTCATGCAGGCAGAATCTCCGGAAGCTAGAGCATTGCACATGACCACATCAGGTGCTGGATCCCCTGCCCTTATGTTGTTTGCCTCTCCAGACCTCTCATACAGCCCTAAGGGGAGGCTAGGGTGTTCTCCCACTCTGTCATGATGGGATTCTCTATCCGCCCATGATCATTCACAAGAGAATAGAGGAATCCAAGAGGGAGAGTGGAATCATTCACAAATGCACACGCTTGGTCAATCCTACACTTAGCACAGACAATACAAGGATAATAGCTTCAAGCAGGAACTCACAATATACTTAGTGTGTGGACCAAATGTGACTCAGCAGCTGCTTTCGTAAATAACGTGTTGGGATGCAGCTATGTGTGTTTATTGTGGGTATGTATGGCTGCTTTCACACAAGAGCAGAGATGAGCTGTGAGAACAGGGACAGTCTGTGCCAGAGCTGAAAACATCTGCCGTTCAACCATTTATGGAAACTGGTGACCTCTGATTAGTCAGTTCAAATACTGGTTCTGAGACTGGACTTGAATCTCTCTGTTTATCTTCTCATTTATCAATCAAAGATAAAAATAAAAATATAATCTTTTACCTAGCAGATTGACCTTGATAATTAAATACTTTTAGGTATAGACCGCCACAAATTAAACTCTGAATGCTAGTTGTTCCTATGCATTAATTCACCGTTGTTACAAAAGTGTTTGGAGGGCGGGGCAAAGGACTATGGTGGGTCATTTGTCCAACACCCATGACTGCCGTATTGTTTAAGATGTTTATTACGTAGGCACATCAGAAGTATAGATTGAAAAGGAAAAAAGACTAGGACTTGGTATACACGCTTGGGAGTCAGTTACATATGCATTTAAAGCAAAACCTAGGTGAATTAACTAGAGAGAAACTCAAATGAGATTCATGTGGTCAAGAGCAGCAGGCCAAGAACCAAATCTTAGCGTGTCCTAAGTCTGAAAGTTCGGAAGGGTTGGGGTCATCAGGAAAAGTGGTTGAGCATAAGAGGCCAACAAAGTGGGAAAAAAATGGGGAAGTACATCAGTAAAGAAGGCAAAGTTTGCTTTATCTTTTTTGAGAGTAAAGGTCGACTGTGCTCATACACTATTAATGGTTCATACAGACTCATGGGACATACAGACTAGAAAACAGTCATAGGATTTGACAACACACCAGTCACTGGCGATTTGGCAAGAGGGGTTTTGCCTGCCAGTGTGCTCTCCAAAGCTGGACTAGTCAGAGAAAGTTTCTGTAAAGGTAGCACAGAGGAATGGGACTGAATGAAGAAGGGTCGGAGGAGGGAAATGTCACATGGGACAGCTGAGGATGCGGGCGCAGCCGATGCCTCAGAGAAGAGGAAAAGTGGAAATTGGTGCAGCTGTCAGTGAGTCAGGAGAGAATCCGGCATGAAGCAGAAAAGCTAGCCTCGGACAACAGCAAATTAGTTTATCCATTTCGTCAAGAAAGAAGCTAGACTGCAAAAGTACAAAGAGAAACGCCAAGAGAGATTACGGAAAAGGAAAAAAAAATTTTCTGATTTTTTTTATGGTAAAATACCAAGAGGAGTAAAGAGGAGTACCACATAAATATGAGTAGAGCAGGGGACTATGTGAAGAGTGGAACCTAACTAGAGGGTCTTTAAGTTTGAAAAAGGAGGCAGAGTTGATAAGAGAAACACAATAGCATTGCTTGGCTGTGATGTGTTTCCAATTTCACTCTGTGGTTACAAATGTAAAGTTAAGGAAGTCAAAACTGGTATGTTATTTTCCAACCATATCCACCTATTCTGGGGTAAGGGGAGAATGGGGCTAAAGCTAAATTCATTGAGAGTTGGAATCCGGCCAGGAACAAACAGGAAAGTGAGACAAAGGAATTCGGGGAATTGATTCGATAGTAAGGAGCTTAACAAGAAAAAGATGGATGCTGGCCGGTGATGTGGTAGAAAGGTCAATGCACCGCAGAGCTCCTGGTACCCAAGCCATCATCACAGGAGGAAGTGAACTGAAAAAATCAGAGTAGGTATTGAAGAAGACAGAAAGTGACGCACAGTGATATGTTCAGTAAATTAGTGCCTGAAGTTCTCCATGTGTGGACAGAGACATTGGTTACTATGTTAATAATTTTTAATATTTAATATTAATAATAAAAGAGCCGAAGGTGGTCTCCCAGCCTAATTCTCATGTGCTTTAAAAGACACGAGAGCTCAAAGAAGTGAGTGGAAATAAGGATACAGGAGCAGCCTTGGGGAGGATGATCACCTGCCCTAATTAACTTCAGAAGAAAGAAACTATCATCCATGCAACAGAGCCTAAATGTAAACAAGTGTGTTACCAAGGCAACAAACAAAAACATCAGCTGCTCTAAAACTGTAAAGTTCCAAGGCTCAGTAGCTTAATATAATAGAAGTTTGCCTCTTGCTCAGTAAATTCAATGGAGGTTTATCGCTTCAAAGAGGAAGGGCTCTTTTTTATGTAAGTTATACAAAGACTCAGGTAGATATAAGCTTTGCCATCTTTAACACATGGCTTCAAGACAGGACGGAGAATAAGAGCCTGGCATTATGAGCCAGGCCTGGATATGCCAACCTTCTTTTTTCCTATTGAGTAATTTGACTGGAAATGGAATCTGTATTGTATGCCCAGAAATAAAGGGAAGTTAATCCGTTGCCTTACAGAGAGCAAGTCTACAGAATAGTGTAACTTCATACTTTGATAGAATGTTCAGGGAAAAAAATCACAATATATTTTAAGGCATCATGGATTTGGAGGAACTGGGTTTGAAAATCTGCCCAATGAGTTTGAGTAAGCTGTGAAAACTTTTCAAGTCTTATTTATAAAACTAAAGTAAGTCAGCTTCTGGGTGTTGAAAATATCTTATAAACTCTGAAACAGTGTGTAAATGCATTATTATTATTAATAATACAACTTATATCTGACCCAATCTGACTCCTTTAAATTAAGAATACATGCCTACGCAAACAAACATAATCCTATAAGAAGCTGCTTCAAATACCAGCATCCCTGTCCGTTCATACATAGGTACGTGTTTATTTGTTTAAGATTCAGTGTGGTATTATACTGAGTTCCCATTTTCTTCCCGTCTCAAAATATGAAAGCCAGACTTTGACTTCCCGGGTTCCCTCTGCTCTGACAAAATAACATTCTCTCAGCTAGAAGTGACACACCTTGAGGTCAAGGTCCTTTTCCTCACCCACATTCAGGTGCTACACAGATGCAGGTGGTCTCAGAAAGAGGTCTGTTCCCATCCAGTTGTCAGAAGTCACATGACCCATTCAGAAAAATTAAGCATAGAGCTCAAGCAGAAGATGCTGTACTTGAGAACCAGAGCTGTCAGTCTCCTCCTAAAAACTGTAGATGAATATTTACTAATTGTCGATGACACAGAACTGCTGATTAATGATCAAGTCAGCTGGAGAACACATTTGGGAGTTTGTTAGACGCATGCCTGTGCTGTTTATTAAATAAACCCACACTGAGATTGTTCATAACACTGCACTGAATCTCAAACAAATAAACACACCTTTTTAAAAGTCAGTTCAAAGCACCCTACTCCCCAGAGTTAGAACACAAACAAAGCAATCCAGAGTCTGTGTTTTTGATCCTAGGCAGGGGTTTTTGTAGTCTGGATAGCACCTTTATATGCATTGTGGGCAACTGATGTTCCAAGATCTGCTCTGAATTAGAAACTGCCGGGTAGAGTCAGATAAAGGCATACACAATAAACAACAGCCAATGCACACATAACCTAAAAGGAATTTGCCCCAAGGAAATTATCCCGATACTTGAACTTCTAATCACCATGCTATCTCTGCAGACATTAGAAAACACATCCTTTGACTCTGTACTAACCATTTCATCTTATTTGGCCCCTATTTGTGACTTATTATGATTTATCCCTATCCATCATTATCGACCAAACTCAAAATCTATATCTTTTTCTTTTTCTTTTATTTAATTTTATCTTGCATACTAAACTCCATCTTTATTTTTTATTTTTTTATTTTTTCCATTCAAAAATTTAAGGCTCATTAGTTAAGAGCATTGCCTGCTCTTCCAAAGGTCCTGAGTTCAATTCCCAGCAACCACATGGTGGCTCACAACCATCTGTAATGAGGTCTGGTGCCCTCTTCTGGCCTGCAGGCATACATGCAGACAGAATATTGTATACATAATAAATAAATCTTTAAAAAAAATCTATATTCTTTTTTTTTTTTTTGGTTTTTTCGAGACAGGGTTTCTCTGCGGTTTTGGAGCCTGTCCTGGAACTAGCTCTGTAGACCAGGCTGGTCTCGAACTCACAGAGATCCGCCTGCCTCTGCCTCCCGAGTGCTGGGATTAAAGGCGTGCGCCACCATCGCCCGGCAAAAATCTATATTCTTAAAGGGATATATTTTATAAGATTCTACTTATAGGAATACCTAAAGCAACCAAATCGAGAGGCACAGAAAATGAGTTGGTGATTGTCAAAATTTGAAGGAGAAAATGACTGTAAAGATGCTTCGTGGATGAGACGCTTCAGCTGGCGAGAAAGTTCTGGCAATCTTACACTGAGCTATGAATACACCTGGCGCTATGGAGCAATACAGGTGCAGATGTTTAAGATGATAATTTATTTTTGACCATATGCCGAGTCTAGCCAATAATATATGCAAATATGTAAACAAACATACATGTGAACACAATGTAATATGAAGAAAAGAGAAAAAGGAAAGCTAAGTGTATGGGGACGAGGAAGGACTGAATGCAGGTGGTGGACAGGACTTATGAGTGAGGAAATAAAGCCAATTGTTTTTGTAGTTCTGATTCTGTTGTGTGGATTTTTTGGTTTGGGTGGTAGAACTGCGTAAAATATATCTGATACTGAACGTGTCAAATTTCATATGAAGCTTCACAGCTTCCAATTCTAATGCCAGTTCTTACTATATATGTGTTCAAGTTGTATAGACATGAAGTCTGGTTGATTTTGGTGTGTGACTTTTTTTAATTTTGCAAAGTTTTCATAAAATTTAAAAAGTGAAAATTAAAAAATAAAATTTTTATCTGGGCACGGTGATGCATACCTGTAACCCCAGAACTTGGGAGACAGAGGCTAAAGGATTGCCACAGGGTAGAAGCTATTATGGTCTACATAGTAAGTTCCAGATCAGCCAGACCCGCATGAGACCCCCCATCTCAAAAACAAAAAGACAAAAGATGATCCCAATAAAATAGATCGCTTTCAAACTACATTCTTGGATTCTGGGGAGTGAAGAATTAGTTTTCTTTAATATTGTGGCCCCTATGAATCCATTGTGATCCAGAGGATGGCCCCAGATGCATGAGTATATGAGCTGCTCACGTTCAACTTGTGGATTACAAAAAACAAGAGAAGAAGAAAAAGAAAAAAGGAGAAGTTGGAAGAAGGTGGGTGTGGATCTAGGAAAAGTTAGGGGTCAGGATGGGAGATAAATAAGGTAAAAATATATTTCCTGTTTGCACAAACTTCTCAAAGATTAATAAAAATATAAATATATTTTCAAATGAAATAAAAAGCTACATTACTTTTCAATTTCATTTATTTTTCATTCATTCATTCATTCATTGTGTGTGTGCGTGTCTGTCTGTCTGTGCATGTGTATGTGTGTGCCATAGTGCACATGTGGAAGTCACAGGACAGTGTGCAGGAACTGTTTCTCTTCTTCTACCATGTGGGTTCTAGGGATCAAACTCAAGTCTTCAGGCTTTGCAACAGCACCTGTACCCAATGAGCCAACTTGCCAGCATGAAAACTATTAAGAAGTCTGGTTTTCACGTCATCCTTGCCAGAAAGGATGCCACCCTCTCTCCCCAAATGATTATCTACGCTACTGGTTGCTTATTCATGGGACTACTTGCAATAACTACCATATTGAACTATCCACATCAGTTTAATATGAAAAAGCAAATAAATGGCACAACTGCAAAGAAATGACCTTAAGATTAGAACCCGCATCTTACACATAACCTCAGTGCCTCCCACACAGTGATTTTTGCTCTTTCTTGCTTTTATTTTATTATGGTAAGAATAATCAACATATGTCCCATTCTCTAAGATTCTAGAGCATTTCATCTTGTACTATGAAAACATTAATCTCTTGATTGGTAGCAATCCATTTCTCCTCTTTTCCAGAGCCTGGCAACCACTGTTCTGTCTCAGCTTACATGGGCTTCACTGTTGGAGCCAGCCCACATAGGCAAATTATGTATTATTGTCATGGCTGTCTCCTTCCAGTTATTCTGACATTCTCCCATGGCAACCATGTAGTCAGTATCGCAAGACGTAGGAATGAATAATACTCCACTGCATGTGTATACTTAGGATTATTGTTCATATGACAATGAATATTTTGGTGATTTGTAGGTATTGTCTTGTAAACACACTGTAATGGACATGAGAGTGCTAATCTCTTTGAGGTCCTTAGTCCAAGTCTTCTGGACAAATACCTAGAAATGGGGTTGCTGGATCAAACAGTAGTCCTAATTTTTATGGCGAAAAGACAACACCTTCAACAAATGGTGCTGGGAAAAATGGATTTTCACATGCAAAAAATAGATAAATTAGACCTATACCTATCACTCTGCACTAAAGCTGGGTCCACATGGATTAAAGATCTCAATTTGAAAGCTTAGATGCCAAAACTGCTGAAGAAAAGGGAGGCAGGCGAAAGAACTGGCTTTCTGAATAGGACTCCACTTACCACTGAATCCAGGCCAACAACTGACAATTTGGATGTCATAGAACTAAAAAGCTTCTGCTCAGTTAAGAAGGCAATCAAGTGAGTAGAGAAGCCCACGGAATGGGAGTCAGCTACACAACTGACAGAGGGTTACCACCCAAATATACAAAGAACTCAAAAGACAAAGAGTCATGGAAACAAACAATGGAGTTAAAAAGTAGGCAAGGCGTGAAGCTTCAACCCTACGAAAGAACTAAAGGCAACTAAGTAGTCCTGAGATGGGAGAAAGAGGCTTCTCCAGGGAAAACTGCACCAACTGGTTATCCACTACCAAATAGTCAGCTGGAAAGCATACATATGAATAACATTTACAGACTGAGCAGGTCATAGTTAGATATAGATCATATAAATATAGATATACATGTAATAACAATTAATGAAAAAGGAGGCTGTAAATTTGAAAGAGATCAAAGAGGGTATGGAGCAAAGAAAGGGAAAGCGGAGATTATGTGATTATAACCTCAAAAGTAAAAGGAAACAAATTTTTAAGATTTAAAAAAAAAATAACTTAAGCAATTACCACAAAAACAAAGGACTATGGAGCTAAACAGAAAGTTCTCAATAGAAGAAATAAAAAAAATGATAAGCTATATCTCAAAAATTCCACCAGGGAACTCCTACAACTGATTAAAAAAAACTTTCCACAAAGTAGCAGGATACAAAATTAATGTACAAAACTCAGTAGCCCTTCTGTCTATAAATGACAAATGGACTGAGAAGGAAATTGGGGAAATGGCACCTTTCACAACAGCCTCAAATAATATAAAATATCTTGAGGTGACTCTAGCCATGCAAGTGAAAGACTTGTATGATAAACCTTAAAGACACTGAAGAAAGGAATTGATTGCCAACACTCTGCTGGTATGGATGCTCATGCTCCTTTAGCTCAACAAACGATTGTGGGTGCCCGAGTAAAACGCATGGCTACTCTGCAGAACGCAATGTCAGCACAATCTCTCTCCTTGGGAATTTATAATTTAGCATTTTATGATTGCTTCTCCTTAAAAAAAATGGGAGGAAAGGAGCAGCTTTATAGGACTTTGTCAGCCTGCGATCTGAGGGCTGAAGAGCAAAATGTTATCAATTTTTTAACATAAAGATGGAAAAGGTATCATTATTCTTATTCTTTACTGTCAATGAAAGAGTGAATGAATCATCCAGGATCACATGACTGGAACGTGGCAGTACCCGGATGTGAGTTGCATCCACAGGATTTTGCACCACAGTCCCTTCCTGCTCACTAGATTTATCTTGTTCTCTCTCCCTGATGTGCGGGCCTCACACTTGCAAGTGGTGGCAGATGCATAAAGGAGGATCTTTCCAGCGACTTGCGCATACGGACAGGGGCTCTGTCATTTCTGCCTTCCAGTCTCCGGTTCACTGTCACTACATCTGCCCACAGCAGACATCATCCTAATTACAGCTTTCTTCCTGCCTTGAGCCTGCTCATTACCGCGACCAAACAGCCAGCACCAGCCTGTCAGATTTGCAACCCAAAGAAAGTCCATCCTGGGCATGGAAACCAGGAACCCTAGTGTCCATCTCAGATGTGGGATTCTCCTCTGTATGCTGTGAATACCATTGGTTGATTAAAAAAAAATCTGTCTTGGGCCTGGCAGGGCAGAATAGAGGTGGGGGGGGCAGGGAGGGGCACACGACACTAAACTGAATGCTGGGAGGTGGAGTCAGGAGATGCCATGTAGATGCCAGACCTGGAACCTTGCCAGTAGGCCACAAGCACCCTGGTAAAATATAAAATAATGGAAATGGGTTAATTCTAGATGTAAAAGCTAGCTAGCAATACGTTTAAGATGTTGGCCAAACAGTACTGGAAATAATCAGTTTTGTGTGATTATTTCGGGTCTGAACGGCCAGGAACAAACAAGCAGCCTCCTACTACACATCTCAGAACAGAGAGGGCCGTATTTCATCATGCTTGAGTACTGCTGACTCAGTACAGTGATTTTACTTGGATATGGGCCTGCCTCAATTCCGCTCATGACAGGACAGAGGGAAGGAAGGGGCCCTCGGAACTTTGAGGTTATCGTATTCTACAACTAGATGTAAGCATTTTGTTTTTTATCATTGTTTGGTTTATAGTGGGTGGTTTAATCTTTTTTTTTTTTCATTTTTGCTTTCTGACTTCTTAGTTGGACCAAAGAACAAGCTTTATAGTGGGGGGAAATGATCACGTGGCAAAAAGGAACAACTGAAGTGTAACATTTCTTTCTACCAAATCCTTTCCCTTGTCACTGTGTTGCCAAGAACAGAGTCATTCTGGGAATTACAAAGCATGGTGTTGAATTAATCAGATGATGCTGCAAATGATTTTACCAGTTCTTCTCAGAGGAAAGAACGTAACAGATGCTTCAGTGTCGTCTTCTTAGGGCAGTGCTTTCCAGTGGATTGCATGGTGAAAATGTTAGGAAACTGTTTTCCCTTCCAATGGATGCTCTTTAATGAGCCCTAAAATAGTCAGAGTGGTCCCCAAACAACGGCGCAAATGCTTGGCTTTTCAAAGAAGCATTTTGTTTAATTAATAAATGAGCAGGAACAGCATTCAGTGATCTGATCTTATGTTTTGAGGCCATTTCTCGCTGATTAGCTTGAATCACCGTGGAAAATCCAGGGCTTTCACTCATTGCATCTTTATTTTAGTCCTTATTGCCCTTTCCTATGCCAATACACCCGGTATACACCTCAAAGGCTTTAGGAAGGTGCCACAGACCCTGCGCCGGTTACCCACAAGTGCAGCTCTTCTAAAACCTCTGTCTCCAGCTCACCTCGTTTCCAGTCTTTAAGCCCGAAATCTCCCATTTTAATACGAGCCTGCCTTATTCCTTCTCTGTACAACACACCAGAATAACACCTCCCTTCTCAATTTCCACCTCCTCCCCACCTCCCATTTCCCTCCCTCTTCCCTCACTCCCCCTCCCCCTCCCTCTCCAGTCCTAAGAGCAGTCAGGGTTCCCTGCCCCGTGGGAAGTCCTAATGTTGGCATGCAGAATAGTGCATTGCACTATAGCATTTCATACAAACTTTCTGTCCATCCCTTTTCTCATTGATGTTCCTCTTCCTCCCACCCTCCCCCCCCAATAGACCTAGTTCTACCTCCATGTCACATGTATTCTATTACCCTCTCCTCCCATTGCCTTAAGATCTCTTCCTATCCTTTAACAGTCCCTTTTGTAGTTTCATGGACTTCACAAACGCACACACATACACACATTAAAATACAGATTTTTTTTTGTCTCCCAGTTTGTAGATGTCTTTGAAATTGGGGTATGATCCTTGGAGAAAACAAGTAACATCTTGCTCTTTAATCTAGCCAACTAGCCTATGCCATTTAAATGGTGAGTGGAGACCCTCTGCGTGTAAGGTCACCTGCGTTGAGAGGGCTCGCTGATTCTTCTGGCTCTGTTGGCTGTGGTTGGCTGAAGAGCCGTTACATCGGTTCCTCCCCTCCCGTTAGCCTTTGAGGTTTGCTATGGCACATGATGGACTCCTTCTGAGTACTCTTCGGCTCATTGACTTCTCTCGTGAAATATACTTTTGCTGGTGCCCTTGTGAATGAGGCTGGCTTTCTTCTCCCTCCATGTATACTATTTCTGGAAGCATTTTCTGCAGTGCTGTGTGGTTGTCGTGAACTCTCTTAGTGTTTGGTTATCTTGTGTTCTTATTTTTTTTTTAACATCTCTTTTAAACTATAATTGTGCTGGATATTTTGCTGGGTATAATCATCTTTGCCGGCAATTAATTTGCTCTCAGGAACTAAAACGTGTTGTTTCCTGCTTTTTTGGCTTTTAGGTGGCTGGTGAGAAATCAACTTTTAACTTGCTTTCTTTTCTTTCTTGACTCTTTTTGTCTTCTACCTTTGAGATTGTTTTTTCTTGCAACTTCTTAAATGAGTCATTTTCTGGAGCCCAGCTTCAGTCTCTCATCCACATTCTTCTTAGTGTTTCTAACATTTATTTTGGAGAATTTAAATCTGATCCTTTCTCTTATATCAAGGTGTTCAACAATTTCTCATAGCTTTTAAATCAAACCCAAAGTTGTCACCAAGGAAAAGGGGAGGAATTTGGCTTCTCTAACTTTGCTATCCATCTCACACTTTGTGGTTTCAACACTATTACAGTTTATTGCCTTTTCTATTTATGATATTTCCTGTATCTTTGTCTCTATTCAAACTCATTTGTGTGCCTGATTCTTATATAATTATAACATTAAGGAAAATAAAATAAAAGTGTTTTACTATCTTTGAGGTTTAAAGGGCATCCATACTAGATGTTCTCAGTAATGATAGGTTATAGTGATGTAGAGAAATGTTATGAAAGAAGAATTCAAGGAGCTAGGCAAAATATTTTTGAGGCGTAAGACAACTACCAAGGCAGAAAAAAATTGAAGGGGAAAATATCCAAGAAATAAAAAAGTGCAAAAAGCTCAATTTGCACCCTAAGGCTTTTTCTGATGTGAATATAAGTTAGCACAATCACTTTAGAAGACTGTTTGGCAATAACTACTAAAGCCAACCTACCCTTGCCTTACAGCCAAGCAATTCTTCCCTTATACAATACACAGAAGTGTACATTAAAAACCACATAGAAAAATATTCACAGTAGTAATATTCATAATAGCCCAAATTGGGAGCAACTAGTATTTTCATTAAATAACAGGATTATGAATAACTTGTACATTAGAATGCCATACAACAATAAAAAATGACTGCTACTCACAATAGAAATGGTGAACTTATATACATAATTATATGAAAAATGTCAGCCTTAAAAGTGTACATACCGTAACACCTCATTTATACCAATTACAAAAGCAGGCAAAACAAAATGCTTGTTCGAAGTCCAGATAATGGTTTTCTTTGTAGATAAAAATGAACACAATAATTGCATCATGATAACATTCATCCGAATTGTATTTCCCCTAGAGGCATCAATTTTATGATCGTTTTTTCCAGCTGTCTATGATTGTGCAAGTTTTGACATGTACGTTACACTCCAATAAGAATTTCTTTTTCAAAAGAAAAGAGTACATTTTCATCTAAATAGAAAATATTACTGTGTAGAATTGATAAAAGAATCTAAGTATAAAGCTGTATTTTAGGAAAACAACTCATTTTAAACTGGATATCTCAGCATCCTAAAGATCTGGTTTTTGCTAAATTACTAAGAAATTACAACCACAAATGGGTATGATATATATATGTATTTTTACTGCAAACGAAAATTTATGTAGCAATTGTACTTGTGTACAATCAGTAAGCTTTCTGTGTTCTCACAAAAGAAAGCAGAAATCAATTTTGTTGGGTCTTTCCAGCTGACATCACCTGTGAGCCACTTGTCGATTTTATTTGTTTTAGGACTTTGTCCAAGCTTTTGAACTGGGACTTTTGGATTCCCTTGTACTTTGCAACAAGGAGCTATGCTCCTTATATAATTTGTCTTTGCCTGGCAAGATCTGCAAGACCGTGTGTGTGTGTGTGTGTGTGTGTGTGTGTGTGTGTGTTCCAATGCAAGTAGAACCACACAGATGGGGACTGTCTTTTAAAAGTGCAAAAGAGAGTCTGACAGTTTCCAAATGTTTCTCCAGTTTTCAAAATCAGAGGAAAGTTTATGCTTAAAGATATACGTAAAAAAGACCACTAGAAAGCTGAGGAGACATCTCAGTTAATAAAGTATCTATTGCTCAACCTTGAAGAGCTAAGTACAAGGGCACCTGTCTACAAACCAAGCATGGGGAGGTAGAGATTGCAGGATTCCTAGAGTCCACTAGCAATTGACTCTAGCCATATCCTTGATCCCCGAGTTGGATGACAGATCCCACCTCAAATTAGATGGGAGCTGGAAAGAGATAGCTTAGTGGTCAAGAGTACTTGCTCCTCTCTTAGAGGACCAGAGTACAGCTCCCAGTCCCTATGTCGGGAAACTCACAACCACCTACAACTTTATTTTTATTTTTCTTTATCATCTAGTTCTTTTTTTTCCGTTTATTTATTTATTAAAGATTTCTGTCTCTTCCCCGCCACCGCCTCCCATTTCCCTCCCCCTCCCCCAATCAAGTCCCCCTCCCTCATCAGCCCAAAGAGCTATCAGGGTTCCCTGCTCTGAACCACCTACAACTTTATATCCAAGGTTATCCAAAGTCCCTGGGCTTTGAAGGCACTTGAACACTCTATCAATCAATCGATCAATCAATCTATCGATCTGTCTACCTATCTCTAACTCTATCTCTCTCCGTATCTTTCTTACACACACACACAAAACTGTGAAAAGTGAGCAAGACATTGATGTCATCCTCTAACCTCCACATGCAGGTGCTCACACACCCACACAAGAATATACATGCACTACCTCCACCACCTGAGCCACAAGAATTAGATCATCAGTTTAGATCAGTAGATCTTAAAGGTGGAAAGATAGTAACAAAGGTTTTCATACAAGTCACCTGCAGCAAAGGGGATACCAACTGAGATGTTGCAGTTGGTACACATCTTCTAGCTTCTTGCCTCTACCTGCTGGATATGGTGAAGCAACTAAAATCCCCAACCTACATACAAACTCATACCTGACAAGTCCCTCACTTTCCCCCAACAACATCAGTAGAAACTTCATCAAACTACTGAGACACATAATTTTGATAAAATGGTATTTTCCCCCTTTGGTTTGCTTTTGTTGGTGCCCTCCCAAGAACCAAAATCTGACTCTAAATCACTATGACATGTCACCAAACTATGGCATGAAGTCAGCAGCTTGTGTGTTAGCCGGCCTTTCTGGAGTCTTATTTGCTTGGCCACCTACAATATCAAATGAGTGTGTTTCCTATCGATGTTCCTGGCCTGTCAATTAAGAAATAAGGACCTTTATATCAAATGCTTCCTGAACAAAGGCTTTGCCTTTTCTGCGGGAGAAGGAATTCCACCTATAGAGCATAGTGCCAGCAACTATCCAAAAGTAACCTTCTTATTGGGCAGACATACAACCATATAGATTGACCTAGTCAACTTCCAGTCATGTTATGAAAACCACTGTAATAAGTTTGTGTGTGTGTGTGATGTGTGTGTAATGTGTGTGAGTGTTACATGTGAGTTTATATGTGTGTCTTTCTGAACTCACGACCCACAGTATACTATTTATAATATGATTAGATATTTATTGGTTCATATCATACTGACTTTTTATGTAACAACATATACCATAACATTTTCTTCTACTTTCCACCTTCCAAAGCATTCCCTAAAATGCTGAAAAATGCTGGTTGTCTATTCCTTGCACGCCTGCCAGACTTCAGACAAGATTAAAAGGAAAGTAGAATACTGTTCCTGAATCCAAACACACAATTACTGTATCACGGGGCCTCTATAATTAAGATTCCTTTCTCCCTGTAGTGAAATGTATATTAAAACATGCAAGACAAAAAAAAAAACCTTCATAACCCAGTCTCGCTGGAAACAACAACATTGGTAACCCTAGGCTTTCCTTTCTACTATCTGTGTTCAGGCACAGAAATAATGATACCACATTAGCAGAAATAACATCAGCCCTCAGGGTGCTGTCCCTACCTTTCTTAAATCCTCTTTTCTCTCAAATCGCCCCCTCTCTAGGCCCATTTTTAACTCTCATTGGGGTTTTTCAAGGATGAGAAAAAAAGAACTATTTTCTGTCTCCATCTAATCTCATCTTACCTTACCCCTCACCCCAACCTCCACCTTGTTTCTTCAGCACTTCTTTCAGGAAGATGTAGTACTAAGCCTGCCTTTAACTGTGCAGTCCGCTGTCCGTGGTGCTGATTTCTAGACCAAGGACTCCCTCATCTTAAGGGCACAAAATTCCATCTCATGTCTTTAATTTGACTAAGAGATACATCAACAAAAATATACAATATATTGCTCACTTGTATGTTTTCCTTATTTAGTAGCAAGATTGAATTAATAAAAGAAAAAATAGACTTCAATGAAACTAAAATACCCAATAATATATACTTTGAAATTCACAACTGATTTGTTCCTAAGCACCAAAAATGATAAGCAACCCATGTTGCCAGTCAGTGAGTAAAGAAGTCAACAAACTATAGTATTTATTATCACACTGGGTATTATCACACTGAATATTTTCATATCCTGCCATAATACTCAGAAATAAAAACGTGGCATGATGTTATAGGTGTAACCAACAGCTCTCTGACTGGATTTGAGCCCTGTTCCATTGGGCAGACCCATGTGTGGTACTGACAACCTAGTCAAGAGGCTTTGGCCAGAAAAGAGATTGCCCCAGAGGGGAACCTACTCCTAATGTTTTAACTACCTTGTGAATGTTCATATCGATGCCCACAGATTAGCAGTGCTCCCAGATTCAGAGAAGCATCTTATAACTATGGGCATCAGTTAATGTAAAGGGTCATAACCAAAGTGCCAACAATAAGGCATGGCAGAAGTGCTCGGTCCTAAACAGGACAGATAGATCACCCCCCTCCAAGGCTCAGGGAACATTGTGGAAGAGGGGATGGAAGGAATATAAAAACCAGAGGGCAAGGAAGTGTGATATGAGTGTATGTCTTCTGGATGTGGACAGCTAAACTCATGAACTCGACACAGTTGTGGCTACTTGCACACGATGGGATCCATTAGCTTTTTAGCATGAATGAGAAAGAAATTCATGAAGCACATCTCTCAAGGAACTGTTGGTAGCTAATGGTCATTTTAATTTGTAACAGACCCAGTGAGAAGTAGCCCGTGCCTGTGTAAATCACCTCTATTTATGCTCAGGTAAGCAACTATTGTTAAATTCAATGGGATACACACACACACACACACACACACAACACTGGAGGAGGAACTATTGGAAAGTCTTCCCACAGTAGAAGACATGGTGTGAGAAAGAATAAAGTCTAAACTTCACTCTATACATGTATAAATTGGCAAAAATTAAATTTTTCAAAAAGAGAGAAATCTGAGTGATATCCTTTCATTCTGCTTAGATTTACAGTGTCTGCCGTTTGAAAGCAGCAATATTCCCATCATGATTCAATAAATATTCACTCGCAGCCGCCTGAGCCCTGAGAACACACCATAAAATAGGTATTTCAGCAAAAAAAATATTGTATGACCTTTACAGATACCCTGGTGGCAGGTACTTCAGCTCCTATTCACAAATGAAGAAATAAGTAGAAGGATATTAAGAAACTGCCCAAAGTCTCATGGCCAATATACAGCAGGCCTGCCCTTTGCTCTCAGTGGTGATTTTGAAGACTATAAGGCAACAACCATCTCCAAAATCTCTTTTAAAACCACTCCGCTTTGTTCCTTACTCCCACCTTGTAAAATACTTAACTCTGATTTGGTCACTATGCTTTCTTTGTCCACCCAAATGACTGGGCTGCTGGTGTGGTCTCCTTGACAGTGTGGTCAAGGAGAATGGTACCATGGCCAAGTAATTTTCCTCAATGGGGAAGAGAGGTATCACATTACAGAAAGCTCTAATGTGAAAATGGAGTCATAGGAGTTAAGGATTTTCAGAAAGAGTAAAGATCACAGATCTATTGTATGTGTAGCAATAGCTGTGATAAAAAAAAAATAAGTAGTAAAACATAAAAAACATGCTAAGAGCTTTGCATCTTTCCATTGTGGAATATTTGTTTACACTGTGAAGATATGTCTTTGGCAAGGCATCTTCTGACTGGTTTAATAAAGAGCTGAATGGCCAATAGCTAGGCAGAGAGAGGCTAGGCAGGATTTCTGGGGACAGAGAGGACTCTGGGAAGAGAAAAGGTGGCATCATCAACCAGACACAGAGGAAACAAGATGGGTAGCATGGAGACAGCAGCAGGTTACAGATCAAGTGGGACATACAAGACAGAGAAACAGTAACTGGGCCATGCGATAGATTGTAGATTAATAGAAACAGGTTAATTAAGTTATAACAGCTAGATAGAAAAAAAGCCTATGCTAAAGACCAAGTTTTCACAATTAATATTAAATCTCTATGTTGCTGTTTGTGAACTGGTGGTCCAAAAAACAAAATCCTGCTATATCTCTCATTTCCATGTGTTCCAAACCTTTGAATTTGGGAAGTCAAAGGTTGGAGTGATCTGGGAGGAACCGGGGTAGGGAATCATGATCAAAACACGTTGTATAGAAGTCAGTAAAATAAAAAGAATTCAGCGTCCTTATATCAAAGCTTGTGCATTCCATGACTAATATAAACCATGTATCATCACTGACTATTTTGAACATAGCTATTAATTCTTAATCAGCAATTATTGATAGCTATATTCCAAATAATAAAAGACCGAATGAAGGGCTGCTTTCATGTATTTTTCACTGAATCACAACATCAATACAATTCTTGACTTTACTATTAAACTCAAAATAATGAATGCCCTGATAATCTGAGCTACTTCCATCATCATCTCATAACTCTTTGTCCTTATGAATCTGTATAACTTTTCAGATGTCCCTGCCAGCCCTCAGGTCATATATTTCTATTTAAACTTGAATAACTGAAAAGGAATGAAATTTATAAACTCTACAAATATATCAAAGACTTCATGCCAAATTAATTTAAATTAATGTTTTTCTGATTAATGCCACTCATTTATCAAATATTGTGCAACTTGGGAAGAAAGCAGTCACGGTGCTTGGAAGAAATTATTACAGGGTTAGTTAAACACTTGAACTCTGTAGCCTCTTTGATTTTCTTTTTAAAAAAAATTCCTCAAAATCTTTCCAAAATTAACAGCTTTACCATGCCTGGTAAAGAAAAACATCCCTACTGACTTATGAATTGTCTCAGACTCTCTCGACACAGAGCTGCCACTGTTAGAATCACCATTGTCTCCGGTTGGTGCTGTCATGTGTGTGCTCATGCACCCGCAGGCTGGCTTTCTCTACCTCTCCCATCCTTTCATTAGCTCATAAAATGCCTGGGATGGAAATCACATCGACAGCTAGTCCCTTGCAACTCCCGGTAAAGCCGCAAAATGTTTGCCCGTTGCAGCTATTTAATCAACACTGGTTCACTGCCTGCAGGCCGCAAGTGACGACTCAGTCATAAAGAACCCATGGAGCTTCTCAAATTTATGAAGCTAATTTCTTATGTTTCTGTGAGAGGCATGTATCAAAATAGTTTCTCATCTTAAATGAGATCAACCTGTATAATCAGATAAGCAAAGGAATGTCATGTCGTACATTCACCACGGCCTGCTATTTATGACAGCAGCTTCTCCAGTGTTCAAAATTTAAACTTGCATGAATAAAATTAGAAAGGGATTGGCTCTGTTGGTATCATTTGTTCATTTTGTTATTCCCCAGATTGAAGATATGTGATGCCCAACTTGGGAAGGATATATTAACCATCATATTTCTAAAATAATACAAAAAGCCAAAGAAGTATGATAATGCACATGCTGGAAGCATGTTGGACTTGACTCTGGATGTTTCTCTGCTCCGATCTTGGAACTACTATGTCTTGTAATGTCACCTAAAAAACTACAGGCAACTATTGATGCTGGAAGGAGCAGAATAGGCCTCTCCCAGGTATGAGACATTTTGTTGGATGTCGGATGCAGAGTGGTCACTCCTAAAATCATATATACACACAAACAATAAAAATGGACTCAGCAGGATATATATATATATGCAATATATATAAATAAGTATTTGCTGCACATATATTCAATAAATACAATGCTGTTGTTTATTATATTGGGATACTATCTATTTTATATAAAACATATGTATTGGGTTATAAATAAATCTATAGGGCAATTTTTAAGTTAGTGATTGAAGGAAGAGAGCCACACCCATTTTATTTGGCTTATTCTTCCACATCATCGTCGATCATTTAAGGAAGTCAGGGAAGGAACTCAGACAGAGCAGGAACCTGGAGGCAGAAGCTGATGCAGAGACCATAAAGAAGTGCTGCCTACTGTCTGCTCCCTCTGGTTTTCCAGCCTGCTTTCTGATAGAACCCAGGACCACCAGCCCAGGGATGGCACTACCCACATGGGCTGGGCCCTCCTCCACCAATCTCTAATTAAGAAAATGTACTATAGGCTTGCCTACAATTCAGTCTTACAGAGGCATTTTTTTATTGAAGTTCTCTCCTCTCAGACGACTTCAGCTTGTGTCAAGATGACATAAAACTAGCTAGCATACATACACACACAAATCATTCACAGAGAATAGATTTTATACATCATCAAAAATAATGATATATCACTAAGAGTAGTAGAAGCAATGAAGCAAGGCAATGACCTCTAAGCTGAGAAGGAGGATGATTTACCATGTAGAATTCTGTACCCAACTCAACTATCCAGTGTAAGTATGGGACAAATGCAGCTGAGGATCTGCATATCTCAAAAGCTTCACCTCCCAACCTATTATTTTCCAGAAACTGAAGGATGGATCCACTAAAATGGAGAATGAATGTAGGGAAAGATTTGTGACTAAAAAGAGAGTCTCAATCCAGATAGAGAAGGAGTTTTTGTGATGACATTCTGAAGAAAACTCTGTGGAAAATTTAGGAAACATTTTTAAATTTGAATAGGGAGGCGTTCCTGAGAAAATTATCTTCCAGAGATGATAGAATATCTCTTCTATTTGTGCTTTGAAGATTTTGACAACTGGAGAACACAGGGTTAAATTTGTGATAAATGCATTCTGTTCTCTAACCAGCAGGGCGAGGTAGCATATGCTTGTAATCCTAGCAACTCGTAAGGCTCGGAATGGAGGATCACAAATTCAGGGCAGTCTGAGCAACATAAAAAACCCTTATCTAGAAAAAAATTTACAGGTAGAAAGGAAAGAAAATTAAAAGGAGGGAAAAAAAGAAAAAAGTATCAAAAAAGGTAATTATTAACTCCAGGACAAGTAAATTATTGAACCTAAAAAAAATGGGAATAGTCACACAACACTATACTTAAAAGTAACCAGGGACCTGGAGCAATGGCTCCGTGATGAAGAGCATGAGTTGCTCTTGCAAAGAACAATATTCCAACAGCCACAATGCTGCTCACAACCCCTGTAGTTCCAGCTCCAGTGGATCTGCTGCCCTCTTCTGGCCTCTGTGGGATTTATATGCATAAATCCATACACATACACACACATACACTTTAAAAGAAAATACTTAACAATTAAAAAGCGTAAACATCATTTGTGTGCTGTCAGCTATTAAATTTCTGAATATGAGTTCATCCACATATCTAAACACTGTAAGTACATTGAGAGAATAGAAGCATGAGAGAGAGGCTGGGAGGAAAGGAGATTCTGTAAAAGTAGTGAACCTGCATCTTCCACAGCTGGAGAATGGTCGATAGTGGGCCAAACTGCAAACTCCATAAATACATGCAACTTACTCAGAGATCTCCAGATGTAAAACGCCCACACCAATGCCTTAATGAGCTTCGATTGTTTATCATTTGGCAGTGGGGATCGTGGAGGTGAGGATGTTTCATTGGAGGAACCATGAGAAGCTTATAGAATTATTATTATAGAATTATAGTCTCTCTGCAGCTCTTAGCCCCTTCCATTCCTGAAGCTTCTTTCTCACCAGTAATATGCTATTTCTAGTTCATGCTTAACCTGAAGGGCACGACTTTTTCTCAATCATTCTCAATGTCCCTAGTGCTGAAACCCTTAAAGACAGTTCCTCATGTTGTAGTGCCCCCCAGCCATATTGCTTTTGTCAATTCATAACTGTGATTTTTGCTACTGCTAAGAATTGTAATGTAAATGTCTCTGTTTTCTGATGATTTTGGGATCATTCAACCCTTAGAGCAGTCATGACTCAGAGGTTGAGAACCAATGCTGTATCCTGTCATTTTGCCCCATAGGAAGAGGTAGGAAATACAAGAGACAATGAGAGCAGGTCCCATGTCATGAGTTACTGTAACTTGTGGGTTGACATCGTCGTCCCATTGGAGGGCTCAGCTGCAAAGCCGTGAACATGAAGCTTGGAATCCGAACGCCATGAAATTAAAACCAACGCGGGCATATGAGGAAAATAAGAATGACAGAGAACAACAAATCAAATCAAATCTTCATTAGACGATAATTAAGATCAAGCCCCTGAATAATTCTACAGATTCCCAGGGATACTAATGATATAAATTGATGGTTTATCTGTTTCTTCATCAGCTGTTCCCACCACATGTCAGTGTTAATCACTCTTGTCCTTTGTTTTCAAATACCTCCTGAGGATCTGAACTTAGCAAAAAACAGCCGACCACCCTTAACTTCAGTTAAGACCCCCGACTCGAGTATAGGAACTGTGGGATGAAGGCTTCTTGTGGCTCAGTCTTTCTTCTGTCTGTGCCTTTCCCTGACCTTTGGAAGGTCAAATATTAACTTCAAATTATCTGGTCTAGCTGGGTCCTGGATTCCTAGAACTTGACTTTCTAATTCAATCTCTACCGAACAGTCAGGAGCAGGACTTGTCACAACTGACAATCTTTCTAAGTTGAGCATTTCAGGCTCAAATTTTTCCTACTGTTTAACCAAAGTAGCTAGAGTCGTTATCCAGAGCAAAGAACATCTCCCTCTCTGTTGCGACTTGGTCTATTGATCCTTTGCTTCACGGCTGCCTTTTCCGTCAATTTATGCAAAACCAGCAAGTGTGGAGGAGGATGGAAATGGTGATAATTAATTTCATTATGACTTTAACCTTAATATACGAGAGCAGAAAAGAGTTTAATTAGAGAGTGTCTGACATTAATTTTCTTTTATTACGCAGTTTCTCTGTGCCGGCCGCTGTGTTGGACACTTTATATAATATTATCGCTAACCTTCAAGGTAAAGCGTCAAGATGACTGTTTCCTTGCCGCTTGTAAGTGGATATATCAAGCTCTGAATAACGTAGTCTTCTCGGGATTGCCCAACAAGCCACACAACTGTGTGACCTGGTTGAATCCTGTCATCCTTCAGTCAATATGAAAGGAGGTATACCCCGGTAATGGTAAATTATACCTACCTCAGAATGCCTTTACAAAGATTGAGCAAATAAAATACGATAATGCAGCTCAAGTTCTCAGACCAGTGCCCTGAATTTAGAATGCTTAATACTTGTTAGCTCTTAATGAGATTATCACTCTCGTCACATATCAATGATCAAGTAATGTTTCCATCCTTCTGTTTGTTTGCTCCTCTCCATTGGCCAAAGGGAAGAGAGATGCACTATGCCTTGAAGAAAAAAGGCTCCTGATTTAAGGGCATTATTCCAGCAAATGCTCTTGTTCCAGATCTTGTCTACTAATTGGTGCACAATGCCTGCAAGACTGAGCCTGTTCTGTTCATGTCCAGCCTGGATGTTTAACAGGAATTAATATCCAGCCTGGCCCGATTATTTTAACTAGCTCAGTCTTTCAGCAAGGGAGTTACTAAAAGGCTTGTGCTAACTTTGAGTTGTCAGGGATGCCATCACGAGTAAGGACTGCTTATTGAAGAGTGCCCCCTGCTCCTTCCTTTCCTCCTCCCGTACCCTGGGGAAACAACACATGGATTTTTTGTGCTATTCACGGCATTGTTGTACTCTGCGAAGATGGGGCAAGTGTGTTTCTAGTTGATGGTGGGTTCTACCTATGAACTGCTTTGCAAAGATTAGTTCCATCAAGAGATACTCATGTCTCACACCCTCCACTGGTTATCATTTCATGGATTGACCTTAAAATCTTTCTATAGCTTCCTTCACCTGTTCCCACGTGATATTAAGGTTTATTAAATTCCTCTCCTTCATTCTCTCCTATTAAATGTTACTGGCTTGCAGGTGATTTTCACCTCGTCTTCTCAACACCTGGGCATCTCCATGCCTAGGTCAAATTCTGATTTTCTGACTCTATTTCTTATTTCTAACTCTTGGAGATATTGGTTGCCACATAGATGCCTAAGACTCCTTGTTCTCCTTTTTTTTAAATCTGTGTATCTCTCTCTCTTTCTCTCTCTCTCATCTCTGTATGTGTCTGTATCTCTCCTCTCTGTGTCTGTCTTCTCTCTGTGTGTCTCTCCTCTCTCTGTCTGTCTGTCTGTCTCTCTTCTCTCCTCTCTCTGTATTTGTCTATCTCTTTCCTTTGAGTGTCTGTCTCTCTCCCCCCTCTAGTAGTTGTAGATCAGATGTAGTCTTTCGGCTACTGCAGACCATGACTACCTGCCTGACTGCCTGCCTGCCTGCTGCCCATGATCGTTTCATAATAGTCATTGGCTCACCCTCTGATCCTATAAACTAAACAAACTCCCTTCTGTAAGGTGCCTTGGTCATGGTGTGTCATCACAGCAACGGGAAAGTAACTAAGACAGAGTAACTTGTCTTGTTTGGAGAGGCAGTGTTTCCCACAGGAAGCAAATCCATTAAAAAATCCGGTAAGAACTCATCAGGTAGGGACAGCAGCACTGAATTTGGTTTTAACCCTTCATAAAACAGAGATTGTCAAATAGACAAAATGCCCCAGTTTAAAACTTTTTAAATAAAAAAAAGTTATGTTATGCTGCTAAAAAAAATCCCTGTCGAAGCTGCATCACCTTGATGTTCTAATAATTTTCAGATATTGATAAGCAAAATATAGAAGTCCATTAACATTTCACATAGAATGCAAATTCCATGGCACTTGGGAACAAAAGAACATTCACGTAATCTGATTTTTCTGGGAGAATCTTTGTACATTGTCTGTCATCTGCTTGATATCTTACAGAGTTTTACCTCTGAGCTTTGAATATTGCACAGGCTGGCAAGAAGACAGATTGATAACACATGTTAATGTCTCTAAATTTAAAATGCTAGTAACTATTTGCCGAATAAACTTCCAATCTGCTGTATCAAGCGCTTCATAAAAACCACATTCTCTATATGTTTTATCTCTCATCATAAATAGGGTAGAATCGATACAAGAACAAACTCTGCCTTTGGGCTATACTTTTTATATTTGTGTAATTTCCTTTGCATTTAATTTTTTATGCAACTAAAAAGGGAGACTGGGATGGTCATTTCTATCAAATTAAAGAATCACTACAAAAATAATTATGATATAAAAAATATTGCTTCATTCTTTTCACCAAAATAATCTACCTCAAATTTGGAACCTGAAAATCAAACTTCTGGAACATGGCTGTTTACACATTTGGCTAATAGGGGTTTTCTTCCTCCATTGCTATCTCATTTTTAAAGCTGTAAGCATCTCCTGATACATGGTTCAAAACAGAAGCAACCTTTGTATAACAGATTTGCTTCAAATAAATATTCCTAGAAATTAAAATGCATCAACTATTACATTTATTTAACATTTGCTGCTACTTAAGGGCTGCATTTCAAACCCTATTGTGGTATGCTATACAAGAAAAAATCTAGACATACAATGATTTAATATTTATATAAACATTTACCAATCAGCCTTACATGACCTCCATCCTGTCTGCCATCCTATTTCTGCTTATTTTTTTAATTGGGAGTGAAACTTGACAGTGTTTTCTTTTCTGCTTTGTATTAGCATCTTGCGAAAAATAATGTTTTCTCCCACACACCAAGAAAACATTTTACATTCTTCATTTTTGTTGTACTTTATGGGGAAGTTGATGGTTAAATATTTAATATATCATATCACTTAGAAGTGATGACGGTTGTGGTTTCTTCTTTTCCTTCTTCCTTCCCCTCCTCCTTTCTTCCTTTCTTCCTTCCCACCTTCCTTAATTTATTTTATTCTACCTTTTCCTGTTCTTTCTTTCCATATGGCCAGCCAGTTGCTCCATTATAAGATATTAAATTGCTCCTGCTTTCCTTCCCTTCTTGAAGGGAGCCTTGATCACACATTAAATCCTGGCATTGATAGCAGGTAGGATTTTCACAGCACTTTCAAAAGGACATTCATTGTTCTAAATGCTGCACAAGTTTTGCCTTTATAGCAATTCTATGCACTGTTGGCCACTTTATCCCCATTTAAGGGGTAAGAAATTTGAAACTCAGAGGGTTTAATAGTCTACCCAAAGGCACAGCTGTTAAGTGGCAACGCTGTAATTTGCACATCGGCGGTGTGGCTCCAGGATCCATGCACTTCACCACATGCGACTTGACTCTCATCTGCCGCATGGCCCTTGTTCTGCACACGCCCACCTCACTAGCAGTTTCTCGGCTGGCATCACCTTCCTAATTACTATAGATTTGTGCTCCATTTTGACCTTTACTAACAAATTTTCCCTCATTCTCTTTCAGTTTTCTTGCCCTTCTATCAGCTAGTTATTAGCATACATTTCATCATTAACTTATTGAACTAAAAATCAGCTCTAATGGATTGTAATTGAAGAGAAGGGATGCTCTTTAACACCAAATCATCCCATTCTTGGTCATGCCCACATACTACTTCTACCTATATTGTAAATGCTAATGGCTATCCCACAGGCCCCCGCAGACATTCAGTTCCAAAGAAACACACAAAGGCTTATATTAATCATAAACTATTTGACCTTTTAGCTCAGGTTTATTATTAACTAGCTCTCACAACTTAAACTGACCGATAATTCTTATCTATGTTTAGCCACATGGCTTGGTACCTTTTCTCGGTGCAACATTTTCATCTTGCTTCCTCTGTGTCTGGGTGGTGACTGTGGACTGAGCCTTTCCTCTTCCCAGAATTCTCCTAGTCTGGTCGCCCCGCCTATACTTCCTGCCTGGCTACTGGCCAATCAGCATTTTATTAAACCAATACAAGTGACAAATCTTTACAGAGTATAAAAGCATTATTCCACAACATTATATCTCCTTTTTGTGCCTAAAATAAAATGTTATGGTTTTCATCATGTAAATTACAAACATCTCTTCTTCATTCATCCACATGAATTATATTTTATGTCCATATGTTTTCATTATAGTGCTCACTCTTTAATGAAAATATCTGTTGAAAAGCTCTTGATTCTTGTGTCTCATTTTCCACATTGTATTGAATTCTCTTGTTTATTTCTAAATTTTAAGTCAATTCAATTCTATATGGGGTACTAAGTGATGTCTTTTGAAAATAAAAACATGACACATTAATTACAGTCCAATAGTTGTACTTATTTTTTTTTACTTCTCTGATTAAAATTTCCTGAACAGGGGCTGGAGAGACTGCTCAGTGATTATAAGCACTGGCTGCTATTCAGAGGACCCAGGTTCAGTTCCCAGCACCTATATGGCAATTCACAACCATCTCCAGAGGGGATCCCATACACCATACATACATGCACACAGTATACACACATACATACAAACAAAACACTCATAAACTAAAATAAACCTTTAAAATATCCTGAACTATATTAAATATTTAATATGATCAATGATAGGGCAGAAAATATTCATTATCCTCTACTATCTATCCTCTTCTTCCCTTATAGAAAATCTTCATTTATAGTTGAGCATATGACTATTCAAAATAATAGATAAAATTCCAGCATGCTTTGCAATGAAATGTGATATTGTGATAAAGTACTGTCCACTCTTACAGAAGAATTATATGGCAGCTTTTAGGAGAATCTTTAAAAACATCAGACAACACATTGTCTTCCCTTCTTTGACCATGGTATTTTTTTCTATATCATGAGTCTTTCTGGGATGGTGGCAGTGGTGGTTTCTGGGTTTTGTCTGTTTTGGAGACAGGGTCTCATGAATTCCAAGCAGGTCTCAAGGTCACTGTGTAACTGAGGATGATCCTGAACTTCTAATCCTGCCTTCTGCCTCCATTTTCAGAGTGTTTGGGTTACAGATGTGTGCTAGCACATCTGATCTTATTACGTGGCTCTGAAGACAAGCCTGGGCTTTTATTCATGCCAGGAAAGCACTCTGTCTACAGAGGTATATCCTCAGTCCCTACTGTGTGTCTTCACTGTGAATAAGACACCTGGAATTTGTGTGTCATCTTGAAATCTAGTGATGAAGGGAATGTATGACTATAAAAAATCCTAGGTCACTGAAGCCATTGAGTTAGACCTCTATTGCCACCCTGAAATGAAATGTGTGAGTGTGAGTGCATGCATGGGGGGGGATGAGGGGGAAGAATGCCTTTGAACCTAGGTCTAGAAAAACCCTAGATCTCTGAAGCCATTGGGTTAGACCTCCATTGCCACCCAGAAATGGAATGTGTCATATGTGTTGTGTGTGTGTGTGTATGTGAGCGAGAGAGAGAGAGAGAGAGAGAGAGAGAGAGAGAGAGAGAGAGAGAG
>JABTXL010005037.1:20469301-20486516 GCA_025134845.1 Neodon shergylaensis
GAGAGAGAGAGAGAGAGAGAGAGAGAGAGAGAGAGAGAGAGAGAGAGGAGAATGCCTTTGATCCTAGGTCTAGAAAAATACTAAATCTCTGAAGTCATTGGGTTAGAGCCACATTGCCAGCCTGAAATGAAGTGTGTGTGCACGTGTGTGTGTGTGTATGAGAGAGAGAGAGAGAGAGGGGGGGGGGGGGAGGAAGGAAAGGAGAGAGAAAGAGAGAAACTTTTTAAATTAAAACCAAACTGATATAAATGGAAAAAATAATGACAGAGGTAGTCACTTATTTTTCCTGAATATAGTGAAAATACCACCTTGGCTTTCATTATTTACTATATTTATACTTTGTTTCTTATCTATGATGTTTATCCAATTAAGAAAAGATTTGTACTAACTCTAATTGACTAAAAATTTTTACTCAAGAATAACTATTACTTTTACCAAAAGATCAGCAGTATTTATCTATATCAAATCTGTCTGGTAGAATTTCCCTCAGTGATGGAAACGTTCTTTATCTCTATTAGCACTTTAGCCACCCACTGTATATGGCTGTTAAACTCTCGAAATGTGGCCAGTAAGTAAAGAAAACTCAAGGTTTTAATAACTTAATTTAAACTATTCAAATTTCAATTAAAATAACTACATGTGGTTAGTGTCTTTTATGTTAGACAGAGAAGATTCATCCTTTTTGAATCTATTCATATACGGTATTATAATATATTATGTTAAAACATTGTCTAGTCCTAGAACAAAGTCTCCTTGAAAGGCTAGATTTGACTTGCTAATATATTAGCAATGTAATAAGATGGGGAAATCTGCATTCACCAGAATTCTTATTAGAACAATCACTACATAGTTCAGAAGGTAGGGTACATTTAGTTCTCGGGGCAGTATGAAAGACTTTGAGGGAGTGTGAAAATGATAAACATAATGAAATTTGTTCTCCGTGATGCAGAAGCACTGAATTTTAAGTACCAAAGAGAAACTCAGAGAAGGAAAATGTAGAAGGGGGGGTGGGGGGTAGGGAGAGAAGGACGAGAAGGGTAAGAAGAGAAATCCAGGCAGGGAGAGTTTGGGGGAGGGGCTTTCTGCTAACAAGATTCTGCACATCCTGTAGCCCAGTTCCTCTCTTGACCCCGCCATGTTTTCAATAACACCTGCCAAGATTATTAATGTTGGTATCCGTTGTGTGGGTGTTTGTCTTAACAGATACTCTACCTCCCTGTCCTTCCAAACACGTGGTATGATTTTATTTCCTCGATGTCCTAAAATTAGTCGTGTCTTACAGTGTGGGGTCTTACACCAAAGGAGGAGTGGCATGCGCCATTTCTAGACAGACGAACAAAGCGCAAGGGCATGCTTTTCTACATCCCCTTTCCCTCTCAAAATTACAGGGTTTCCAACGATCAGTGAACCTGAGTGAGGACGACATAGGAAACAGCCTGTGCTGACCCGTGATATGATACACGTGTGGTAAGCGAGGAAAGGTTCTTTGCCATAGCAAGGCAGCAGAAACTGTAAATTGGTAGCACAGCACAACCAGCTTCTGCTAACTGGTCTGAAAATCAGTGACTAATAAAGGAGCACTCTTGTGTCTTAAAAACGTAAATATTGTCGGGTGGTGGTGGTGCACGCCTTTAAGCCCAGCACTCAGGAGACAGAGACAGGTGGATCTCTGTGAGTTTGGGACCAGCCTGGTCTACAAATAAAGTTCCAGCACAGCCAGGGCTCAAAACCTGTCTCAAAAAAAAATTAGCTTTAGATTAGGAAGTGGAAATAAATGGTGAAAGGAACATTGGTGGATCACAATAAAAGAAAATCTGTTTTTTACTGGCTATAACAGAATATCATTAATTGAGCAGTATAAATGAGAGATATATATTATCTCACTGTAGTTGAGATTGGAAAGAGTACCTGTATTTCCAATGTAAAATTGAGAGTGAACAAAATAATTAGGCACCAAAAAATATTTTCCTGATAACCATAGGACTATTAGTAACTATTCCACATCTATCTCTTAACCAACCTTCAAAAGTACAATGCAGTCATGTGACTTGCCTTTACCAATCATTCATAAGTAGAAATTGGTGAATCAACTCTGAAGCACAGCCTTAATATCAGAATATGAGGATGTAATTGTAATTCTAGCCCTTCTATGGGTGGAGGTGGGAGAACAGTGAACTTGAGGCTTACTTGAACTGTGTAGGTGACTCCACTTCTCAAAACAAACCAAAAGAGTCAGACTATGCGTTCCCATATTTCCTTATTATAGCAATCACTATGGCTGGTATTTTGAATTCTTGTGTAAGCCGGTTTTCGGTAGTGTATCCAAGAAATGTTTTCACTATTTTAAATAAAATGCAGGATTTCACCACAATGAATCCATGTCTGTTCTGAAGATGCAATGTGATTGGATTTTCTTTGTCAGCCAAGTAAAGGAGTGAGTTCTGCACTGAACATTGCAGGGCCAGATAGAGTCAGTCTGTGAGGCTGACATGAACAGGGCCATCCATATGCAAATACTATCAACAGGAGCCTGACTCCTGAAGCCAGCAGTTGTCGTAGTATACTGTAGGCTTTGCTGTCCTGGTGCTGTAGCATCGGGGTTAGGAGTGACAATGGAAAGAGAGAGAAGGGGCAGGGACAGAGACAGAATGAGGGAGAGACACACAATTGCTAGATAAATCAGCAGTAGGCAAACCCATAAGCGGTGTAACAAATCACTGAGAAGGGTGTAAATCTTTGGAACCTGTACAGTTCCTACCTATTGGGGTTTTCCTAATGTCACTTGAGTCAGTTAAAATCATTTGTCATGTCTTAGCAAGTGCTGCATTTTATATAGATTTTGAAATGTATTGGCAAAAATGAGTAAGTTTTTCTTCAGAATATGCATCAAAATGAGAGCTAATGATAAGACCAAAGGGAATTCTAGTAAGGCCACTCCTCGAGAAACTATCACAAAAAAATATCTCAGCCTGCAACTCACTTCCAGTTCAGCTTAGCCCAGGATAAAACTCAATGAGACCAGAGAAAGGATGGACTGCTAACCACCCTCCAGACCATGGTACTTTTCATACCTGACCTTTCCATAGGTTCTGGGTAGCATGGATCTCTAGGCTATACCTTAGGCTTCTGTAGCCTGACAAGAAACTAGAATACAAGGTACTTTACTACCGACACTGTCATGTTTAATTAGTCTGCATGCCATTAACATTTTTCATGCAAGCTTAGACATCTAAATAAATGTGTATCTGAAGAGACCATCTCAGGACCACACCAAGGTACTTTTTAAAATAACCACTGAGGGAGGAGCCAGCCTTTTCCAGAACAAACACAAAGCAACAAGAGGCAGAATAATGGGGTAGAAGGAGCTCATGCATAGCCAGAAGAGGATATGGATCCAGGGAATTAAAGAAAGACAGTATGTGGTTTCACCCGGAAAATGATCGTTTCAATGAGTATTGACAGACGGGAATGGTTTTGATAAACAGGGACAGGAGAGAATTTCATGAGTGTGTCTTGCACAACATTGGTATCCTTTAAAGAAAGGACTAGAGTTAAGGGACAGATGAGAGAGCTTGGGTGGAAAGATGACCCAAATTCTCACCCCGTCACCCAGGTATGAGGAAGCTCGAGCTAAATCCAGAACAATGTAGAACATAGTTCTGAGAGGCAAAGGGTTTTACATGTTGCAACTCCAGCCGGAATCCCAGCTGAATTCATCCTCAAGATGACCCCAGATAAAGTCCAATGAGGTAGAGGGAGATTGTAGCTTTACCCAGCTCAGATTCAAACCACATGGTGAAAAATAGACAGCTGAGGGTTGGAGCTGCAAAGCTTGGGTATGGTTTGCCATCTTGGGTATCTGCTCAAATCTGGACCAGTTTGCCAAACCTTGTGCTACACTTTATCTAGCATGAGTGATGTAGCAGTCTGTATTCTGAATCTGACCATCCTCTGTAAAGGAACCATGGCATTTCTCTTCTCCGGGAAGCAAGCCCACAAAAACAGAAGTCTTGAAGAAAATATGAGTCTGCAATAGTGTTGTTAATCATATTATGCCTAGTAGCACTTGCCTTGTGGGTGCTTCCCTTCAGCTTCGTTTTATAAAAATAGTGCCATTTATCACAACTTCTGCAATGTCTTGATTGTCTGTCTAGATAGTCTAAGCCTACAGCTCTATGTGTCCCCTATTGAGATGCGCATGAAGATGAACATTTACATGAGTGACAGGCTGGTTTCTTCAGGGGTTCTAAAGCCCAGAACATGCACCATAAAATCCCCCTGCTTCTGTTTTCCAGTGATACACAGATGGAAAGCTGATTCTGCAAAAGATCTGCAAGTGTATAGGAACACTCATACCCAGAATGCTGTGTTTCTTCCATTTCTTTCTGGATAAGCGTTCTTTTCTTTCACAGCTCAGTAATTTGAGCTTTAACAATCACTAATTTTCCTTGCAAAACCTGAGCTTATTGTTCCTTCAGTTGTTTCTCACAGCCTGTTATGTGAACGGCTATGTTGGGGGCTACATTTCAGAACAGTATTTATGTGTCTATCTCCCTGCGGGGAGCATGCGCTCAAATAGAAGCATATCCTTCATTTGTCCTCCTCAAAACCCAGGGTTAGCGCACAGCAGACATCAATTTGTGAAAACCTCTTGCAGAGTCGAAAATACGTCTGAAAACTGAAAACGTTACCTGATTGATAAAATGTAAACAAATCTAAAAGGAAGAAAGTATCTCATGATTAATGTTGGCAAGGTCCCTTAAGAAAGAAATTATCAGTGGAAAGTATAACTAATTATAAATTAATTATAAAGGCAATGGTAGGGAACAAAATAAAAAATAAGCATTACAGCTCAAAAATGGTAAGAATATATGAAAACTGTAATATATGTGAAAACTAACTAAAAAATAATTAACAGTACAGTCATAGACACTAGCTAAAGGCCGGGTGTGGTCATGCTTGCTTTTAATGCCAGTGTTCCTGGAGGCAGAGGCAGGAGGATCTCTGAGTTCAAGGTCAGTTTGACCTATAGAGTAAGTCCCAACACAGTGTTTCCCAAAGAAACCCTGTCTCAAAAAAATTGTTACTAGATTGTTATCATTCTCAAAAAAAGTGTTATTAGCTTGTTACCGTTTTCTTCTCTTTCTAAAACTTGAACTGTGGTTTACAAGTTGACTCTAAATACAGTTGTTGGTGTATAATCTAAAACCACGTGGAGAGTCCATCTTAATCATTAGTCTTAGAGGAAGACATTAAAGAGGAAGACAATAAAATAGACAAGAACTGACTGGCCAAGGCTTTACACTTATCCACTCGGCCACAAAAGAAATGGAGAAAAGTAACTTTTTAAGAAAAATTCCAGTAAAATCATCCTGACAGTTTAGAACCCGCTGCAACCACTGAAACAGAAATACATCAACCAAAGAGCCATACCTGAAAGAGAAGAGCTTGGAACCTATTCACTGTCTGCTCCTTCCCATTGGTTCATCTTACATTTTCTGGAATTCAAGTCAATGAAATAACACAAAACACACTCTTTTGGGTGGGGCTGTTTTGTTGCACTAAGTATTTTTTACATTCTAGCCACCTTGCTGTGTCCTGGTTCTCTTTCTGCCTGAGAAGCAGCTAACTGTATTCCTATGCTACCATTTCCTCTGCCGTCCACGTGTTGACAGACATCTGGGTTACTTCCAACCCTGCACCATCATAAATAATATTGCTATGAATTGCATAAATTTGTATGGACGTGTACTTCATTATCTCAGGCAAATACTTATGTGTGGAATTCTTAAGTAACAAAATCACATGCTTAACTTTCAAAACGGCAGAACTGTTTTTTTGGTTTTTAAGTGTGTGTGCTGTTTCACTTTCCCTCTGGCCATGTGTGAGCTATGTGGCCATATGCAGGCAAGACCTGCCTGTCTTTGTCAAGGTTTGATTGTTCTGTTTTTGCATCACAAGATGTTCTGGTGATTGGCTAATGGCTCGACACTGTAGCTTCGCTTTACATTTTCCTGACAGTTAATAATCTTGAGCTAATGATGACTAGCAACAAAGATATTGAGCTCCTCTTTATGTGTTTATTAACCATTCACACATCTCTTTGGAAACTGTTTTGTTTGAGTCTTTTGTTCATGCATTATTGATTTGTTTGGCTTCTGCTTCTGAATGGAAATGGCTCATGGTGTATTCTGGACAGCACATTTTCTTTATATGTGTGTGTTGAGAGTAGCATTCCCCATGTTGTAAAATGTCCTTAGAACAAATGCTGCAATTTTCATAGGCTACTCTATTATGATTTTTTTTCTTATTTGTTCTTCTTCATTCCAGAATTTTTATGTTTTCATATCTTGATCTATGATCGTTTGAAAATATTATTTTGTGTATGCTATAATATTGTTTTTAAGTGTGTGTGCTTAATAATAAAATGAAAGGGTAGTATTTATATTACACCATACACCATGTTCAGCCATTCTAGTGGTATTTGTTGAGACTATTACCCTGTGATTAATCCATTTGCCAAAAATGAAGTAACTTGAGTGTGTAGAAATAGGAGTGTGTGTGTGTGTTCATTTTTAGAAACTCAGAAGCATCGAAACATCTTGAAACTACATAGTTTGTGTTCTGTAACTCGATTTCAAAATAATATTTGCTATTCTTGGACCTGTGCGGTTCCCTATAAATTGCACAATACAGTTCCAACAGCTACAAATGTAAGCTCGCGGAAACGCTGTTTAAGGCTGTGTTGAATCAATAGAACAATTCGGAGAACTTAAAGCTTTCAGGACTTCCAGGTGAGGCGGCAGATGTGAGGAGGCGTGCTTCCTGGTGAGCTCACGAAGGAGGAAGCCAGAGCCAGAAAAATATAAACTTTCTCCCAAGAGAGAACTAGAGGAAGGGCTTCCGACGTGCACGAAGGAAGCCAAGGGAGACTCAAAGGAGAAGGCATTTAGATTCATTACGCACTGATGAAGTACACTAAGCCAAACCCAGGCCAGCCGAGCGTCTCCTGGCTGCGGGAAGGGAGCCAAAAGGTACGAGAGTAAAAGGTCAGATGTTCTAACCTCAAGGCAAACCCACAGCCTTCTGGAGCTCAAATTCAATGCCGGCAATAGCGAGACAGTGCTACCTGGCCCATGTTGGGAAGGGGTGGAAATCCTGTTTTGTCACCATCTATAACTCAGAGGGAAGCCCTCAGGTGCCATTTTCAGAAAGAATCAGGTGTTGAAATGGAAGTCACCCTTGGGGTCTGAAATCCGGCATTCACAGACCCAGGGGACTCAGCTTGTCCTGACACAGCCACCGGGAGAGGAAAAGTCAAGAGTCAGTTGTGGAGAGCAAAGAGCAGGAGGATCAGTGGGCCTCATAAAGGAGGATAGTGAGGGAATCGAGAGATGGCTGAGCGGTTGAGAGCACTGGCTGTTCTTGCAGAGGACCCTGGTTCAATTCCCAGCACCCACATGGCAGCTCACAACTGTATGTACCTCTGTCAGAGGGGATCTGACAGCATCACACAGACATACACAGACATACACAGGCAGGTCACACAGACATACAGGTAGGCAAAACACCAATGCACATAATAAAATAAAAAGAGGATTTTGAGCAGCTGAGTGGAGACTGCCCAACCCTTTTCACCCTTTCTTCAGCCTCCAAGTGATCTCGCAAGTCCTTTGTACCAATCTCAATGCGACAATTGCCGCCCACCGGCTAAAGAATGCAAAGCCGAGTGTGGCCAGCAGAGGCCACTGGTGTGCAGAAGAGGGATACTGCTACTGAGATGAACTCTCCGCTGGATATCTGCTACTTAGGAACACGGAGCCAGAAACGGCATAAACCACAGGAAAGACCACAGTCCACAGGGTCAAGTGACCTCAGGATCTAACTTTCAAAGGGCCAGAAAGACTCTGCTCCAATATCTACTTTTTTTTTTTTACTTTTTTTCGGTCATCTTTTCTTCATCTCTTTCTTACTGCACTTCTGAAGCGCTTCTTCCAGTTCTCTCTTAAGAGAAAGTTTATTTTTTCTTGCTCTGGCTTCCTCCTTCGTGGGCTCACCAGGAAGCACGCCTCCTCAAGTCACCTGGAAGTCCTGAAAGCTTTAAGTTCTCTGAACTGTTCTATTGATTCAACACAGCCTTAACCAGTTTCTGCAATCTTACATACTTGTTTCGTTCATTTTTTTTATTTTTTCCCTTTTGTTGTCATTGCTCTTTAACTAAATATCTAGAAGGATTTTTACTTTATTGCATTTTTAGATGTTTTGTTTTTATTTGTAATTCCTTTTCATATATTCATCTAATTTTCCTTTGCACATTTGACCACATTGAAGCAACATCTTTCTCTTCTTTGATTTCTTATTTCCTTTCTTTCCCCATGCACTTTCTTTCCCTCTACATCTGGTAGCATTGTGGATTTACTGTGTGTGTCCCCTCCCTTGGAGTCGCAGTTCACTGATTCAAATATTCTAGCTACTCAGCTTGCTCTGAGATCCACGGCCTCTGCTCCTGAGTGCTGTATTGAAAGCCGGCTGCCATGCCCACCTGGCATTTATGTAGGTTCTGAAGATTGAAACTCCAGTACTGACACTTGTGCAGCAAGCACTGTGTCTGCTGAGCAGTCTCCACATGCTTCCTTGATTTTTAAAGGGAGTTTTATTCTGTATTCCCCTCTCCTAGCCATCTTATTTTTGGCTTTGAGCTTTTTCATTATTGGGAAATTTTATGTTTTCTTTTCCCTCTTGCCCTCTTTTCTTTCTCTCAAGAGTCCCTGCTCCTCTTCCCCTTCAGCCTTCCATTTTAACACTTTCTCCTCTTCCTCCTCTTTCCTTATCTACTTCCTTTACCACATCCATTTCCTATTCCCACACTCGCCTGAATCAATTGTTAAGAAGAAAGCATATTCCAGAGTAAGTTGGTCAATTTCACTTTTTAAGGTCATTGCTGGCATATTAGGGAGTTGTAACTTCTTTTAATGTATCTTGTCGCTGCTCTAGCATGAGTTTTGCTATTGCAGAATGAGATGTACGCTTGCACCTTCACAAGTGGCTGTTCAAAAGAAGATCTTCCTAAAACCCCAAAGAGCTATTGAAACTGACACATACGCAAAGCACAACCCAGAAATGCAAAAAATAATGTGGAAAGTGAGACTCTCATAAGATTGGAATTCCTCTGCTACTGAATCAAACATGCTGAATGTCAGGTGACAATCTCCTAAGTCTTCTGGTCAAAACAACCAATGATCTGAAAGAAAATGAAAATAATCAGGGGAATCCAGCCCAGGGCCTAGAGAGAAATGGCAACCACACAGCGGTCAAAGCCAGCAGCGCAGTGTACGAGAAAATCAGCAATACAGATGAAAAAGACAAAAACATGGAGAGGAATTGGGCAAGGAAATTGAGATGAGGAGTGGAAATGAAATTTTTTAAAACTCAGATAAATAGCAAAGTGGAAATTATCATCAATAGATTTGACAATCAGAAATAAGGCAACCAGAAGGAAGATGACCAGAAGAAAGACAGTCAGATATGGAAGACAAGGCTGAGGGAAAGTTGGGAAAGCTGCATCAGAGTATCAACAGGAAAACAAAAGAAAAGGCAATGCAATCAAGTGCCAAGGAGCTCTGTGACATAATCAAGAGAGTGAACCTAAGACTCTACAGAAAGGAAGAATCAGTGAGAGAAATACTAGACCCATAGAGAACATAGTGGGTGATTGACATTGTTGCAGAAAAAGAGGCAAGTCTACAGAAAGAAAGAGAAAGTCAAACATGAGAGGCATTCAGAACCCAAACCCACATGAGCAAAGAACCACTCGGTGGCATAATACTATAAAGATGTCAAAAATACAAAGTAAGAAAGTTTTAAAAGCTACAAGTGGGGAAAAAAACCTAAGTTAGTTTTTAAAAAGCAAAAAGCATTAGAATACTATCAAATCTCTCATCAGCACCCTCAGTTTCAGGAAGCATAAAATACGATGAGTATTCAAGCCCTGAAAATAAGTAACTGCCTGCTGAGAGGCCATACCCAGCAAAGTTATCTTTTAAAACTGACCAAGAAACCAGGACCTCTCAAGATGAACATAAACCAAGACAGTTTATGAGTCCCGCCCCACCATCTCAGCAGGGCAGAAGATGCTTAAGGGAGTATTATACACAGAAGAGAAACAAAGGCAGCCTCAATTATGAGAGCACAAGAAAGTTTCCCTTTCGCTAGAGGAATGCCTGAACAAAGAGGAAGGAGGAAGGAATCCATTTTGTCCAGCATAGTCCGTCTACAGAGTCTTCATACTAATAGGGAAGAAAACAGACAACACGCAGTTCAACCAACAGAAAAAGAACTAAGCTACAGGAATTAGTAAGTGCCTCTTAAAATTAACTAACATGTAAAAAGTCTCAACTCGCCAATAAAGAGACACAAACTGTCTGACTAGATTAAAAAAAAAACGCAACCTTCAGTTGTCAGACACATACCTCAGTGGTAAAGACTCCCACAGACTGAGTCAAGGGAAGGAAAACATTTTAATGAAAAAAAAACAAAACAGAAACTGAAAACGAAGTGGTGGACACTATTATGATGTCTGATAAAGATTTTTCAAAACAAAAATAGTCAAAAGATATAAGGAATAAGACATTAGGATATGTTATTGAACAGTTCACTAAGAAGGTATAACAGCTGTAGATACGTGTCAAATGTTGGGCTTCCTCGTGAAACAAACACAGGCATATGTAAAAGGTCTGGATACAGTGATAATGGGAGATTTCAGTGTCTCATTCTCATTTCTAGAGAGGTCATGGATACTAAAATCCAGCAGAGAAAGCTCAGAGCTAAACTAAATGATTACCAAATGGACTAAGCAGGTGTCTGCAGGGCAGTCTGCCCCACAGGAGAACACACGTTATTCTCAGCAGCCCATGGGTCCCTTTCTAAAACAGACCACATTCTAAGGCCAGTCTTAACAAATCCAGATGAGCTTAAATTACCTCTTATATCAGTCATATCAGATCATAATGCAATAAAACCAAAAGCCAATAGAAAAATAAACAACCTACAGGAAACTACACACGGAGGGTGAACAATATGTTCTTGAACGATCAGTCTATCATTGAAGAAAGCAAGGAAAAAATTAAAATTTTTCCAGAGACAAATAAAAATTAAAGAATGAATTTCCAGGGCCTTCAAGATACAGTTTTACAGGAATTTTTATATTATGTTGACATAAAAAAAAATCAAATAAATGACCCAAGGATGCACCTTGAGGTCCTAACAGCAATCCAAAACCAAAGCACCAGGTCTTGAACTTGGTCCTGGGTGTGGTACCTGGATAGATATTCGTGTAGCCTTCTTTAAACAAGGAGCCTGTTGGCCAGAGTGCAGTCTGTGACAGAAATATCTAGTTGCCCCCAAGAGTTCCTGCTCTTTTCCAAAATACCGTGGCAGCAATCACTGTTCACCTTGGGTCCATTGTGGCATGAAGTTCTGCTTCCTCTCTCAAGAGTGCGAGATGAGTGAGAGACGGTTCCCCTACTGTCTTGTCTGTGTCCTACAAGCTGACATAGAAGGCTTGAAGCTGCACCTAAGGACCCTACCGTGGAAGGAGCTGGGTATGAGAATCGCTAAGGCACCTGCCGTCCAGGAACAGTTAGCAAACATGAATGAGAAATGAATGACCCTTGCTAAGCCACTGGCATTCAGAGGTTCATTTGGTATAGACATTAATGTATTCCTGAAAGGTGTGACGGAGACAGTTACACAACTCTCCGAAGGAAAAGCCTCCTATCAGAGGGAGCAACTGCTGTGTGTCCTGTGGGCGGAATAAGAAGGGTTGCACAGATGAACAGGGATCCAAGCAGGACTAAAATACAATAAACATGGAGAGGAACTTAAGGAGAGATGATCAAAGCATTAGACTAGAAACCAGACCTCTGAGCTCTAATAACGCCAGCATAAGGACATTCTCCTTGTCCTTGCATGAGGTGAGGTGGACAGTTTCTGGAATGTTTGGAGCAGAAGGGAGAAGTGGGGTGACATTTTCATTGGCTCACTCTACCTGTTAGTCAGGAACAAGTCACAGAGGGATTCCAGGTAGGAAGCTCTCTTCTGAGACTATAAAACAATCCAGGGAGCGTAGTGCCAGGGACTAAAAATCAGGTGGGACTGTGGAGGACATAAACTGTATTTGGATCCTGGACATGGCTCCGTGGTAGTGCTAAAGGCTTCTTGTCTAAACTCCAAACACCAGCGGTTCTTATTTTTATACACCTGGCTGGCTTAAAGCAGACGACTGTGTGCATTACAAGCAGAAATTGGCTCCCAGCAGCTCATAAAGTGCAGGGTGTCCTCTGTGGTGAATATACATGATAGTGCTATTATTATTATTTCATTATGAGTGTTAATAATTAATGTGTAAAGAGTCAATGAGACCAGCGGAAGCTCTTACAAATGTGCACTGAATTGCCCGGCCTATAAATATTTTTCATTGAGATTTAATGTTCTTCTTAGATAGCAAGATTGCCCAGTCGCTTGGAAGACAGGACTTAGGGTGGGGTGTCAGAATGCCACCTATGATTGCCCTTGCCCACTTCCTGGAAAAACAAGAACTGGGCTGCCTGTATTAGTTAGGGGTCTCCCGTACAAAGGAAGAATAGGATGTGTGTATTGAAATACTCCAGTCTGAAGGAACTGGCCAACAATTCAGAATGGGAGCAGCTGGCAGGTGGAAAATTCCAGAAACGGTTGCAGTTTAAATCCAAAGGCAGTATACCTTAAACCAAGAAGGGCAGATGTGGCGTATGTCTAAAGCCTGTATACGGACAGAATAACACCTTCCTCATGGGAAGATGTCACCCTTTAGTTCCGTCCGTGTCCTCAACTCCTTAGATGAGGCCCGTCTGTGTTATGGAAGTCACTCTGCTTTACTTTCTAACCAATTTCCATGAGAAAGAAGCACCTTCGACAGAAACCGCCATAATGAAGTTTAATGAACTATCTGGGCATTGAGGTGCAGCCGAGGTGTTAAACAATTAGCTCCCAGACTGCCACTGTGAGGTAGAACATCGCGGAGCCCTATCTGCAGCCCTTCAGTGAACTCTGCCTCTCAGCAACCACATGGCGTTTTCCTTCTCTTAAAGTCTAACTAAATATTAAGAATCAACAGCAACAACAAAATCACTGGGGACAGCTCGATGGCTTTGCATCCCAAGCCTGGTGACTGGAGTCTCATTCTAGAATTCATATAATGGTGAAAGGAGAAAACTGATTCCATAAAATGTGTGTGTATGTGTGTGTGTGTATGTGTGTGTATGTGTGTGTGAGTGTGTGTGTGTGCATGTGTGTGTGCATGTGTGTGTGCATGTGTGTGTGCATGTGTGTGTGTGCGTGTGTGTGCGCGTGTGTGTGTGCATGTGAGTGTGTGTGCATGTGAGTGTGTGTGCATGTGAGTGTGTGTGCATGTGTGTATGTGTGTGTGCATGCACCCGTGCACAAGCATACATATACAATAATATTTTTAAAGTCATTGGACAATAAGAGCCCTGTAGTGATATTTCTTTTGTATTTTAATAAATAAAACAGCCCCACTGGTTAGTCTTACAAACCAGGCAGTGGTGACACACACCTTTAATCCCAGTAACCACACAAGTTTGCCATAGAAACAGGGTGGTGCATGCCTTTAATCCCAGCACTAGAGAGGAATATAAGCTAGGAGGAGACAGCTCACAGACATGGTCTTATTCTGCGATTCCTGGAGGCAGGATCGCCATTTCAGACTGAGGTAGAGGTAAGAGCCAGTGACTGGCTGTTATGCTTTTCTGACCTTCAGGCTGATCCCCAATTTCTGTCTCTGGGTTTTTATTAACTGTGCTACAGAGCCCAATAGTTTTTACTATTATAAACTATTTAATTCATCTCTTGCTCTTGTTTTGTAAGGTTTGGTCCCATGGCTATTGTGATACCTCACACTGTCTCTTTTTCTTTGTTCTCAGCTGTGTATCTGGTGCACTATAACACTTCTCTTCTTTAAAAGAGGCACTGGAAAAATGACAAGATGTTCATGTAACTGTGTTGTTCTTAAACTAGCCATTTCGGTTGATTTATATTGGTTCTGACTATGGTCTAATCCCCGAAATATTTAATTATTTCAAAAGATCAAACAACTACAGAAAGTTTGAGAAAAGAACGAAAACAATTTACCCTAAGGGATATGCCTGTATTATGTCATTGTAATTGCAAATATCAATAAAATATTTAATAGCTACAAGGAAAGTAACCAGTAAACTGGAAAAACAAATTCCTAGAGTAAATGTCAGGACGCCTAAGAAAATAGCAAAGTGATCTCATGGGAATACTCGCCAGTGAGAAATCCTGATGTTGAGAATCAGAAGAAAATCCTACTTGGATCAAAAGAGTAGACAGAATTTAACTGCATCAACTAAGAAAAAGTTGAATAAAGAGACCTAGGTCTAAATCAAGACGAAAACTACTAAATGCTAAGAGTCATGCAGTGGCCATCAGCTGGACCACTTCTGGAATGAACTACAATCCAGAAATGGAGGGCTCACCTGTGAGAGATTATTTCTGCTTGGTTTGAAGGAGGAGGATCCACTTCTAGAAGACACCAGCCTTTGATGGGGATCTGGGGTGGGAAGACATACCTTTAATCTGGGCCACACCTGCTGGAAGCCTGTATAAGGACGTGGAATAAGGAAGCTTTTGCTCTTTGCCTGCTTGTTCACGCCTTGCTAGCAAACACATAGAGACTATTTCTGTGGGATTCCAGTGTCTACTGAAGACCAAATGAAACATCCAGCCTTGTGGACTGGGTAACTTCTGGATGCTTGGACTTTCCGTTCATAGCCCGCCACTGCTGGGTTAGTTAGATCAAAGTATATAAGTGGTTATCCTACAAGTCCTGCTAGTCTACAGAACCCTGACTAATACGAGACATTGGCCTGATATGTCTTGTCTTTACTGGACATATGAGGTGTGGAAGAGATCCAGTATAATCTCCAATCTCTGGACTTTGGCACCCTGCAGAACTAGTAACAGGGTACATCCTCAAAATAGCCAAGATTCAAATCTGTTTTCACTTGATGGTAGTAGCCGTGGCTGATGTCCTTCAGCCAGAGTACAGCGGCATCAAAGAGCATCTCTCCCCTTCTATTTGAGGATTCCTCACATCACCAGTGAGGGCAAAAAGAAACCAACACTTGGCAGGGGAAGGTTTAGGTGCCCTGAGCAGTTAAAAGACTTCTTAGGAATATGTGTGACAGAAGACTAACAAAATTCGCTCAGAGAGGGCCAGCAAGATGATGACTCAGTGAGCCAAGGCACCTGCCACCAAGCCTGATGACCTGGATCCAGTCCCTAGAACTCACACTGTGGAAGGTGAGATCCAACGCTTGCAAATTGTCTCTAATCTCTACATGTGCTTTGTGGTACACACGTGCATGCACACACACACACACACACACACACACACACAATAAATAATGTACAAGATTTCTTTCAGAAGAAAAGATGTCTTGAAATAAGTTTAGAGATTATGTTGTAGGCACTTTTTGACTTTTGATGGCTTGGCTTGCAATTTGAGACTTTACAATGGTATAAAAGCGATACATATTTAGTGGGATTGATATTATGAACCTTTATATTCCCTGGGCTGGTGGTATGCAGTCTTAGTCTACCTTGCCATGTAGAGCGGCTCACTGCACCACAGCTCCCAGACAGTAAATGAATGATACTCTACGATGTACTCTGTGGCCAGTCATTTTTGAGTCCAGGCATTTAATACATTATATCAGATAGTTAAGGGTTTTTTTTTCCCCTGTAGGTTCGTGTTAGATGAGTTTGCCCAACTATAAGCTAAAGTAAGTGTTCTGAGCATGTTCGAGGTAAATTAGCGTAAGCTAAGGTTTTAAGTGAGACAGTAAATGCATCTTCACTTCTGATTCTTTCATGGTGTAAGCCCATCACAAGTTGTGGTGATTTCAATGAGAACGGCACCCATAGGCTCATGTTGATATTACTGCTTCTAAAGAATAAGTAGGTATGGCCTTGTGGTGGGAGATGTACCATTGTTCATGTTCTCTCTGTCTGTTCTGTCATGTGTGTGCATGTGCATGTGTGTGTGCATGCGTGTGTGTGTGTGTGTGTGTGTGTGTGTGTGTGTGTGTGTGTGATGGCTGTTACCTCAACACGTAAGCTCTTAGCTACTGCTCCAGTGCCAAGACTGTCTACCTGTTGCCATGTCCCCCGCTATGATGGCCATGGACTCTAACCCTCTGGAATCCTGAGCCTCCGAGTTGAATGCTTTCATAAGTCTGCTTGGTCATGGTGTTTTGTCGTGGCAATAGAAAAGTAACTAAGAAACAAGTCAAGAACCATCAAGAAGCTTCTCTCTTTTGTACATGGAATTTCAGAAAACATCGTGGTCTTCACTTCAAGGTTTACCCGTTTTACACTAAAAGTTCTGATGAAAAATGTCTTCACGGTCCACATGGATGAAGTTGGTCAAATGATTCCCTTTATCGGGAAGTTCACATTGGACAGATTGTTTTATGAAGTCTTTGTACAGGTGTGCTGACTAGTTTTATCTCACCTTGGCACAAGCAATAGACATTTTGGAACAGAGAACCTCAACTGAGAAAATGCCCCCACTAGATTAGCCTATGGGCAAGCCTGTGGCACATTTTCCTGACTGATGATTTGTATGTGATTGATGTGGGAGGGTCTGATTCACTGTAATCAATGGCACTCCAGCCTGGGAGTAGACTGAGCAAGCATCGAGGAGCAAGTCAGTAAGCAGCACTCCCGCATGGCCCCTGCATCAGTCCCTGCCTCCAGGTTCCTGCCTTGTTTGAGTTCCTAATCCAGTTTCTCTCACTGATAGAATGTGATGTGGACCAATAAGCTGAAATAAACCCTTTCTTCTCCAGCTTGCTTTTTGCCATAGAGTGTGATCACAGCAATAATAACCCTAACAAGATAGATGGTGTGATGAGAATCGGGACTATGATCTATCCACTTGGGACCAATACATCACCTCTGTAGTTTTGCCCCAAGGTAGAAAAGCCTAACAAATGATGAAGTGACTCTCCACCAATCCCCTTCCCTTCCTCCAAACCAAGGATCAAGGGAACATTTTGGCAGAGGAGGCAGAAAGAAAGAAAGAAAGAAAGAAAGAAAGAAAGAAAGAAAGAAAGAAAGAAAGAAAGAAAGA
>JABTXL010005037.1:20492492-20551906 GCA_025134845.1 Neodon shergylaensis
GTGTGTGTGTGTGTGTGTGTGTGTGTGTGTGTGTGTGTGTGTGTGTGAGATTGGGAAATGTATGTAGAAATGCCAGTGTGAAGACCTGAGGTAGACATTGGATGTCTTTTTTTCAATATCTCTCTTCATTTTATTTACTTACTCATTAATCCATTTTTTCATCCAGAGACTGAAGTTCATCAACTAGGTAGCTTGACTGGGCAGTGAGCATATGGAATCAGCGGGTCTCCGCAGCCTCGGTTACAGAACACTCCACCCCCAGCTTTTTAAGTGGGCACCAAGAATCCTGACTCTGTCCTCCTGCTTGTTCAGCAAGCACTGGGGGATTAAGCCTTTCCCCCAACCCCCACCTTGTTTTGGACACAGGGTCTTTCCTTTATCTGAAGCTCACTGATTAGACTAGACTGGCTAGCCCACAAGCCCCAGGGATCAGTCCCAGATAGCCTGATGCTGGGATTACAAACAGGCGCCACCGCACCCAGCTTGGTAATATTTGTACCAGGAATCAAAGGCAAACCCTTTCTGCATGGCAAGCGCTTTTTTGCCTGAACCATCCCTCTAGTCCTTAAAGTGTTATTTGCCAGACAACTATTTTTTGCTACTGTTTATTTGTCTGTGCTGATGGTTTTACATGCTTTCTGGTCTTGTCTAAGATATGGCCCAGTGGCCATTTTTAGGCTGTATTTACCAGCAGCCTGGAACAAAAATGTGCAGGACTTGAATGAACATTTTGAATTCTGCTGATGGTTTACTGTACATACTGGAGAGCAAAGGCTAAGAAAGGATAACGAGAATGATAATTTCACTGTAAAATTACTGGGGGTGGGGGGGTTGGTAGGCATGCGTTAAAGAGGGCCATTCTAAATCCCAATTGAGGGTACCCTACAAAATACCAGTACTGGTGGAAAACGCGGAGATCATTACAAGAAACTGTCATGCTTAGGAGACATAAACAAAAACGATGTCCTCTCACAGGTAAAACAAGCATTAGGTAAAATAAAAAAAACTTGAACAAATCGTGACTCTAAGAAACGCCCTGTGTTTATGCAAATGCTAGAAACTGGGTAGTAGACGTGTGAACTCTTTAAAGTATCGTTTCCATTTTTCTGCAAATCCAAAACGGCTCTAAACAGGAGTTTCTCAAGAAGGCCTGAAACAGCCATCTTTCCTTATGTTCATACTTTAAATAAGAAATCAAAGAAGCGAACATCTCATACAAATCGGCAGTATTCCGGGGGTATCCTTGACTGTTTGCCCGAAAGCTTAAGAAAAACTAATTAAGAACACCTCCTCGACCATTCGTAAGGCTCTAAGAAGGAAACACCATGAAATCCTTCAAAACAACAACAACAACAAAAAAAAAGCCTTTTGGTGTGGCCTCCAGGCTTGTTCCCAGGGCTAACGGGCGTGCCATCTGCTCCCAGCCCAGGTGGTAACCAGGGTTCACGTGTCACCCGGCACCGGGTGCTAGGGAGCCGCCCTGGCAGGTCCAGGCAACTCCGCTGCCCGCAGGTCGCTGGGGGGCAGGGCGGCAGGATCAGCATCCAGCGCCCGCGGCTCGTTTCCCCGGCTCCATCTGCTCCGCGGGGACCGGCGCGGGTCCGGGGTCGCACAACAAAAAGGCGCCCCGCGGAGAGCGCGCCGGCCCGGCCCGCCCCGCCCCGCCCCGGCTTCCCGCGTCCGCGCCCGCGTCCCCGCGGGAATCGCTCCCGCGTCACCGCCTCCAGGTACCCGGAAGGGGGAGGGGGCGAGGCGACAACAATCCGGCGGGCGGGCGGGCGGGCGGAGTGGAAAGGCGCGGCGCCGAGCGCCAAGACAGCGAGGGGCGGGGCTCCGGGCCCTGCCGCCGCGCCATTGGTCGGCCCCGCCCCTGAGGCCGCCGCTCATTGGTGACTGCTCAAATTCAGTCTCAAGGCGCCAGAGGAGGTGTTTTAGCGGGGACCGCGGTCCCGGGCTGGAGCTTGGCTAAGGCGGGTAGGATAACGCTGCTGCCGGACGGACGGACGGACGGACGGACGCCGCTAGCTGGCTGGCTGGGCTGGCTGGCTGGCTGGCTGGCTGGCTGGCTGGAGTCGGGGATCTGCGAGTCTGGCCCGGCTCTGTCCATGTCGCCAGCCGGCCGCTGAGATCTCCACGCACGCCCTGCCCGCGCACGCGTGTGGCTGCGGGTGTCCCCGGAGACGGAAAGCCTCCATCGCACAGAGGCAGTAAGGAAGCGTGCGGCCCCTGCGGATGGGGAGGCGGGAATGGGGAGAAGGGCTACCCGCCAGCCCGGGGCTGCCATCCCACTGGTCCGGAATCCGAGTGGCCCGGCGGTGGTGGTGACTGCAGCCCTGGGTGAAGGAGACTGGTCCCTCCCCACGATTTAGGGGGTTCCATGGGAAGAGTTCTACTTGGGGTGTGCTTAGATGCCTGCCTGGGGAAGGGCTTGCCTGCATCCCAGACGGGTTGGTCTCGAGATCGGGTTTCAGTCTACCCCCTAGTTCAACCCACTCCAAGTTGAATTCCTCCCAGTTCTTTGCGCCAAAATTAACTGACCTGGGAGACCCTGTAAGTTTCTGACATTTGCCCAACACCCTCCTTAATGTGGTAACTCTTTCGCCTGTTGATTTTTGTAAAGAATTACTGGTTTGATCAGTTTTTCTTCTTCCCAGATTTTCTGTGACTTCTAAGTATGTTTTAAGCGTTTGTTCAGTGAGTTTTTAATGAGGGTCGGAGGGTGTCTGCGTTCCTGGAAATTCCCAGGAATGCTCTACGGAAGAGCAAGTGGATGTTCACAAATGGCATTTCTGTTGTTGGAGTGGGAGGTAAATGTGAAATCGTTTTCTGATATACTTGTGTGTTCCAGATGGAGGTAAATTGTTTAACACTAAAAGACTTGATGAGCCCCAGACAGGCCAGACTGGATTTTGCCGTCGAAGATGCCGAAAGTGCACAAAAGGTAAGTACATATAAACAAACACTTGAATCTCTAACATCTTTTAGATGGTGGTGCCTGGCTTTCATCTTATGCACAGCACGGTTTTGGTGACCATTAAAAAAAGAGGTTTTAAAGAACCACTGTTTCAGTTCTGCACCTAGTCACTAGTGTTGGAACCAGATCCTAAAGTCAAAGATATGCCGGGTGCAGCAATCAAGTGTGTAGTGCTTAGAGTTGTCAAGGATAGTTTAGCTAATGCTTTGCAGAAATTAGAAATCTTAGTACCAGATTTAATGTTAAAATACTGAGAAATACCGACCTCATCCTAGTGAATCTTATACAGAGGTTCTGCCAAGAGTGTAGTCTGCCTACCATACAGGGCCAACGTGCCTGGCCCTCACTAGCTATTCTGCGCAGTTAGCAGCCCTTCTGCGTCTTTTACACTGATGCACGTCTGTGCATCTTGAACACATTACCGACTAAACTGGCCGTAGCAATGTCTACACTGTCACCTTGGCCTGCGATGGCACAGGTGTGCCCATCAGTGGATGCCCTGCGGGAAAGCTAGAGCAGTCAAGTCTGAGCATTTGTTTAAACAAAAACAAAGAGGTACAACAAATCAGTTTTAGGAACCTTGAATATACATCTATAGTAGCAACTTCCTTGGGCGTTGAACCTCTCTGGATTCCAGGCGTTAGTTTTAGGTTAGGGTCAACAGTGAACGTGCTTGGTGGCAAAGAACACCCTTTCATATGATACTTTTTTTTTTTTTAGTTAGAGGAGGAGATATATACCAAAACATTATTGATTTAAACATCACCTAAGAGTATGACCTTAAGAATATATTCCAAATTTTGTTTTGGCAGGTTTTCTGTTTTCCTTTGTAATTAGGATGGTTCTGTCGAGAGAGAGAGAGAGAGAGAGAGAGAGAGAGAGAGAGAGAGAATGTGTGTGTATGTGGTGTATGTGTGTGTAATAATATATAAAATCTGCCCAGTCAGTACTCCGTTCTCTTTCTGGTCAATGACTTGCCCGATACCTTCCCCAAGGGCTGCTCACTCCCTCATCAGTTTGCCTCACTACTGTTGAACCCTCACGGAGGTGCAGAGAAACCTAAATGACTCAACACATTGGGAAAGCGGTTACAATATTTGAACTGGAATGAAAAAGCAGGGGTTCAGCTCAGAGAGGAGGCAAGAGATGAGAACAGAGTGGTTTTGTGGGGACATTGGGGGACCCTTTGTCATCTCCCCATTGCTACATAAAGACATTTCCTAAGTATGATGTGATGGGGTGTATAGTCACAGAGACCCGAGTTTGATTTCCTGCCCTGCCATTAACTAGCTACATGACCCCAAATAAACATATTTTTAAGGTTTTCCAGCAAATATTTGTGTTCCGAAGGCTAGAGATAGGGAAGGTTAGTATCACCTAACCTTTCTTAGTCTGCTGGTTACCTCTATGAACTGGAGCCAGTGAAAATCACCTTGCTTGTTGGGTTTTTGTATAGTGCCTAGCGTATACATTCTTCGTGTTGTTCTGAATTAAAATGAGAGTATAAATAGGAACTGTAGTTTCCTCTCCCAGCCATCCCGACTGGAATAATCACACAGAAACTATATTAATTACAACACTGGCTAGGATTTCTAGCTAGCTCTTTTCATCTTAAATTAACCCATTTCTATTAGTCTATGTACTGCCATAAGACTGGGCATTACCTCGTTTTCTGGATGTCTTGTTTCCTCAGCAGCTGGCTGGCATCTGACCTGACCCTGCCTTCTTTTTCTCTGTATCTCTGCTTGGATTTCTCACCTGGCTTTGCTCTGTTAAACCATTGGCCGAAACAGCTTTATTCATTAGCCAATAAAAGGAACTCACATACAGAAGGACATCCCACATCATAGCAGTCCGATCATAACTTGCCCTCTGGTTATGTGAGAGGCTTTCAGAGTCCCAGATGGAAAAGTAGCCAACTAGATTAAACTCAAAGAAATACATGCATGGGCATTGGAAAGCTTCAGGGGGAGTTTTTGGGTTTGGTTTGTTTTTTTTTTTTTCCCTCAGGATTTGGGTTGAGCCTTACTAGGTAAGAAAAGTCAACCTACACTAAAAGAGGTAGCGAGAGGAACATTTCAGACAAAAGAAACAAGGTTTGAACCTTTGAGAAATCCAGAGTGGCCAGAAGCCAGGGCGGCAAAGCTATTCCTTCTGAAGATCCCTCAGGGGTTACCAGTGAGGGCATCACTGGATCACTTGTCCCTTAGACGACCTCTTCCTTGACATACACTCTGGTCCAGATCTGCATGCGCATATCTCCTCATCACTCTCAGAGAAACTTGCTTTGAAAAAAGGAACTTTTGTAGCATGATCGCCCGACCTTACTGTTTGTGGTTATGGCATAATAAACAGACTGACCAGTGTCCTGATTGATGGACAGCTGGGGCAGAGAGGATGGAGCTATTAAGAGGACTTGGTGAAATGGCTGGTGCATGCATTGGGCTCGGAGGACATGCGTGCTAAGGCCCTGGAATATGAGAAGGAGGGTGACCAGTAAAGAGGTAGAAACACGCTGGACCTGACTGTGCGTGCCTCTAATCCAGCACCCTAGAGGCTGAGGCCGGAGAAGTGTGAGGCTAGAATAACAGGCTTCTGCTGACCCAGGGAACAAACGTCGGGTGGCCTGGGAACACGAACACCAATTTCTCCCGGTCGTCTACCTCTTTATAGAACAGGACTATTGTAGCTATTGATCTGCCAGAACCGGAAGCATACAGTAGCGGTAGGATGGGAGATGCGTGTCCCCTTTTTCCATATGTGAGTCTCTGTTGGCGGGAAGAGAATTCCACTCGAAGAAAAATCCTTCTGAATTCAAATAATAGAAAAAAAATATCAGAAAGATGTTTGCTTCCGTTACTTGTTGGAGCCAAATGCAGGCTCTCTATGCTTTTTTATTTTTTTATCATGTTCTCCATTTGAACCCTTTTTTGTTGTTGTTGTTATTCTTGTCATTTTTGATTGTTATTGAGCTCTACATTTTTCTCTGCTTCCCTCCCTGCCTCTCTCCTCCCCTTTGTCCCTCTCCCATGGTCCCCATGCTCCCAATTTACTCAGGAGATCCTGTCTTTTTTTACTTCCCATGTAGGTAAGATCCATGTATGTCTCTCTTAGGGTCCTCATTGTTGTCTAGGTTCTCTGGGATTGTGAATTGTAGGCTGGTTTTCTTTGTTCTATGTCTAAAAACCACTTATGAGTGAGTACATGTGATAATTGTCTTTCTGGGTCTGGATTACCTCACTCAAAATGATGTTTTCTAGCTCCATCCATTTTCCTGCAAATTTCAAGATGTTACTTTTTTCTGCTGTATAGTACTCCATTGTGTAAAGGTACCACATTTTCTTTATCCATTCTTCAGTTGAGGGGCATCTAGGTTGTTTACAGGTTTTGGCTATGACAAACAATGCTGCTATGAACATGGTTGAGCACATGTCCTTGTGGTACAATTGAGCATCCTTTAGGTATATACCCAAAAGTGGTATTGCTGGGTCTTAAGGAAGGTTGTTTCCTAATTTTCTGAAAAATCACCATATTGACATCCAAAGGGGTTGTACCAGCTTGCATTCATTCCCACCAGCAATGCAGGAGTGTTCCCTTTACCCCACAGCCTCTCCAGCATAAGTTGTCTTCAGTGTTTTTGATCTTGGTCATTCTTACAGGTGTAAGATGGAATCTCAGAGTTGTTTTGATTTGCATTTCTCTGATGACTAAGAATGTTGAAAATTTCCTTAAGTATCTTTCAGCCATTTTAGGTTTTTCTGTTGAGAGTTCTCTGTTTATGGCTGGACTGCAATATTTTATTGGATTATTTGTTCTTTTGATGACCGTTTTCTTGAATTCTTTGTATATTTTGGAGATCAGACCTCTGTCTGATATGGGGTTGGTGAAGATCTTTTCCCATTCTGTAGGCTGTCGTTTTGTCTTGTTGACCGTGTCCTTTGCTTTACAGAAGCTTTTCAGTTTCAGGAGGTTGCATTTATTAACTGTTTCTCTCAGTGTCTGTGCTGCTGGGGTTCTATTTAAGAAGTGGTCACCTATGCCAGTGCGTTGAACCCTTTCTTATCGTTGTCTAAGGCAGCATACATGCAGTATGGTGTGGGAGCAGGTGCTGCTTTACCATCTGTTCCAAGATTGCAAAAGCTTGGCCCTGACCACGTAGGAACCATGCTAGCGATGTGATGCTGCCTTTGGGGCGTCTCAGCTTATGACTTGCTGAGGGTCTCACTTGTTGCAGAGGCTGGAGGTTGATTTAAGTGAGAAGCTCAAATGGTCAATGATATGTTCCTATGAGGGAAAGGTGGCTTAGCAGTATGTAGGACTCAGGAAATAGAAAACAAAACAAACAAGCGAAAAACTGGTCGTTCACTGAATGGTTGGAGAAACGTTGCTCAGAAAACAGCAGTCAGCTCTCAGGTTAGCATACGCTGGTATTTTGTTGGCTTCTGTTGCTTTGACTTGTCCCGTTACTGGTGGCTTTTGAACACCTAACTACAAAGACATACCTGTTCTTTACTGGTAAATTCAAACTTGTAAGTAGGGTCTGAAAATATAAAAAATATGGCCCTGAGGAGCAAAAAAAAAAAAGACTCAGCTGGCCTTCTTCATTTACAGCTATTATGAGCATCTGTTGGTGTTAGATACGTTTGTTATTTCTCTTACCGACACTTCATGGGAAACATGTGTAAAAGGAGTAGCTGGGTGTCTCCTTGGAGCCACCCGTCGGTGCCCATGGAGCTCAGTCCCGATTCTTTCCAGCCCTGATCATGTGTTTGGATTTCCAAGTCAAAATGGAACAAACTCCGCACTCTTAGCCGACTCCTGCCCTTCCTTAACCGCGCTGAAAGTTCTCTCTTCTTTAAATAGGAAAATATATTTGTTGATCGATCAAGGATGACCCCAAAGACTCCGATGAAAAATGAGCCAATTGATCTGTCAAAGCAGAGAATCTTTACTCCAGAAAGAAATCCCATCACGCCAGTAAAGCTGGCCGACAGGCAGCAGCAGGTGGAGCCATGGACGCCCACAGCCAACCTCAAGATGCTTATCAGTGCTGCCAGCCCCGACATAAGAGACCGGGAGAAGAAAAAGGGGCTGTTCAGACCCATTGAGAATAAAGAGGATGTGTTTGTGAACTCGCTGCAGGTAACTAACTAGCTGTGCTCGGAGGCCTTGTGAGACTTCAAAGATTTACAAGATTATTAAAAAGAAATAGGATGCCCGTCCAGTCAAATACAGTGTTAAACATGGAATCGTTCGGTTAACATCTGAATATTCTCTTCAATTCTTATTTTTCATAATTAATTTCTTTCTTCCTTTTAAGACAGCATTTAAAAAATAACATATTAGTAATTTGACTCAATAAGGAAACTTGGGTTTTTTTTTCTAAGCACTGTTGAGAATTTTTCATTTTAATAATTTTGACTAGGAAAGTTCTATTATTCTGTTTACTAGTTGGGGACTTTATTCAAGTTAAACTAGTTTAATGTAGTTCTTTAATTTTATTTGCTTAGGTTTTTGGTTGGGAGAGTTCTTTTATTTTGTTGTTGACTGACTGGTTGGGTGTGAGTTGGGGGGTGTTTCTGCTGTTTTAGACACTGTTGTGTTGCTGTGAAGAGACACCTTGACCAAGACAACTCTTATAACAGAAAGCATTTAGTTGGGGCTGGCTTACAGTTTCAGAGGTTTAGTCCATTATTATCAGGGTGGGGAACATGGCAGCGTATATGGCTCTAAAGAAGTAACTGAGAGCTGTTGGCCTGCCCGATCCGCTGGCCAAGAGGAAGACACTGGACCTGGTGTGGGTTTGAACCCTCAGAGCCCACCCACAGAGACACACTTCCTCCAACAAGGCCACACCTCCTAATCCTTTTCAAATAGTGCCTCTCCCTGATGACTAAGCCTTCACATATATGAGAATCTGGGGGCCATTCGTAACTCAAACCACCACAGCTGCTAGTGATTCAGCCCAAGGCCTTATACATAGTGGGCGAACCCTCTGCCACCAAGCCACATGCCCAACTCTTAACTCACAAGGCTCTTAGGCCATCTTTAAATTACATACCACGCAAAGACGTAGAACTGCTCAGTGAACAGCATCTTATACTGTTTTTAAAAGACCTAACAGTCAGTAATTTTCCCTCCCACCCACCTTTTTTCTGAGACCTCCCAAGAAAGATGACTTCCAGCTTAGAATCTTCTCAGCTATTTTTCCCCTTCTTTGATGTATTATTTTTTTTAATGTTGTAAAATTTGCCAAAATATAGAAATCGGGAAAGAAAAGGAGATGTCTCAACTTACAGCTTGAAGCTAACAGAGCAAAGGGCATTTAATCTACCACACATGCCACTGCATGGCAGAGGTTCCTCTGTGTGGCTGCATGCAGATCATGCAGTTTGGAGAGCAACTCCTTTGCGCTCAGAGCCAGAAACTGTTCATCGTTCCTCTTGTACGTCTGCTCTTTTCCTTGGCCTCCCTTCTGTGTTTTATTTGCTTTGAAAACCACAAGACTCCCAGCTTCAGGGGGTCACGAGTGGGTGAGGCTGAGTGCATCAGCTTCCATGTCCAGAAGGTGAGGTGTGTGGTGCTCCCTGCTCCGGTTTTCCTGGGATCTGCTCTTTGTCTGTTTCAAGCAGACCCAAATATTCATTATACCTTTGTTTTCTTTTGGTTTCTGTTTTTCGAGACAGGGTTTCTCTGTGTAACAGTCCTAGCTGTCCTGGAACTCCCTTTGTAGACCAGGCTGGCCTCAAACTCACTGAGATCCACCTGTCTCTGCCTCCCAAGTGCTGGGATTAAAGGTGTGAGCCACCACAGCCCAGCTTTTTTTTTTTAATTGATAAAATACAGAAAGTGACTGTCAACCAAAGGGAGATGCCAATAATCTCTGTAACAAGGTAGAGCTACTTATTTCAGATGTCGCTAAGACAATTCCATTCCCAGTTTCCTACCCAGATGTCATAAGATTTTAGCTGAGCACTCACTATAAAGGTTCATGACCTTAAGTGCCCAAAATGTGAGTGGCCATAAATACATGCTTTTTAATGTCACTGATAGACTGTTTTATCAGATGACGTACCTTTACTATTTGATGCCTTTAAGACTCAGAGGCTTCCTCCCTGCCCCAAGCACAGAGAAGTGTTAATTGACATCAAATAATGATTGCTGAGTTAACCATTCCCTTGCCAGACTTAAGTATTCACTCGGCTGTATGTGTGTATGTGTGTGCTCTTAAAGACTGCGGCTTGGGCTGCTCTGTTGGGATTTCAAACTTTGTAAAGTTAAGACTATTATAGTAGTTGCTCATTTGGGGTTTGCTTTTTCTTTTTTGTTATTTTGTTTTTAAAGACAGGGTCTCACTATGTAACCTGGCTGTCCTGGAACTCACTATGTAGACCGGGCTGGCCTTGAACTCACGGAGATCTTCCTGACTCTGCCTCCTCAGTGCTAGGATTAAAGATGTATGCCACCACTCATGGCTCTAGATTTGGGTTTTAATAGGAATCATTTGGCTGTATTGATTGGAGAAGTGTTAACCTCTTTATGGTGCTGAGCCTCCTATCCATGAAACTGGTACACACCCCCAATTATAAGTCTCTAAGACAGTCATTTTCAACCTTCTAAATGCTGTGACCTTTAATATAGTTCTTCATGTTGTGGTGATACCCTCCCCCCACCATAAAATTATTTCGTTGCTACATCAAAACTGTAATTTGCTACTGTTATGAATCATATAAATATCTGATATGCGGGATATCTGATATGCAACCCCCCAAAAGGGGTTGTGACCCACAGGTTGAAAACCACTTCTCTAAGATTAGCGTATTTACTAGATTTACTCCTAAAAACCTTATCATTCTCATTGTTTTATAAATGTCTTTTCCACCAACTTTCTCTTGCTATATAGGAATGCAACATGGGTTTCAAACATCTTTTTCTGTATTCAGCTGTCTTGCTAATTCCTCTTGTTTTCGTGGATCTTATGTGTGAACCATCATAACCTTTTCAGAATGAAAAGGTTTGGTTTGTGCTTTTCAGTCGTTGCTTCGGTTTCTTCTTTCTTGTCCTAACGTACGACTATGGTTTCCTACGTAACACAGAGGAGGACCAGTGACAGTGGGCGTCCGTGGGTTTTCCTGGTTTTAAGGGAAGACTTCCAAGGTTTCTCAACTAGCCAGATATTAGTTTTTGTATTTTTATGAATGTGCACTATAAATTTATCAACAGCCTTTTCTGAATCTATTGAGATAATCTTAGCACGTACCTCCTTGGATCTGTTTATTGAAAAGCCTTTTCTTTCCCATGGAGACCTGAAATGTGGGCAGAGACGAGAATGCTACTTGAGTATACTTAGAACAAAAGAGAAATTAACTTATTGGCCCTTTTGGAATTTCACCAAGATTTGGTCCACCTTGAAATAGATGACAGTTTATCAGGTCACTGTATCTCATGCTTTGTCCGTAACGGTCACAGAATGGGAAAAAGCAGGTGCTGATGCACCGAGTCCAAGATGAGGCCAGAGATGCCACTCCATCTCCAGCGAGTGCCTGCTGTTGCTACCGCTGCTGGGCCCACCCACATCTGAGAGGCCAGGGTGCAGCAACCTGCACAGGATGCTGGTCCTGTTTTAGACTTGTAACCATGAGTCTCTCAGCCTCCTGTTGTAAATGAGAAACAGCTTAGTGCAGAGAAGATAAGAGGAAAAACATTGAGAGTACTAGACTAGACGTTGTTTTCGCCGGAGTCTTGAATGCCGTGGATGGGACCACGTTGCCAGCAGGCTTTCTAGCACCAGCAGTTAAGGTGGTGACCATGGCATCTCTCCCCGCTCTTCCTGTCCACCCTCCGTAGCTCGACGTCGTTGGCGACGGTGTCGTGGATGACTATGAAAAGCAAAGGCCAAGCAGAAAGCAGAAAAGCTTGGGACTACTGTGCCAGAAGTTTCTCGCTCGCTATCCAAGTTACCCCTTGTCCACTGAGAAAACCACCATCTCCCTAGACGAAGTCGCCGTCAGTCTTGGTATGTATCGCCCGATTAACCGGAGACCTGTCGTCTGTGACAGTGGGAAGCAGGTCACCTGGGGAGGGCCAGAGGCTTCAGGTAGGGAGTGGGCGGAGCTGCCTCCATCGCCACCAGATCACCCTTCAGTGTGCACAGAGTTCAAGGAACCCACGGGGCCAAACGGAAACTCTAGGGTTTTCAATCTTAAAAATGCCGGGGGGTAGGGCTATAGCTGAGTGGTAAAGAATTCGCTGATCATGTAGAAAATGGGCTTACCCACAAATACGATACATAACACCATACAGAAAAAAAAACTGTTTAACTGTTTTTATATTTTATATTTGTATTTGGAATCTAACAATATAAGCTGGGTCTGATAGCACATACCTATAATCCCAGTAAGCAAGAGGACTGTACACTTGGGGCCAGTGAGACCCTGTCTCTAGAGAAAACTACAGATTTTATTTTTAGTAATGCTTCAAAGAGTTTGGAACTAGTGTCATTGCCTACATAAAGCAAAAACTCGAGAGCAAGACCATGATGCTCGAAACCCTGTGCCATGGTCTTCACGGCAGCCTGTCAGAACGGGAAGTGCACAGCTGGACGTAAGTCAAACAGCTAGGCTTCCTAACAAAGAACAACACGTGTGTTCACGTGGCAGGAGCGTGTGTACCATGGGACGCCTGCCTGCTCGGCTGCAAATACGTATACCGTCGCTTTGGATGAGAGACCCCTAGTGGACAGGGGCTGTCTTTCAGGGTGATTGGATTGCTGACTGAGATTAAATAGAAATCACACTAGTCTGGAGGTATACTGGGGTATCCACTTAATAAACCAGGGAGCTTTCCGTATGGGGGATAAGCTAAATGAACGGTTAATAGTCGTGTTCATAGCTGTCTGTCTTCCACAACCCAGAGAAACATGCCGGAGTAGTGGGCTGTCAGTCTGAGTTATCCTTCGGACTGTTGGAAACTGAGGTGATGGATAGGCACGGGCTAGGATCCGGCGTCAGCAGGGCCCAGCTCTGAACTTACCCACCTCATAAAAGCTTTGAGAAGTTATTAACTCTTTCTTGTCTGTAACATAAACTGCCAAGGTGTCACAGAGTTGAGCCAATGCGAGTCACATGCTTAACTAACTCGGTCCTGGCGGGGTTCCTGGAAAACGGTCTTGCAGAAAATGAGGGTTAAGTACCAGATCATCCTGTGTCCTCATTAGACCTCAGGACGTCTTCCCCCGACCCCACCCCATGAGTTCCATGAACCATGAGTTCAGCCGGAGATTTTCACAACAGCCTCCCGGTGCCCCATGACGACACAGACCCACTAAGTAAAATGTGTTGCTGTCTCTTCTCATGCAGGGTTGAAAGCTAGCGTCTCTCCCTAGAAGCTCTTTTCCTCAGTGATCATCTCCTGGCCTTGAATCCGAATCCCCTGCTCCCTAATTTAAAAGGCTGCCATTTATTTCCCCAAAGATGTGCAGAGTTTCACACTGTTGTTCCCAGAGTCGTGCGATGTAGATTTGACTCCGGAGTTAATGAGGAAGCGTTTAAAGACCTGGGAATGACTTGAGTAAATAGAAAACAGGACCACATTTGAGTCTTACTCTGAGCCGAGTAACGTTCTCACTCAGTTCCTAGGAAAATAGACTTAGGAAAAAACAGTGGTCGTCATTAAGTCCTTGTATGTACAGTTAGGGCCACTAGTAGAATTAATAAGACCACCTCAGTGCAAAAGCAAAAGAAGGCAGAATTTTAGGGAAAACCGTCCTCCCAGCAAGCCGCCGAGGAGCCCACAGGCTTGAGACCTGTGGATGGAAATTAGCACAGCCCCCTAAAGAGTGAAACTTGGGCATGATTGAAATGACGAGTGATTAAGCTGGCAAGGGGCTGCCGCATTTGGCGTTTGCCGAAACAGCCTACCAAGTGTCCAGCTGCACGTTCTAACTTACTCTCGAAGCAGTCCAAATCATCCTTCCTTTTCCCGTCTTGTGATGCCTGGCCACTAGGTGGAGACTAAACAACTTATGATCAAGCACAAAATAACACAGCAGGCAGGCATATGGCCAGCTCCGGGGTATCTCGGTTGCATTCACATGACATTTCTAACGGGAAGGTGTATGGGATGGTACAGGCTACACAGGATGTGTTTCTGTGTGGAAACAGACTAAAGAACCAGACCACTCTGGACAAGAGACTCTTGCCAGGACCTTCCAGCAGGCAGCTGACGCCAAGCCTGGGGTGGAAGACAGGCCAGTCGGGGTCATGAGTGGAATCGTTCTGATTGACCGTGAAATGCCTCTTCAGTGTGTGTGGTGAAGAGGACTCCGGACTCTTCCTCAGTCCGGTGTTGTCTTTGTTATTTGGTGTCTTTGTTCTATCTCTCGAGAACCCGAAGCTGCCCTATCCGAGTCTGTTGTAGATGCAACAAATGGAGCCTCTTTTTAGCCAGTCTGGGTTTTCTTCAAAGGCCTGGAGGCTTCAGTGTGGATCCTTAGACGAGAGTAAAGGGAGCAGCAGCCCCGGGGCCTGTCACTCAGGAGAGTGAGTCATGGACCAGAGATGTTTAACATCTGCCTCCACTGTGACTCTGTGTTGGGGGGGGGGGGAGGTAGATGTCTCCAAATCCTGCACGTATTTAGATAAAATTAACAACTGTTGAGGACCCTTTACGTCTATGCTCAAACTTAAGTACTATACTGTGAAGAGGTTAGGTAGCTTCTTGACTTATAAGGGATAGATTGAGGATTCATGTCCAGGCAGTCTGATTCTAGATCCTTCCACACTTAACCAGCATACGTATTTTCAGACATTAGAAGAGAAGTCCAGCTTGGGAGCGCGCAGGGAAGGGAGCGGTGAATTCATTTTCATGGTTGGCCCGTACTGTGCTTTGTGCTTCCCTGCTGGCCAGCTTGTTCGCCAATGGTGAACGAGAACGCAAGGAGGGTTACTACAAGCCGTGGCAAATAAAGGACTTGTGTTCTTCCGGCGACATGAGAAAGGGACCAAGCCCTTGAATCTGGAGTAGCCGGTTCAAAATCAGAGGCAATATTTACCATCCACTTTCCTTACCAGACTGCAGAGAGGGAGTATATTGTGTTATACTGTTCAAACCCCCAAGACAAGACAGTACTGTCTGGTGATGAGGTGAGAGTCTATTTTTTAGCTCTATGATTGTTTATCTTTGCTGTCAGTGTGCTGACAGGATTTAGGCTCATCACAGGGACACATCCTCTAGGTGAACCTTCCAGGGTATCTCCAGAAAGATCTGCACAGGCAAGGCCCGCCCAGAATGTGGCAGCACAGTCCTGTGGGGTAGGGTCCCTAACAGACTAAAATGAGAAGGCAGGCCAGCTTCGTCTCTTTCCATTTCCTGACTATAGGTGCAGCCGCCGCCTCCCATCCCTGCACTGTGACCTCTTCACCATGCTGGGCTGTCTCCCTGAACAATGAGTCAGAATAAACCTTCCATTGCATTAGTCAAATATTCTGTCACGTCAGTGAGATAAGGAACTTATGCAAGTCCACCAACCAGTTAGGAGTGCAGGTGACTCGCATCCAGCTGGTGTCCAGTAGGCATGGTTGCTAGACATTAATATCAGTCAGATAGTTCACGGAACCTTTCCAGACCCTTCGGGAGTGGATACGCAGAAATGTCTACTTGTGTGATATCATCTGCCTTCTCCTTTTGCCAACAGGTGTGGAGAGGAGACGCATCTATGACATTGTCAATGTGCTGGAGTCCCTGCATCTGGTCAGCCGGGTGGCGAAGAATCAGTATGGTTGGCACGGTCGACACAGCCTGCCCAGAACCCTGAGGACGCTGCAAAGACTGGGAGAGGAGCAGAAGTACGAAGAGCAGATGGCCTGCCTCCAGCAAAAGGAGCTGGACTTGGTGGATTATAGGTTCGGGGAGCGCAGGAAAGATGGTTCCCCGGATCCCCAAGATCAACACCTACTTGATTTTTCTGAGTCTGACTACCCTTCTTGTGAGTCCACTATGAGTTCATGAAAAAGCAAAGGGAGTGATGGTCTCTGGAAACTGGGAACAGAGTCTTTTGATGGCGGGGTGGGGTGCACTCTTGCCCTGGCCGCCAGCTGAGCTGCTCACTCCACCTCACTTGTGACAGTTCTCCCAGTCAGAATGTAGGAGCCATAGAGACTATTAACCACATACTGCTTGCCTTGACACTTCACGCTGAAGGCGTTTTCTTCTCAAAGCATTTTATTCAATTATCTTGTTTGAGTAGATTGCTAAGAAGAACAACCCTCATAGTTGAGCCTGTTATGTCTTCACTGTTCTTCCTTTACCCCAACTTCTCTGTCTCTTCTCGCTGTAAGCACTGATACCCATCAGTCCCACATGCCCCCTGTTTTGAGAATGGCACATACAGGCATCACTGACACACTACCTTGCACTATTGGACGCTGGCGAAGGGTAGAATGGTTTTCTTTAGCTCCACAAGTTCATGCCATTTAGCTCCACCCCATAAGGAAGTACTTACCCTATAGCCAGAGGAGACAGTCATCTTATGGGGGTTCTGCCATCCACAGAAGCACACAGATAATCGGTGTCCTTTTTGTTTAAAGGCAGGCCCTACTGTTAGGGTGCCTTCTAGACATGGTGATGACAGAAAAATGGGGTTCTTGGGTTGGGAAGATAGCTGAGGACCTGAATTCAGATCCCCAGTACCAAGTAAAGTCAAGTACCTCAGTGGTGTGTGTCTATGACCCTAACACTAGGGAGGCAGAGGTAGTAGGATCCAAGGGGCTCCCTAAATAGTCAGTGAGCTCCACGTTCTGTGGGAGACCCTGTCTCAACAAATAAAATTGCAAAGCAGTTAGAGAAGTATGACTTGTCGACCTTTGGGCTCCGCACGCATGCGCAAATACCCGCTCCACGTGAGCATGTACACCCATCCACACGAACACGTACACCCACGACACATAAATGGAGTTTTCTCTTTTGAGAGGAGAGTCAATGTTCTAAACGCAGCTCCTGGTCCCTACCCCGTCCTTTTATCTGTCTGCATTCATCTCTTCAGAGCGGCTTAAGGAAACCTGCCACGTGGCTTCTGTTATGTGATGCGAGCATGAACTATTACGAGCAGTGGAAAATCACTGCCCTTTTATGAGATGTGGGGAGATCCTTCCGATTTCTTTACGGGCTTATTTTTGTGATGTGCTTCCAGTGGCTTCTGCCTGTTACCCGATGATCCCGCCAATGCTGGCAGAGTGAGGAGTGGCGGAGCTGGGGAACTGGTAGCAAAGTTTTCTTGTGGCAAAGCCGCGTTTTGATGATTTCTATTCTCTTTCCCATTTTAGCATCTGCAAACAGTCGGAAGGATAAATCTCTCAGAATTATGAGCCAGAAGTTTGTCATGCTATTCCTTGTCTCCAAAACCAAGATTGTTACCCTGGACGTGGCTGCCAAAATCCTCATAGAAGAAAGCCAAGACACCCCGGACCACAGTAAATTCAAAAGTAAGAGCTTTCACCTAATCCACGTATCAGCACAAAAGGGCCGGATTGCTGACACTGCTTCCTGCCTCTGAAATAAATATATCCAGAGAGGATTTTTACTGACGGTGGTGGTTTTGGAGAAATGTAGCCCTTGTGCTCATAAAAGCCCTGCGTGCAGTAAACAGTCAATCAGCTAATAGAACCCCCACCAGATCCACGTCAAACCCCTTTCCCTCCACGGTTATAGTGGACAGGGCGAATCCGAATGCTCCCCCGAGAGCCCGGGAGGGTGTGATCGATTAGCTTTTCTCTTTGGTGATGCTATATCCGAGACAGAATGCCTGAGTCTTCTTTCCCCTTCTCTCCCCATCCCCCGCCTACTTCTCTGAAGGCTGGAGGTGAAAGTTTTCTACAGGTAAGCACCCAAGGAATGGCCAGGGCTGGGGTGGGGGGCGGGGACAGGGCTGCTCCGGGGGAGAGAGCCTCTGGGTGTCGCGCCCACGCTTGCACCTTCCTTTCCCTTTGAGCTTAGCTGCAGGGTTCGTGCCCTGGTAAGGAGCCAGGGGCTTATCATTCTCCAGTAGTGTTTTGGTTTTGGCTGGAATAATAGCCATCCTGCGGGTGAAATGGTTAAGATAAAGCCCAACCCTGGCAGTAACCCTGACATCAAGTAGACGTGTGACCCTTTCTTCAACTCTTGACTAGAAAAGCAGACAGGCCATCTTGTCCTGTTTTTTAACACACCATCTGAGTCGTGTCGTCCCACACACACACACTCCATACATGCATTTTGCAAAGTTTCTCCAATATTCTTTTCGATGCAGATCTTACCCATCACGCCTCTCCAGCTTGGCCGGGGTTTTAGGTGAGCACCTGCTCTCTTCCAAAACTGTACCCCATGACCTTGAATCTTCCGCATCCTGTGTACCAAGAGTGTGGCTTCACAGAGACCCTGGGGAATCCCTGTCATTGTCACAGGTCAGCGCCTGTGAGGCGGGCGCCACCACCTCTTGCTGGGGGACAGGCGAGACAAGCTTTTGGTGGCCACATACCAGAGTGATATTCACTAAGCCTTTCATCTCAGCCTGTCTCCCCCCCGGTATTTTTGCTATCATGAAGCTCCCTGCCTGTCCGCAAAGTGTTCTTACACAAGATGTGACGTTGTGGGAAGGCAAGGGCACGTTGTCCTCCCCTGATACTTGTGTGTCTGCATGTGCTTTGTGTGCATAGCTCTCCACTGACACCATGACAGCCATCAGTCTCATGCCACTTGTCCTCTGGAGGTTCACATGGCAGCCAAAGAATGTTCCCTGTTATGTAAACTAAAATGTAGCGGTGTTGCACATGGCGTGACCATAGCTGTGTTTTCTATCTTCAAGCAAAGGTACGGCGCCTCTACGACATAGCCAATGTCCTGACCAGCTTGGCTCTGATAAAGAAAGTGCACGTCACGGAAGAGCGAGGCCGTAAACCAGCCTTCAAGTGGATCGGGCCCGTGGACTTCAGCTCCATTGGTAAGGAAATGGGTTCTGCCGAGGACCTGCTGTGGAATTCCAGCAAAATCGACCTCTCCCCGCTCTCTATGTCACATTGAATGTTACACTAGTGATGTCGCTCTTGGACTCATAATTATTGTCCAACAAACTTAGGTGCTGTTGCCTCATTCACATCAGGAAGGAAAATACTAGAAGACCACGGGTTTACGTGACTGCTAAAGTATACTCCTTTATGAACTTTTCCCTGAAAAATTTGGGACTCCAAATTTAAAGAGACCACTTCTGAGCTTGGGTGATTTCTACATCTGCAAAATAAGCCACTGTTTTTCAGGGAGCTCCCCCATAGCGTTTACAAACTACGGTCAGTTCATCACAAAGCTGGCACAAGATAAGGTACCTTCTAAATCTGGTAGGGACATACCGGATGCCTTTCATGTCATTTAGTTAAAAGGTTAAACATACCATGATATTGCTAAACCATATCAAAGGAACAGTTAATATATGTGTGGCCAGGGACTGGATCTTCTGCGCAAGGGACCTTCCATGCAGCCATGCTGCCTGAGCACCAGCCGTTCAGATAATGTTTGAATTGCCCTTTCCGTGTTGGTATAGTGATACAAATTTGTGCCACATAACTAGGGCTTATAAAAGATACAGCTCTCTGCCTCCTTGGTAACATATTAGTGTTGGAGGAAGGCTGCTTGTTTGTCCCGGCCACCCAGAACCGAAATAATCACACAGAAACTGTGTTATTTAAAACACTGCTTGGCCCATTAGCTCTAGCTTCTTATTGGCTAACTCTTACACCTTAATTTAACCCATCTTCGTTAATCTGTGTATCGCCACGTGGCTGGCTTACCAGCTAAAGTTTCCAGCATCTGTCTCTGGTGGGGAGTACATGGCTTCTCTCTGACTCTACCCTTCTTTCTCCCAGCATTCAGTCCAGTCCTCCCTGCCTAGCTTTGCTCCGCCCCACCCTGCCCTGCTATAGCTCAAAGCAGTTCTTTATTCATTAATGGTAATCACAGCACACAGAGGGAAATCCCACATCATATTAGGATCTAGATTAAAGTCCCCTTAAAATCAAGTATAACTACAGTATAAATCAAGTATAGACTGCAGGCTATTTACTATACTTAATGCCACGAGAGTTTTAACTTTTGTGTGCAGTGTTCTCTGCCCATGTGATAAAAAAGACTTCATGGTTTTTGTTGTTTCTGTGCTTTTGGCTTCTCTTCACCTGTGATATCAGCATTCAAAATAGTCGTGTCTTGCTGAGTGACAGGCTTGCATTCTGAGATACATGCCATTAAGATAGAGTTCATGGTTAGGTGACTATGACAGAGTCTACCTACACAAAGACAACCAGAGGTCCCTAGAAGATAGAGTCACGGGAGCAGTGTTCCAGAATCTATATACCTGAACCAGGCATCCTTCTGTGACATGTGAATCTGTCGTCTTGGCCTTCGATAGCTGGCTCAAATACCAACCCTGTGATTTTTTCCCTGGTCTCTTAGAGTAGAGGGTGTCTGTGCTGGGCATCTGCAGTTTGGAAGACATCATGGGTAACCCTTGCCCTGCACATCCAAGAGTAGATCAATCTTTTATGTCACTCACTGTCGTTGGCTAATAACCTGTCAGCGGTGTAGAATTAGCACTGGCTTGGAAGTTCTAGACGGGGTAGTACTGGCTCTGGAAATTCGGGTAATTCAAGTTAAGGCCTGGTCAGTTTTGGAATATTTGAAGAATAGCACATTTAGGAATCAATCTGATCCATGTTGGGGAGATTAGCCATCCTGGTTTAAGTGGAGAACATAGGGTAGAAAATGAGGTAAAATATAATGAGCTGGGAACACACTTTTGGACGGCCCCTAAAGTTGAGCCTAGAAATTCTAACAGAGGCAGTCAGGAGCCTCTAAACACAGATTACAGAAGACTCTAATGTAGCAATGCCATCGGTAGAGACACAGACTTCTGTGAGAAGCTAAGGGTTCAGATCTATGCACAGCCTGTGAGACTGTGGCTGCTAGAACTCTGTTCCGATACAGGAAGAATGACGTGGAATCAGGTCAGGAATTGCAAATTTATTTCCTCTGTGGTCTCCAGCTCTGTTACAAAGGCTATCAGCAATCCAGTGGCCATACTAGAAAATTCTCGATTTCCTCTTTGCCCTGTAAGGGTCTCACATTTCAGCTTCTTAATTGTCTCCTTCCTTCTCACTGGCACAGCAGTTTAGCGTATGTGGGCATTTTCCTTATAATTTTATTGGAGTATCGCTGGGACGCAGTAAGTAGCACAGATGCAATTTGATGAGTTTTGTATATGTAACTTGGGTTAAGTAATCACTGTAATGAGGATAACTTCCTCACAAGTGTTTTGTGTGTGTGTGTGTGTGTCTCATCCTTCATCTTCCCCCTACTGGCTCACCCCTAGGTGACTGTCGCTCTGCTTCTGCCGCTCTAGATCTGTGTGTATAATTCTAGAATTAGAAGTGAATTATAGCTGGGCGATGGTGGCGCACACCTTTAATCCCAGCACTCGGGAGGCAGAGACAGGCGGATCTCTGTGAGTTCGAGGCCAACCTGGTCTACAGAGTGACTTCCAGGACAGACTCCAAAAAGCTACCTTATCTCAAAAAACGGAGGAGGAGGAGGTGGAGGTCGAGGAGGAGGAGGAGGAGGAAGAAGAAGAAGAAGAATTATTATTATTATTATTATTATTATTATTATTATTATTATTTAAGGTTGACCTTCATTATTCATGGATCCCACATTTGTGATTGTGCGGCCAGTAAAATAAGTACTCCTGGCATTTTTAGTCATCTGCATGCATGCAAAACAACAACAAAGAGAGGAAAAATCGAGTTTCCTAGTGGGCACGTTCCTGGATGTGGCAGGACAGGACTTCTTGTTTTTTGGTTTCACCATCTGTAGCGTCATGTGCTTACGTCTCTACTTTTCGTGAGTGATTCCTCTGCTTAAAATGGCTTCCTAGAGTGACATCCGCAAGATGGCTGACTATGGATCTACACCTGCCGAGATTCCTCCATCAACAAGGGATCCAAACCAGGGAAGGCAGAGGCAGTGACCTCCCTGGAGTGTGGTGGGGTCAGAAGTATAGCGCGCGCATGTGCGCACGCACGCACGCACGCAAAACTCTAAAATAAATGCAATAACATTTAAATGCCTAAAGTAGTCTTAACATTAGAAGCAAAGGATAAGTATATCTTATAAAACATACTAGCAGAGCAGTTTTACAAAGAAGAAAAGGAATCAAACTTAATTGATGTAGCAAACCAAACCTCAAAGACAAAAGGGAAAGATGGCCAGAAAAGAATGAACAAAATGATCAGTATGAATTATTTGTGATGGCAGAGAATGTGCACAGGTTACCCTCCCTGCCGCTAAAAGATAAAGCCTGCGCAGTGGCCACACTGACCCAATGATAAGATTTCCTCCGCCATAAGTAAGCAGGCATTCATATGATTGTATTCCGGAAGAGGAGGGACAGGAAAGAGCCGGAGAAATCAACACTGATGTAGAAACTGCCATAGAGTCCTTGAGTCTTGTGAAAGATACAGAAATCCAGTCTCAAGAAGCACTCAGACACACACACAATCTAAGAGACAACAGAAAGTCAAGGAGTAGCAAAAAAATATACCCTGCAGTTAGAATCTAAAATGAGGAGTAGCTATATTTACATCAGATAAAACGGGGTTAATGTCGCAAATAGTAACAAGAAACAATGGGCATTTAGTCATAAGAGGATCGATTCGGCCAGGAATTTAAATTGTGTTTATGAAAAAAAAATGTGTTTATGTATGCCCTTAGCGCTGAAGCACCCAAGTATATAAAGCCAACGCTCCTAGGTATCAAAGGAGAGATGGGCTGTAATGTCACAGTGGTGGCTGGTTTCCCACTCAGCACTTGAGAGGTAGAGACAGGTGATCTCTATAGTTCGAAGCTACCCTGGGTCTACAAGGTGGGTTTCAGGCCAGCCAGTGCTACATTGAGAGACTGTCTCTGAATGAATGAATGAATGAATGAATATGAATGAATGAATGAATGGTGGAGGCTTCGCTGCACTTAGCAATGGGTGTGTCATTCAGATTTTAAATATCAATGAGGGAACATCCTTGTGAAAGTGTACCATTAGAGTAAATGTTAGATGCATACTGATGTCCCTGCCACTGTCCTGCCCTGCCAACTCTAGCTACCTGCCACCGTGCCTTGGTCCTCCAGCTGCACCTCAGCTTGGGGAGACTCTCGGGTTCCTTCACCCCAACCTAGAAACATCCTTCTGGCAGTAATTTAGGAGAGTCTATGCTTGCTTAATTTCACGTCTGCTCTAAGGGGTCGCCGTCTTCCCACATCCCTTGCCTAGTATCCTAAGAGCCAAGGATGTATACATTCCTGTTCAGTGTTTTATTTGATTCAGGAGAGCGGGTAGCTACGATCCCTGGGACTGACTCCACCTATTTCTTCTTCTTTTTGTCTTGTACTTCTGATTTTATAAAGGCAACATATATTGGGCTTTTGTTGCATGACAGCGACAGCCATAAAGATTTATTTTTGATTCAGTTTCAAAGTCGCATTAGGTCAAAGCGCATTTTCTAAAAGTCTAGCTGGACTTTTTCAGCGTGTCAAATGAGATTTATAATTAAAATCTGTACGCTCTGAGCGTATAAGAAATGAGCACAAATAAACAAGGCAGGAACGACCGGCCAGACCGTGGGAATGGCTGCCTGAGCTACAGAAATGTCCATCTTTTTACCTTGAAGCATAAAATGGTCTTCAGGGCCCAACCTTCCATCCCTATTCTCGCTGTTCATCAGCACGTCAGCCCTGATGTCTGCTGACCTTATTCCTGTGGTCACTTGGTAACCAAGCCTCTACCTGTGCAAGAAAAAAAGTAATAAAGCAAAGTAGAAAAGTGGGACTCTCCTCTGCATTGCCCTGAAGCTTTGGAGTGAGAAGCTGGTCTCGATTCATCCTGAAAGTGGATATCAAACTACGCATGCGGAGCTGAACGTGGCCGGGTTTCCTTTGCTGTCGGACCCTAACCGAGCATGAAAATGCTGGGCCTGTTCTAATTCAAGTTGCAGAACATCTTGCTCCACTTCCGTTGCAGTTGGGATAATTTTAGGATGCATATGGGTTCGTTCTCACGTTATAGTTAGCCATTTTTTCTTTTTCCAGTATATGGAAAGAAATTGGGGTTTGAGATAGCTCATAAAATTCCTTTGATTGTCTTAGTTTTTTTTATTTTATTTATAGGATAACTCCATTTCAATTGTAAGTTCAAAGCCATCTCTTTATTTTTTATTTTTATTTCATGTGCTTTGGAGTTTTGCCTGCACGTATGTCAGTGTGGGGTGTCCAGTCCTCTGGAACTGGACTTCCAGACAGTCGTGAGCTGCCCTGTGGGTGCTAGGAATCGAACCTGAGTTCTTCAGAAAAGCAGCCATCTCTCCAGCCACTCAGAACTATCCCTTAAAAAGGTGAAAATTACCCTAGACTGTAGCTGTTTAACATCACTGCCGTTCTGATTTTCTCCCCCTAGACGAAGAGCTCCTGGATGTCTCTGCCTCTGTCTTACCGGAATGGAAGAAAGAAACGTATGGCCAGATCCGAGTGTGTGCGAAACAGAGGCTGGCTCGGTACGGTTCCTTTAACACGGTTCAGACGTCTGAGAAGATAGAGAGGAAAGTGAGCTCGGAGCCCAGCAGCCCACAGAGAGTAAAACAAGGTACCAGCCCTTGCTCCACCTCTGGGGTCCGTGAGTTGCCATGGAAAAGTAGCCTTGGTGATACGCAGGCGTTTTTAAATGATCTCTCTAGACCATGCCGTTTTTCTCAACAGCCAACTCTTCACTTGCCTGAAGTCAAACAGGTATTGGCTGCAAAAGAGACGCTGACTTCACAGTGTGTGAGCACAGCCCCGCGCCTGAAATTGATCCAGTCAGCCTTGATCAATTGGCTTGCTATGCTTGGCCCCTTTGATATATCACAGAAGTTTATAACCTGGGAAACAACATTTGTTTTTCTCTCTTACTTATTCTTAATGAGACCTGAAATCACCGTTAATAGCAGCGGTCTGGAAACTGCCCTTTACGAAACAAAGCCAGAGCGGATTTGGAATGGTCTTCACAACCCCTCAGCCTCGAGGAACTGTCTGTGTTGTGTGTGTCTGCACAGCATGGCTCCCGCTGCATCTGTTAACCCTTCACATTCCCTTTCAGGATCAGCCTATTCCCTAGAAATTGGAAGTCTGGCAGCCATCTACAGACAGAAAGTAGAAGACAAATCACAGTAAGTCACCTTTAAGAACCCGGTCACGGTCAGGTCGTGTTGCCCTTCCTGGTCAAGATGGAGAAGTTGACATCCATGGCCAGCGGACACACCGACGGTTGATAGATTCACTCTGACTTTCAGAGCTCAGTTTCTCGCTTAGGGAGACCGAGGTTGGAGAGAACTCAACCTGCGAAACTGGCCCTGGGTGAAGTGGGTCTCAGTCATGTGCGCAGCCAAGCAGAAACCCACGTCCTCTACTTTCCAGAGGTTAATCAAAACAGGAACGAAACACACACATATATATAGACTGCCCAAACACAGTAAAATCTCATGAGGTGAGGCTCAGTTTTGAATGAGGGCTGAAGGCCTGCCTAAGCATTCTTTATTAGTACTGAGCAAACGGAGAGGAAAAGAATAACAAAGTACAGTACCAACCCGGTAGATGCGTGCACTTCCTCACCGCCCACTTTCTAGGTAAACTCAACTAGCTTTCCTTTACATCAGTCCTGCCCAACCTCCCTTCCACCCGCACTCTCTCCAGTAACCGGGAAGCTGGCCTTTGCCATCAAACAGACCTGCGGTGAGGTCCAGCTTCACATCCTTAGAACCGGAGCGGGTAGATTAACTCTGAGCTTGGCTTGGGTTCTCCTCATCAGTAAGTGGGAATAGGAGTAGCTATGACTACAGTATTGTACCACATGTCCGTCAGGGGCCAAGTGCTTAATACTCGATAACCATGGGCTGTGGGAGAACCAGTGTCAGCCAGTGGCCGGTCATCTGAGAGCCCAACAGCTCTTCCCAGGTCGTCCCTAGCCACCCATCAAGAGTTCCTTGGTCTGCCTCTGTGTGCCCAGAGAGGACATTTGAACATCGTCTGAGCAGTCTTGCCTCACTTCTGACTTGGACAGCAGTGAATCGGGGGCTGTGGTAGAACTCGGTGACTTGATAGTACTCATCTTTTCTCTTTATTACAGGGGGGAAGCCTTTTCCAGCAAGAGAGTGGTACCTCCAGCAAGCAGCTTGGACCCTGCCCTCCCCGTTGACTCCGAATACTGCGTCAAGTCTTTAGCCCACCCAGTATTTTCTGTTGCTCAGACAGATTTGCAGGCTTCCTCCACACAGAATGGCCTCCACGGACAAGCAGGTGGCCACATTCCTCCCGCCGCCTCAGACGCAGAGAGCTTGAAGCCAGCTCTGCTCGCTGGCCAGCCCCTGGTCTATGTGCCCTCCTCGCTGTTCATGCTGTGTGGGAGCCTGCAGGAGGGGCTGTCCCCAGAGCCGAGAGCAGAGGAGGATGGTGGCTCAGAAGTCCCGGCTGACCTGTCCTTGGCACCCGCGGCTCAGAAGCGCCTGTGTGAGGAGAGGAATCCCCACAAGGAGGATGAACCAGCCGTGAAAAGGCAAAGTCAGGAATTTGAAGACAGCCCCTTATCCCTAGTCATGCCCAAGGTAAGGGATTGTGGGTAAATGTGTCTGGTGTCATCTCGTTGGCTCGGAGCTTAATGGAGACAGATGCTCTGAGGCAGTAGACTCTGGACTAGAAGCGTATTTCATGCGGTCCTCATGTATTTAATGAAGCTCCAGACTGGCTTTCCCAAAAAATCTTACCATAAGATAATACTATAAGAAAAGTAACTTTTATCTTAGCAAAATAAAAAAAAAATCACACTTCTTATGAAAAGCCAAAAAAGTATAGAGAAGAAAAAAGCTTGCTTGTTAGTACAGGGTAGTAATCGTTGTTAGTGTGTTTGTATATTCCATCTCAGTGTTGTTTCATGAACAAAAAAAAAAAAAGTTTGGAATCATTTGGGCCCTGGAAACAGTGGGGTACCTGAATCGGGGATGTGAATGGCTCTGGAAAGTTGGCTCTGGGCTGGGTCAGTGCTCTGCGCTGCCCAGCGATCCTGGTTTCTTAGCTACGGAATGAAACAGACAAAAAGATGAGCTGTCTGTGTCCCCCTCCCCACAGTAGCCACGCAGAAGTTAATGAGGTAGAACCAACCAGTGAGGCTGGGAGAACCAGAGCGCGTTCCTCTCAGCAGCGTGCTGTGGGTCGACTTGGCGCGCTGCGTGGAGATTACTCCATTAAGAGCCTTTCCCTTCTGCCTTTCTCCTGCCAAAGTGGTTTCTTTCTAGTTTTATATATATCTCAGCATTGCAGATTAGAAGTCTGAGAAGGAAATAGAGTTGGTAAGAATGGGAGGGAGATACCAGCAGGTAGAGGAGAGAGTAACCAGAATGCATCGTGTACCTGCGTGAACTTGTCAAAGAAGTAACTTAACAAAAAGTAAATCAAATTTTAATTGAGGCCCACGGTGATGGCACACGCCTTTAATCCCAACACTCGGGAGGCAGAGGAGGCGGATCTCTGTGAGTTCGAGGCCAGCCTGGTCTACAGAACTAGTTTCAGGATAGCTAGGGCTGTTACACAGAGAAACTCTGTCTCAAAAACCTGAGCCATTAATCCAACTGATTTCTCGTCTAAATGCTATCAATTTTAAGAGAACTCTTCTATCTAAAACTGACTCCTGGAATCCTGACTTGGCCTCTCTGCTTTCTGGTTTGGTCGTGCTTAGAGACCGTCAAACTCCACAGCCCTCGCCTCTCCTGTGACTGCTGGAGACGGGAGATCTACGCCTCTGGAAGCCGCCACCTGTGAAAAGGGTCAGCCCCCGGCGGATGAAGAAGTTTCAGGAAAGGCCATGGCAAACTGCTGCTTCCTTGCTTCTGCATGTGGAAACCCTTCCAGAAATCCAGATGCGGAGAAGCCTTCAAATGGAAATGACGTCACCAAAGACCCCGCCCTGCTGCAGTATCTGTATGTGCAGTCTCCAGCAGGTAAGGGATGTCTGTGCCGGCCACACACTGCACCTGTCTCACTCCAGGTCTCCACAAAGGATGAGGCTCCTGTCCTCTGTTCAACAACTACGAGGTGTTGTAATAAGGAGCGGCCGGGCTGTGTCCCCAGCACCCCGGCCGCCTGCTCGGCTAGCTTATGCCCCGAAATAACAACACACAAACTGTATTCTTTTAAATACTGCTTGGCCCATGATATCTAGCCTCTTCTAGGCTAATTCTCACATATTAATTTAGCCCATTTCTATTCATCTGTGTAGCACCACTATAGGTGCGCTTACCGGGAAGATTCTAGCCTACGTCCATCTTGGGTTGGAGCTTCATCGCTCACGTCTGTCCGGGAGACTGGAGCATGGCTTCTCTGCTCCAGAGAGCAGAGTGTGGAATCTGAGCTCACTTCCTCTTCCTCCCAGGATTCTATTCTGTTTACTCCTCCCACCTATGTTTTAACCTATGAGGGCCAAGCAGTTTCTTTATTGCTTAACCAATGAAATCAACAGATTGATATATGACACTCCCACATCAACGAGGGTAATGGGATACACTTTAAATGCGTTACACTTTATCTGACGAAGAAACTGCCCGTTTAAAAGACAAGTTTACTTTTTGATTCAAGCAAGTCTGGCACGCGTTTAGACTCACAGAATGAATGTGTTGGCGATAGTGCACAGCCGGCATTCTGATTTTCAGGGTCGATCAGTACTGAGTGCGTCACCGTGATCTCCTGTAAGAGGACTTGACATTTAAAACCACTCATGACCTACGTCAACTTAAAACAAGCACTCAGATATTCTCGTTAGTAGAAGACTAGTAATAGCACCTGCTTCTCTGGAGTGCTGAGAAACTGAACTGAATCTAATAAATCTAAAGTACCTAGAGCATGCCAGTACTGGCACTTACTAAGTAAGACTCAGTAGATCATCTTGTTATTTCAAATAAAACAAATTAGAGCGAAAAGCTGGTCAGGTTTATCCTATGTACGTCAAGTTGTTCTTGATACAGAGATACTGTCTTAGCTACTTTTCTGTGTTAGAAGGGAATACTGGAGAACAGATTAAAGGAGGGAAGGTTTATTTTGGCGTGTGGTCTGGGAGGGCGTGGCCAAAGGAGCACAGCTGCTTACATTGTGTCTGCAGTCAAGACCCAGAGGGGTAATCGCTTTGGCAGTATAGAATTGTGTACTACAATTAGAAGGATGCAGAGACGATTAGCACAGCCCCTGTGCAAGGGTGACGTGCACATCTGTGAAGCAGTCCATATTAAAAATAAAATAAAAGAAGGCCCGGGAGGGTGGGATGCTGTTGCCCACCAGCTTTCTAGCTTTCATTCAGGCCAGGGCCTCAGCCAAGGGGCTGGCTCTGCCCACGTTTAGGGAGCATCTTCCCTCCTCAGTGGACCTCCAGTGCAGCAGCCTGGCAGATGGTCAGGCATATCTCTTAGACGATTCCCAATTCCGTCAAGTTGATAACAATGATTGGCCACCAGGTTTCTGAAATGCCTTCGGTCTAGTTCCGTGCTGGCTTCAGTCTGGTCTGCCAGACATAGGAGAAGGGTGTTTCTTCATCTGCCATGTCCTCAGCTTGCATTGTTGCCTCTGGGACATCTCAGTGTTGAGGACACTTTAATATGGAAGCACAGACTCTTCCCCTGCAGAACTGAAATCATAGCGCAATATGGAATTTTTCTTTGGTTGGTTTCTTTGACTTTTTTTTAACTATTTCTCAACCATAAACCATTATTAGGCGATTGAAGGAAACACAGGAACTCTTCAGAATGTTTCAAAGCAGACAACTTAGTACATAGGCGTATAAAGAAACAATTCCAGTAAGATTAAGGTAAAAAGCCAATTTTTTAGTTATCTACACTAATGAGAAGACCCAGTAGCAACTGGGTAGTGGTGGCACGTGCCTGTAATCCTAGCGCTAGGGTGGCAGAGGCAGGCAGATCTCTGAGTTTGAAGCCAGCCTGGTCTACAGAGTGAGGTCCAGGACAGTCAGGGCTACACAGAGAAATAAGACATCCAGTGGCAAGTCCAGAACGCCACACACTTTCAAAGCGTGATATGTTAAACATAATAATAAGACCTTCAGTCTAGAGTCCCAGTGTGATGTAGCCGTGTCAGCTGGAAGAGCACAGCCAGGATGCTCACCCTCGCCAGAGAGAAGGTTCCATTTTGCGTTGATCTATTATGGACCCCGCCAGAGGAGCCTTGAGGGACGTGAACATGAAGGGGATCTTGTTCTGCGATTTTTCACCTGGTTCTCCTTCTGTTTCAGGGTTAAACGGCTTCAACATGCTCTTGCCAGGTAATCAGACCCCCCACACTGTGGGGCCGTCACCGTCGGGTCAGCTGCCATCCTTCGGCGTTCCTTGCATGTTCTTGCCGTCTCCAGGTTTGGCCCCCTTCCCAGTTCTCTATTCTCCGGCGATACCTGCACCCATTTCTTCAGCTCCTGCCACTCTCCCAAACACGGGACCCATGAATTTCGGCTTGTCCACCCTGGGATCCACAGCGCACCTTCTCCTCAGCCCTGCAGCCATGGTCAGCCCGACGATGCCCACCATCCCTTCCTCAGATTCTCAGCTTCAGTGTCAGCCCTCACTCAACCTGAGCCCAGGGATGCCAGGCTCACACGGCGTCATCCATCCCGAGTCCCCCAGTTACAGGAGACATCCGGTGTCGATAAAAGTAGAACAGGTAAGATCCGAGGCTTGGTCACTCCATGATGGGGTATGCCGGCATATAGTTAGCTTTCTTCTCAGTCACTTGACTGATGCAGAGGTATTACCTCAGGTCCTGCCTGGTTTTCAGTGGGAACTGTGTTATCTGCTTCTTAAAGACTCTGTGTTCAGAGTCACTCATTCCTCTCAAGAAACGTCATTATGTGTGACTAAAAGTAGTTGGAGGTAGGTTATTCAGAGGTTCAGAAGTCTGCTGTATATTTAAATAGTCACATTAGTTTTCTGACTCGATTTTGTTTTGGTTCAGTTTTTTTGCAGCGCTGGAAGCCAAACCTTGGGCCACACATAAACTAGACAAATGTTCTGCCACTGATCCACACCCCTTGCCCAACATACGCTTTTTCAAAAAAATAACGTTTTTATTAAATCCTTGAGGATTTCCCTGCAGTATTTGGATGATAGTCATCCCCTTCCGTCCCTGTCCAGCTTGGTTTTCTCCTCCTCTGTCTTTCTAAGCTCCCTGAGTTCACCCTGTGTTGGCCAGCCCTTTCCAGGCATGGGGCCTGCCCCAGAGTGTGGTCAGTGGGGCTGGTGTCACAGCATCAAAGAGCACTGCCCCTCCCTCACAGCAGCTGGCCGAGGCCAGGAGCTCCTCAGCTAGTGGTGGGATAGTGTGCCCACCTCCTACACACACCCCACTTTCTTCAATTCAGGGCCTCTATCTCCTTAACCATTGTTACATGTATGTTACGTGTTCCTAAATATGTACATGAAGTTTGCTCAGTCCTTGTCATGACGCTTGTGTGTATAATTTCAGGGCTGACCACTTGGTACTGGATAACCGATTTGGGTGCTTTTCCCTGAGAAATACGATTTTTCCCACTCCCCTCCTCCATAGTTACCTATAGTTCTGTGTCTCGTGTTGTGGCCCCCTGAGACAAATTTTGGTCCGACTTGAGTTTACATATAGCTCTTGTGTGTGCTGTCAAATATGTCATCTGTCTGTCAGCACGGTGCCTTTTGAGAGCAAGTTATGGGCCAGGCAGTGATCCGGGCAGTGCCAGTAGAGAATCAGCAGGATCATGCTTGCTTCCATTGTCGGGCACACAGAGAGGGGGTGACTGTTAGCAGAAGGGACCACAGACACACAGCATGTTTGCTTTGCATCTTCTAACGTACTCTACCAAGATTTTCTCACTTAGTTCTTCTAGCCCTATGAAGTTGTTATTCATCTCTGATGGAGATGCAGACACTGAGGGACACAGAGGTGAAGTAATCTAATTTGTCCAGTATCACACAGCTAAGTGATGGCAGAGCCCAGGGCCTGGCTCCAGACCTCGGCCACATCAGTACCATTTTTGGTAGGCTGTGCTTTTCTGTATCTGAGATACTCACGCATTGTGCTCAGGGTTAAATGGTGGGAAGCCCTTAGTGGGAAAGCCGAGCACAAGGGACAGGCAACCTGGTGACACCTAGCAAGAAGAGATTCCCGTCTTGGAGCTTGAAACATCTTTTCACTTCTGCTCTTGCTCTTTCTGTCCAGTCTCCTGCACCAGCGACTCCCAAGAGCATCCACCGAAGACACCGGGAAACATTTTTCAAGACTCCCGGCAGCCTTGGAGACACTGTTTTTAGGAGAAGAGAAAGGAACCAATCCCGAAACACTAGCTCGGCCCAGAGACGACTCGAAATCTCAAGCAGCGGGCCTGACTAACCTGCGGCTTCAGTGGGTGGGGTGGCCTCAGCCCCTGACAATGTCCGACGTGGAGCACACACAGGCTGTCCTGGTCCTCGGCCTGTGTCCTTCCTCCCTGGCGTCCACTGGTTCTACTAACTTCCCAATATCACGACTCACCTATTTGCCTGAAAGTAATTGTTACTAATTATGCACCTAACACCAGCTAGAGCTCGGGCTCCGCCTGTCACAGCGGCAGTACCGACCGACTGGTGTGGTCTGCTTCGAGAATCATCCAAGTGCTGGAAGTCATTCCTGACAGGCTGCTGGAGCCTTGCAGTTTTTCTGAAGTAGGGGGGCTGTCTCGCACTTAACCGGGGCAAGCGTTGGCGATGTGTGTCTCACTGCCCTGAGTGAGTCTGTAGTGAGAACTTTCTCTGCAGCCTAAAACACACTACTGCGTCCTCAGGCTCCGGGGAGCCGCCTTCAGTGACAAATCCTACGGTGTTATTTATTTTGTTTCTGAAGTGGGACTTCCTGCACAAAGTTTACAACATCGGTCTAACACGTATTTTTTTTTTTCAGGGTATCGCGACTTGAATGTTTAAGACTTTTTTTATATATATAATTTGCCCTGCACTTATTCTACAACTTATTAATAATGTGGATAAATGTATATACGTGACAGATGTCAAGACCGAAATAACTGTGAATGCTCCTCCACCTGCTATTGATGGGTGGACTGCGCTCAGCCCGTCTGGGGACACAGGAGCCAAAACCGAAGTCTAGGTGCCTTGTGGCTTGTTTCTCCAGTAACCGTGAATAGTGAGGTTTTACTGTTTGTTTAAAACAAAGACGAACCTACTGTGCTCAGCTTCCTTTGCTCCATTCCATGCCCTGTGGTTTTTAAGTTGAACGTTCACTGTCCAGGGTCAGGCGTGTGCCTTCTCACAGTGGCCATTTGTAGTCAGCTGAATCAGGGTGACAGGAAGGAACTGAGGAGACTGGAAGCAGGCGAGAGTGTTGGTTGAATTATGAAGCATATTGATAACAGAAACATAAAGAGCAATAGCTAAGTCTTTTGTTTTTCATTTACTGATTTTCCTCAGATTTGGAGGGAGATGAGGGAAAATGGGCATATTTCCAAGAGTGTCCGTAAGTTCTGTGGCCCAGAAAAGGAATGGCGGGCACAGGGGTTGGCTGTGCTAACAGGTACAGTCCCGGAAGCTGTCGCGCGCCTCCCTTTGTGAGCCACATTGCTTTAGGGTTCTACATTGATTGGTGTTTTTACCTCAGTCTTCTCTCTTCAGAGTAAACCTCCTGTTCTTTTCCACTCCCTTTTCCCTCTTTTCTTCCTGTGGTCCTCTCTTGAAACTTAGAGTCTTACTATAAGGCTGCTTTTTCTCTATATTTTTTGTGCCCTGTGAAATACCATATAAAAGTATAAAAAATATTAATTTAAGAGACTCTGGGAGCCTGAACAACACAGTTTTATGTTAAGTACAGGACATCTGTGGTCTTACTACCCCAACAACAGCTTTGGAAAACGGGAAATGAGTGGCCAGATGTAACATATTCTCTACTTATCCAAACTTTTTTTTTTCAACACTAAGCTTCTAAAGTTGTAAAATGGCATTACTCCCCTTTTTAAAAGTTGGTTTTTCCTTGAGTTAGGTGAAAACTGCATGGCAGTGATCACTCTGAACCCACACCGCTGGTTCCTTTCTGGAACAGGGGAATCACCCTTTCTCAGATAATTGAACATGCAGCCAGTGGGTCCGCCGAAGCCTCTGGCATGTAAAACCTGCCCCAAAGCATTTTCATCAAGACGTCCGCATTTCCGTCGAAACACAACCCTCTTCCCTTGTTCCCAGACAATGTTCATTTATTTTTCACTATGTGCTGTTCTTTACTATTAGAGTTTTTACTGTTTGCAAATTGACCACATTAACCTCAGAGAATTTGTGATTCTTGAGAGGGTGTTGAGAAGCAATGTCATCAGTGAAAGACAAAGTTACTTCTATGCGAGGGTCCCGCATGCTCTGGCTTTTGACTTGTCCAGAAGGCCTGGTACCCTTTGCGGCTGCCTGGCTGGACTTGAGTACCTGGGGCGGAGAAGCAGTGGCAATCTAGAGTCTGTCATAGTCTAATTTAGGGCAAGAAGAAATAAACTGTTAGTGATCATGCAGAGGGCCTGAGCTCTGAGTTAGCATGGAGGGGGCGCACGGCCTCCAATGATGCTGTCCAGGGTTTGCAAAACCCTTGCATTCTGGTACAAGAGTTGGGGGTATAACTTTTATACTTGAACCTACCTACCAAGTTTACATTGCTCAATGTAAGGTGCTATTTCTGTATTTAAATAACGTTAATATAAGGCTGCTTCCTGCTTACCTTACTGCACTGCTAGGTTTTTGTAGGTGTTAATATCATTGCTGCTTACCGCTCTGTTTCCATGGTTTTTGGCTCTGCTCTTTCCCGGTGGCCATGTTATCTGTAGCCATCTGCTTGTAACTTTCCTACATGTAAACCAGACTTTCCTTTTAGAAAAATACTAAGCTTTACAAAGTAGCAATGATAATAAAGGCATTTAGTAAGAAATGTTATATTACTCTTTTAAACGTTTTCATTTATTTTGTGTGTGTGTTGGCGGTGGTATGTCATGGCACGTGGATGGCGGTCGGGCGACAACTTGTAGGAGTCAGTTAACCCCCTCAATTGCGGGTCCTGGTTGGGCTCACTGGCAAGCACCTTTGCCTGCTGAGCCACCCCACAGGCCCTGTGTATTTCCTGGTGGGTTTTCTCTGCTACTGCTTATTGTAAAATTGCTAACAGTAGCCGTAACAGCCACATGGATGCTTCCTGTGGCTCTCACACACCAGAGATAGCTGCATCGGGCTGACCTGAGAGCTTGGGAGGGTTAGGACCATGCTGTTGGCCTTGCATCGGCTGTGTCCAGCTGGAAGATTAGAGCCTCCAGACTGGATTGACATTCAACTCAGCAGCCACAAACGAGACCACCTCCCCAGCTCCTCGTGTCCCTGAGGTTAAGGACTTGTCATCCCAAAGTCCGTTATTCGCATGGATGCCGCTCAGCTCTAGACTCGCAGGGTAAGGCCCATGGTGCCGGGGTATCACCTCCGCCACCACGTAGTTAGGTGGAGCAGGCAGATACTTGAGCTGGTGAGATGGTTTGAAAGAAGATGACTCACGAAAGGAGTGGCACTGTTAGGAGGTGTGGCCTTGTTGGAGTCCGGTGTGGTCTTCTTGGAGGAAGTGTCACTGTGGAGGCGGGTTTTGAGGTCTCACATATGCTCAAAATACCACCAGTGTCTCAGTCCACTTCCTGTTGCCTGCAAGCCAAGATGTAGGACATTCAGCTCCCTCTCCAGCTCCATGCCTGCCTGCATGCCACCGTGTCCCACCATGATGATAATGGAATAAACTTCTGACACTAAGCCACCCAATGGAATGTTTTCCTTTATAAGAGTTGCCATGGTCATGGTGTGCCTTCACATCAATAGAAATTCTAACTAAGAAAGCTGGTTTACACAGAGATGGCTTGTGTCTGAACATCTATAACACAGGCAATATATTTTCCTCCAGCCGCTGTTTCCTCCACATAAACAAGCCCCAGGCTGACCGTATCCCCTTCACCCACAGCCAGTGTCCTTTCTCCTGACTAAGAAGGCCCAACCGAACCCTACCCTGGTCCACCCATCTCCCCAGGCAAGTGAGTCACTGGGATCAGCGTCCTGCTTCAGGAAGGGCTGGAGGCCAGCAACAGGGAACACCTCCCCTCATTCCCTATAGACAAGGAGACCTGTGCGACTCTGGCGCCCTCACCGAATCTATTTCCAGTTCTGCCTCCTCAAGCTTTTCACAACCTTGAGGGTGAGGGGACTCAATAGATGTGGAATTTGTTTTTTGCAAAACCTCCATCAGTTCTGCAGAGCCCAGCACCTGCTGAAAGAGTATTTGCTGTAATTGGTGCTCTAGCTAGAATTTACAATTTAATATTCTATCACCATGTCCTCCTGTTGTCCAGAAGGCCCACGTCGGTAGATGGTCACTGAGGTTTAATATTTCATACTTAAAAAGTGGTTCTGGTGGGTAATTTGTGTGGGTGTTAAGTTCGGATTGATTCTGTGTCTTTTCTGGCCTGAATGCTTCCAAACTTAGGAAATCATACCAAAAAACTAAAATGATTTCCATTCTCCCACATGGAAGTCTGTGACTCTGTGCAGCCGACTGGCAACCCCTCATCTCGGTGGCTCTTGTAAGCCAGTGTTCCGGTGTAAACGGGTGTTAAGAGTAGAAAGTGGAAAACATTAATCAACCAGGCAGTGTCTGGGGAGAGGGTGCACTCCTCATGTGCCTACAGAAATAGGGGGCGGGGACAGGTGTCAACATCTGCTGTCCTTCCTCTATCACTTCTGTGTTTTTGAGGAGGTGTTTCTCAGCCTTCACAGTCCACTGTAGGCAGAGACTGCTTGTTCGTTTCCCAGCCACCCAGACCCAAAATAATCACAGAAACTGTATTAATTACAACACCGCTTGGCCAATAGCTTAGGCTTCTTATGAACTAACTCTTACATCTTAATTAACCCATTTCTATTCATCTATGTAGTGCCACGTGGCTGTGGCCTATGGTAAGTTTCCATCCGGTGGCTACATGGTGTCTCCCCGACTCTGCCTTCTTTCTTCTAGCGTTTAGTTTAGTTTTTCTGCCTAGGTCTATTTTGCCCTGTCACGAGCCAAAGCGGCTTTTTTATTAACCAATGGTAATAAAACATATTCACGGCATACAGAGGAAAATTCCACACAGTCCACCTGTCTCTGCCATCCCTCCTCTGGCTCTGGAGTTACAGATGTACACTATGTGGGTGCCTGGGATTTGAACTCCGGTCCTCATGCTTGCCTGCCAAGCACTTTACCCACTGAGCCACTGCCCTAGCTTCACAGTTCACTGCAAGATTACAGGCTTAAGTTAGTGAGTATACTTGACTTAAAAACTGACTTGAGTATGAAAACGTTCTCGCGTTTTATAAGACGCTATTCAGAAAAGCAATGAATCGATGCCCCAAGCCCCTCTAAAGCTAAATTAATTCCTAACTTAATTCCTAAGGGTAGAGGTCATATATGACTTTTATCTTTATGCCTTATGATTGCCTCAAAGGCATATCTCCAAAACACTGGAGTAACGGTGTTTCCATAAAAGTTATATTAAAGAAAAAAATTAAAGCTTCAGAGGACTGTTTCATTATATGGCTTCAGTAGCAACAATTACCTCAAAACTATCACGAGGCATTTTCATTTTAATTCAGAAGAATGGACTCCGCAGTATAACCAATGCTTATAAAAATGAATTTGGTCCTGATAGTCTTCCCTTTAACTTTCACACATCCTGGACAGCATTCTGTAACTTGCTGTCACGTGCTTTCCAGTCCCACGCTGCTTCCAACTTGCCTCGCCAGCCATGCGAGTCACCCGCCACTGACAGCCGCCACTCATCCCTACTCCCTGTCTGTTTCTCACCCCAGGATTCCCAGATGCCACTGCTGCCAGACCTCTGAAATGACTTTGACACATCTACTCATCACACAAGACTGGGAGACAGAGGGACACCGGGGCTGTTCTCACAGTAGAAGCAGCCTAAGCTGCAGGGATGCGTGTGAACAAAAAACTTTGAAAAGGATCATGGTTGATGATCACAATGGACATCATCTTTGATGTAGCAATCTGTGGGCAAAGCCAGCAAAATCGGGCTTCATCAGAGTTAATATACCTTATGGTAACTGAAATTTGAACCAGTTTCCTGAAAAGTTGATGGTATCTAGGCATGATGCTGGTATGCCTGTATATCACAAATTCTGTGACTGGAATTAATTTTGTATTTTTTTTAAAGATTTATTTATTTCTTATGTATACAACATTCTGCCTCCATGTATGCACGCACACCAGAAGAGGGCACCAGATCTCATTACAGATGGTTGTGAGCCACCATGTGGTTGCTGGGAATTGCACTCAGGACCTCTGGAAGAGCAGCCAGTGCTCTTAACCACTGAGCCATCTCTCCAGCCCCCTTATTTTGTATTTTAAACCTGCATTTTATTTGAAGACTCGTTAGTGGAGAATCTCGACCAGTGTGCTACTTACTCTCAGGCAACTGGGAGGCTTTCAGTGACCAGTGTTCCTAAACATAGCTTAAACAGACTTAGACAATGACAGTCCCAGTGAGGGCCTGGGGTAGGAGGAGCCAGATCATTTCCAACAGTTCCATCCAGCTTGTTCCAATGACTCCTTCTGACTTGCCTTGCTCCCTGAATCCATTTCTTTTCCCTCCTAGGCTGCAGCAGGTACAGCCCCACACAAGCCGAGTTCAAGTGAAGAGAACAGGCAACTGTTTGGAAATTCTTCCCCTCCGGATTCCTCAGAAAGTCTCTCCTCAGTTCTCATAAATCCTGACTGGAATAGGCATCTTCTATAGTTTAAATATAGGTTTCACAGGGCCCCTCTCTTAGATGAAGAGCTGCAGACAGCAACAGCTGCAAAGAGGGAGAATGAGTCCTCCCAGGTGTTCCCTAATTGTATACCCAATACCAAGTAGTCAGCCCTAAAACATACCATACATATAATCAACATTAAATGGTTGTATTGAGACATATATTGTTACATAACAATTTTAAAAGTTCATGAATTTGAGGAGAGTGTTGAGGGGGCTTGAGGGGAGTTGGAGGAAGAAGGGGGCAGTGGTGCAGTTACATTCTAATTAAAAGTAAAATGAAGAGCTGGAGAGACGGCTCAGCGGTTAAGAGCACTGCCTGCTCTTCCAAAGGTCCTGAGTTCAATTCCCAGCAACCACATGGTGGCTCACAACCATCTGTAATGAGATCTGGTGCCCTCTTCTGGCCTGCAGACATACAGACAATTGTATACATAATAAATAAATAAATAAATAATAAAAGTAAAATGAAATTAAAGATATACATAGTTTCCCCCAAGGTCCATGTGTTAGCTCCTTGATGTCAAGGGCAGCATCATTGGCACATGGTGCCATCTTTGGAAGGTCTGGCCTAGTGGGAGATCCTTTCATCATTGAAAGATATATCCTTGTAGGCAGAGTTCTATGTGTCTCAGCAACCACTCCCAAATAACCACTCAGAGACTTAATATTATAAATGTTTAACCGATAGCTCAGGCTTGTTACTGCCTAGCTCTTACATCTTAAATTAATCCATATTTCTTATCTAGTTCTACCATGTGGCTCATGGCTCTTTGCCTCATTTTCTGCACATCCTGCTTCCTCTGTGTCCAGCTTGAGACTCCTCTGACTCCAACCTCCTTCTTCCCAGTGTCCTTAGTCTGGTTCTCGCAGCTAACGTTATCCTGTCCAGCTATTGACCAGTCGGTTTATTAAACCAATCACAGCAACATATATTCACATGGTATAAAGGAATATACCACATGTCCTTGACGCAAGAATAAGCCCCTGGTCACCGCTTCTCTCCCTCTGCTCCACCGCTTGCACTGTGACCTTTTTCTTTGACACATATTCCTGCCATCATCATCTACTGCCCTCAAAAGTGAGCCAATGTAGGTGCCTTGCCTTTGGATCTATAAAGCTGTGAACTCAATTAATGGTTTGCATGTATAAGTTAGCTAATGTTAGTGCTTTATCACAGTAATGAATGGCTAAAACAACACTCACTTTGGACCAGTTAGGTCCAGACAAGATTCTCTTTCCTATTGGAAACTGCTCATGGGACAGAAGTGTATGGGCTCTATATAGGGAGGTTGACCCCTGAAAAAAATTCAGCCCAGTTAAAATGGAAAATGAAGCAACTTGATGCTGGCCAACTACAGTGATTTCACTCTGTCTGTACTCCCTTCCCTGAGGTGGTAGGACATAAAACCATAAGACGTGATGATCAGATTGCCAGTCCCTGCCCTTATAAACTACTGTCAACCAAAATATGTATTCCCTTCTGCTCCTGGGTCCCCGTTATCCCTTTTGACATCACTGTGAGTTCCTTGGCTACCACGACCAACTCTAAAATACTGCTAAACCTTCTTCATCCAGATCCAGAGCTTCAACCAGGCTTTCTGCCTGCCCCCCGCCCCCCATCATGTTCGTCAACACTGGCATCCACGAAGAAATTGCAACTTTACACACAGCCCAGGGATCCAAGACTTGCAAATCTGCCTCTGCGTTTTTCAGCCACAAAAATTTATTTTAGGTGAGAAGATCCATCACCCTACATCCTACAAAGTCTGCCTTTTGGGGCTGCCATCAATAAAACTTCAAGTTGGCATGAAAAGGCTTTTTCAACCCACAAGCGTGTTTTGGTCAAGTGATTCAATCGTTTCAAGGGCATGCATCTCAGAGAAGCATATACAAATTAATATATAAAGATGCTTATTGTAAAGCCATGAAAACAAAAATTGATGGCCTCAGTGACATAGATAAATTGTATCTATCCACACAATGCACTACTGTAGAATAAATGGGATGTCTAGAGCTGTTTATGGCAATACGGACACATCTGAAAACATCCACGGTTGAGTGGGAATAGAAATGATACAAAGATTAGATTTTACAACATTTTAAATTTAAGGCACGTTTGCAGCAAGTATATGCAAGGATAAAGTACACGCACGCACACACATACACACAAGTGCACGCATGCACATACACACCCTGACAACAATAGATTATTTCATACTGGAAGAGCATGGAGGGGGAGGAGCTTCTGAGAGGTCTTCAACTGAAATATCCTGTTTCCCTTAAAGCAAAGGGAACTGGGGTCACTTTGGCAAATGGCAGACATCATCCTGGGATAAGCAAATACCTGTTTCTGTACGTCTCTGTGTGATGAACTATTTTATAAAAATTATGCCCATTTTTGCCTGTGGGGCTCCTATTCTTGGACTTTGCATGGAGCCGCGGGTTATCAGGTTAGCCGTAATATCTCCTGCAGCTTCCGGCGGGAAGTCTGCACATCCTCTCACACAGAGCTCTGAGAGGCCACGATTTACTTGTTGCCCAGAAATACGGGAGGAAGCGATGTGTGTGCCTTTGGGCCAGAAGTTCGGAGACAGCGCTCATGGCTTTCTATGTCTGTTTTCACCCTTAGCCAGGAAACCTGTTGTCCCGGACCAGGGTCATCTGGCCACACTGGGCCTGAAACAAGAAACAGATGCATGGCCAGGCCAGCCTATAGGGAGCATGCCAGAGAGCAGACAGAATACATTTTTCAAGCTTCGGAGGTTTGGGGCTGCCTGCTACCTCTGTCTAATTTATGGCTATGCCGGCTGACACTGTTTCAGAGTGTCATAGGAAACATAGAACCCAATAGGACACAATTGCTGTGAGAAAGACAAGGTTTTCAGAATGAATACGAATCTCCCAACAAACATCTTTTTTTTTAATTCATAAGACATTAAAGCACTCAGTAAATTCAATATTGAAAACATGGTATACATGCATGCATGCACGTTTGTGCATGTGGTGTAGTTACACATCTGTGCCTGCATAGGCCTGTGTATGCAGGAGGTTAAAGCAGGATGTCCGGGCCCTGCTGTATCACTTGCCACCTTGTTCCTTTGGGACAGGGTTTCTCGCTGAACCAAAGCTAGCCCAGGATGAAGGGCTGCTCCATGAGTGCTGGGGATTTGAACTCGGGATTTCACACTTGCACTACGGTGCCATCATCTCAGCCCCAGCACTGGGAATGTCATTATGCCCCTACTACTTCTAGAGAGCTTCATTGCAGACTGGCTTTACAGGCAAACTTGTGGCTTTGCCAGGCGTGAGGACACTTTGGAAAGGACTGGTAATATACCAACCATTCTCTTTGTGCCCTCAAACTCCGTTTGTATTCTAAGATCTGTTTGCCTAGGTAGTCTCTGGTGAGCTGCTATCTCTCCCTCCCCTATCTCTAAGTCCTTTCTCCCACCATAAAAATACAGAACACCTTGAGTGCACTGGAAGGTGACGTGTATACTGCCTGGGTGTGGGGACCACAGGGTCCCCTGTCATAGAGGTGACAGCAGGGCCACTATGCTGAGAACCTGTCTGCCAATCAACAAGTGAGAATCAAATATATTTCCAGGTCCCAGGGTCTCCAACTATTTTGCCGTCAATGTCTTAAATAGGACCCAGCCTGCTATCCACTGATGGAAAAGAGAAAATTATTGAAAACACAAAAAGTAAGCTAAGGAACTAAAGATTATTTTTCCAAATTGGATTAGCATTGCCTCATAAAATTTCTTCCATTCCCGTTATATTTCTGGGGTTTATATTTCTTGAGGCTTTATATGTAGAAAACGTAATAAATACGGACGATCATGGAAGCTGGTTCCTGTCACGTGGCAATAACAAGGATACAGCCTGGGCGTTGTAAAGTGACTGTCTAAAGCCTCAAATAGCGAAGAGGCAAATCTCAAAACACAACATTTGTTTTGAATGTTTAATTATTGATCAACATTTTAAATACGTTTGCATTTTTATGAGTAACGAAAATGAACATAGCTAAAGCGTCGTATTCAAGCAAAAAAGTGACACTTAAATTTAGTTCGTTTATTTTGCTTGAGAAATGTGTGCATGGATTTTTACAAACCACACACCACTATGTGTATAACACAAGGCGTTTGAAACATTGCCGTACAAAACGCAAGAATGGTAAGTCTGTTGGGGAACTGAGATTTGCAGATCAATCAGCTCAAGGAAGAAGGAGAAATATGTGAAAATTACTCATCTAAAAACGCTTTTTAAACAGCTGGTGTATATCAAGTCGCCATTCTATTGGTATTGCACTGTATTGTATATACGAGCAGAGTGATGAGTTTTGTCTTAATATTTGTGAATATTTTGACAAGCCCCGGGAAACTTTCATGGGATCTTTCAAACTGCACAGCCCTGCCACCTCCTCCCGCTCCCGGCGGGTTCCCAGCACTGTCCACGAGGTGGCGGTAGTGTCCGCACAGCGTGGCCGGTCTCCACAGCCAGATGTTTCCAAACCATTTCCCTTGCAACCAATACATTAAATAAACTTCACATCGCCCTCGAATTATGACATATCCAGGGTGAATAACGGCTGGATCTCAAAATATTTCATTAAATTTTCCTGTCATGTGACAAACTATACCAGGGATTTTTCTGCTCCACCTGGGACAGACGGGGAAGTTAAACTCATTTTTTATATATACCACGCTGCTGCCTTTGTCTTCCCTAGTGCTTACACACTCGACTCACTGCCCCGTTCCAGTTGCTAAGCAACTAAGAGAGCTTTGTTTTTCCTAAACACTAGCCATTAACTGCCCTCATTTTCTCTAAACCAGAACATGGCTGCAGACCAGATTCCCGCCTCTTTCTAAAATCCCAGGGCAGGACGCTTATGACTTACGTTAATAGCATGGTAAATCGCATCACAAAGGGTAAAGGCAGGAGAAGGAAACTCAGAACATATGCTCACACATTGCACTGAGGGCTCATTCTGCCTGAACAAGATCACAATTTTTATTGAGCATTTATTACACACAAGATACTTTGAAACATGTATATTTCTTTTAATAGTAAATGCAAAAAAAAAAACCCCAAATCACCCCACTCTGCTTTCTGGAGGTTTTTATACCCCTGTATGAAAGGCATTGCATTTTGAGAGCAGGAAATGAAAACACTACTCAAATAACCATCCATACAGCCATCTTAGGCATACTGGGAACATACGCACGTACTTCAAAGCAGGGTCTCACTATGCAGCCCCTGCTGGCATTGAGTTCCTGGTCCTCCTGCCTCGACTTCCCAAGTATTGACGCCACAGGCACATGTAGCAATGCCTGGAGGTAAATTTATCATTTTTAAAATTTCATTCATTTTGCTTTATGTCTGTGGGGGTTTTGTTTGCATGTATGTCTGGGGACCGTGTGTGTGATGCTCAAGAAGACCGGAATGAGGCAAAGATCCACTATGACTGGAGTTACAGGTGGTTGTGAGCCACCATGTGGAAGCCAGAATCAAACTCTGGTCCTCTGAAAGAGCAGCTAGAGCTCTTTTTTTTTCTTTTAATTTTTTTTACAGTTTTATTTTTTATTGATTTATTGAGCTATATATTTTTCTCTGCTCCCTCCTCCCCTTCTCCCCTCTCCCAAGGTCCCCATGCTCACAATCTTCTTGTCTTTTTTTACATCCCATGTAGTTTAGATCCATGTTTGTCTCTCTTAGGGTCCTCATTGTTGTCTAGTTTCTCTGGGATTGTGAATTGTAGGCTGGGTTTTTGTTTGTTTGTTTGTTTGTTTTGGTTTTTTTTGTAGTTTTTTTTTCTTGCTTTATGTCTAAAAGCCACTCATGAGTGAGTACATGTGATATTTGCCTTTCTGGGTCTGGGTTACCTCACTCAATATGATGTTTTCTAGATCCATCCATTTGCCCACAAATTTCAAGATGTCATTGTTTTTTTTTCCTACTGTGTAGTACTCCATTGTGTAAATGTACCACATTTTCCTTATCCATTCTTCAGTCGAGGGGCATTTAGGTTGTTTCCAGGTTCTGGCTATGACAAACAATGTTGCTATGAACATAGTTGAGCACATGTCCTTGTGCATGATCAAGCATACTTTGGATATATACCCAAAAGTGGTATTATTGGGTCTTGAGGAAGGTTGTTTCCTAATTTTCTGAGAAATTGCCACACTGATATCCAAAGGGGCTGACCCAGCTTGCATTCCCACCAGCAATGCAGGAGTGTTCCCTTTACTCCACACCCTCTCCAGCATAAGTTGTCGTCAGTGTTTTTGATCTTGGCCATTCTTACAGGAGTAAGATGGAATCTCAGAGTTGTTCTGATTTGCAGCCAGCACCCTTAATTACCAAGTGATGTCTCCAGCCTGCAAATTTATTATTTATTTTTCGATATTCAGTTTTTCAAGACAAGGTTTCTCTGTGTAGCCCTGGCTCTCTCGGAACTTGCTCTGTAGACCAGATTAACCTCAAACTCACAGACCTGCTTGACTCTGCCTCCCAAGTGCTGGGATTAAAGGCACCACCATGCCTGGCCTATTTTTTGTAGTTTTTTTTTTTTTGTTTTATTTTGTTTTAACATTCGAGACTGGAGATGCGGCACCCACAGAAGTTAAAATATTTGTCCTTCAGAGAACAAGAACGTGGCAAAGGTGTATCCTGCCACAGTCAGAATAAAAGAACACATGACTTCTTGCTCATGTTGGAACTGGAATGTTTCAGGGGCTACTATTGTTCTGTACCATTGTGCAACAGAGGAAAATGGGATGGGAATCTCTGCACTAAAACTGGCAGGTCACCCTGAAGCTTGTGAAAATCTGCAGCCCCCGCAGGAAGGGACTGGGTGGCTAGGGTTTGGGGTAGTACAACCTGGGAAGGTAGACCCCCTTATTTAGACTTTGGTTCTCCCTCTGTAAGAGTGAAAATGAGCGCTGTCTTCTTCGTAGGCATAATTTGAAGATTAGCATCGTATAGTAATTAGAATTTGCTTTCTTCCTATGCTGAATGAGTCCCACATGTATAATCACTCAAAACTTAGGTTTCCCTCTTGTTGACAGCACACTCCTTTCAGAGTGACAAGCTGGTGGCGGTGTCACCATCTTTAACACGCTACCTTCAGGGTTACCCGAGGCTTCCTCCTCACCCACGTAAGCTAGAAGCAGGAAAGGAAAGGAGAAGAATGGGGAGGGGGCTGGTTAAAGCGAGACCTAGACATAGGACAGTTTGCTTTCATTTACACCTTATCAGCCGGAAGCTCAGGCAAATAAATATAGCCACGCGGAAAAGACTTCAAGATTCAAGCCCTTGGAAGTTTGGCTAGACTCAGGTTAAACACTGCATACACTGTTTTCTTGAGGTAAGCCAGGCATCTGCTCTAAGCAATTCCACATAGTAATTCATTCAAACCTCACAATGACCCTACAAAGGTCCTACCATTGTCCCCAAGCGTAGACAGGAGAACCAGGGCCGCCCAGCTTCAAGCGGCAGGGCCTGGACTTGAACACGGGCTGATAGAAATGTTCACGTATACACACTGTATGATTTGACCTTCAAAGTGGGGAAGAAGAATACACACCCAAGGAACCTACAGCAGTGGGGACCCTCAGTAATGCAGTACAGGTCTGGCTAGAGGCTTAGGAAAAAGCTATGAGCCAGCCCCTGCTGCATAGCTCACAGAAGACCATGGAGAGCTGTCTTAATGTTATAACTTCATTGGTAAATTTGAGATGATAGTTACAATAGGCACTTGGAAAAGATGGTGGTGCATAAATTCCCTTAGGCTGGAACTGTCAAGCCCAGGAATTGGCACCCCAAGTCACTCTGACGGGATCTGTCCTTTGGAGAACTGAATTGTGTCCCACGTCCGTGCGACACTGGGCGTGCACCTGGCACAGGACTGCCAGGCCTAGGCTTCCCCTCTTGTTTCTCTCAGTGTTGCTGACACACACCGGCTCAGAGGAGGGAATCTCAGATCTCTCTTGATACTGCAGATAAAGGAATACAGTCTGCAGAAACAGAGGAGAGAGCTGATCAGTGTCCTGAGGCTGTTGGGAAATTGTGCTGTGTGGAAGAGGAGACAGTGGGGAATGACATTTCCTACCATTCTCCTCCGCAAATCCCTGTAAGAACCAAATAGGTTTTCCACGGTCAGAGTTTAACAGAAGAGGCCTGATTCCCGTCTTAAGGGCCTCTCTGCCGGGTCTTTCCGCCTATTTCCTTACTCATTGATGTCAATTTCCTTTATTGAGGAAAATCTCTCAACTTTATAGTTCAATGAGAGACCCCAAACACGAATAACTAGGTGAAGCAATGTTTAGCTTGAATGTGTTTCAGCAAAGTGCTATCTGCCATTTTGCAAATAAATGGGCGTATGTCATGAGCCGTTTCTTGCTTGATAAGGTAGCAAGGGAACTAGGGGTCTCACTGCAGCTGGCACAGGGGACTCTACGAGGGTGAGAAGGAAAAGCACCAACAATGAAATATTTCAGCAAGAATATATGAAGGAACACTACCTGTGCCCAGAGGAACCACCGCCCATGTCCAGTGGAAACACTACCCCATGAGTAGCGTGGGGTGCTGCTCCTGGGTGCTCTGCAGAAAGCTACTTTGTCAGAGCAAACATGGCAGCTCTTTTATTACTAATGAGCTTTCCTTGAGTTAATTTTCTCCCTTACATTCGGTTTGTAATGGACACAATGGTTATACTGTGGTATGAGGTCTCAACTATAAAAAGCCAGTCTAAAGATAGAGACACAGCCTATCTCAGAAGAAAACATTGTGATTATAGTTCCAGGCTGATGTGACGACCTTTGCACTAGGCAAGATGAGAAAATTCATGAAGGGTACCTCCTTCCCCAGAAAATGCTGAGACTCAAAGCACAAAGCATGCCCTGGAGGTGCGCCAGGTCAGGGACATAGATATTGAAGGAAAACAAGAACGCTCTGACCCTGGAGGCTCTACATGACATTGGGAATTAGATTCACAGGGTTAGGATCCCTGTGGCCCTTTGCCCATGGGTTAGCATTTCTGAGTCTCAGTTTCTACTGTACACGATGAACCCCAGGCCCTGACACATAACCTGGATTTGAGGCATAGCAACATTCATTTCACCTTCCTAGATGTGTATTTTCCACCAGTAGAATACCAATTCGCATATGCTTAGGGAGTTATCTGATATTTGAAAACCACGTCTGTTTTTCGTTTCTGAAATTTTGCATGTAATTCGGGTTTTGGTACTTCAAAGATATGCGGTGGCTGCCACGGTGAGCACTTAGCTGACTTTAGGTCATAGACCCACTTAGGATAGGACTTACACTTGCAAGTAGGCCTGGTGTCTCATGGCCATGAAAATAGATGTAGACTATCACAGAGAAGGGGTTGTCGGGGAGGAGCGGGGCAGAAAGACACTGGGGCCAGGGTCCTGATGGAAGATTTATATTAGCTCCGGGCTGCCTTCTTACATCTTGCTATATCAGAAAAACAATCCCTTATTTGCCCCTGCGGCCATAGCTTGATCTCTACTGCTTACAGACAAATACATTCATATCAATTAATGAAAATGAAAAGCATCCCGAGTGAGATAAGAGAGGATCCCCATCCTGTCCCAGGACAGAGTGTGGTAGAAAATAGAAAGAGGGAAATTAGAATTCACAGGCGTGGAGTGACTAGGGGATCTTTTGAACATGGGATGCCTATGGCTAGATGCTGTTTATAGTGGAGGATGGTTATCCTTCTGTCTGCCGTCCTCTCTGAGTTTTATGAATGGGATGCATGGAAACTAGGCTAGAGTTGAAGTTCTCACTAGCAAGAGGTCTAGCAGTTGGTGTGGAAGTGAAAGACCAGCATCAAGCCGACCATAGGAATGTACGTCCCCATAGACTTCATGACCATAGGAACATAAGTCCACATAGACTTCATGATCATAGGAATGTAAGTCCACATAGTCTTCATGACCATAGAAACATAAGTCCACATAGACTTCATGACCATAAAAACATAAGTCAACATAGACTTCATGTCCATAAAAACGTAAGTCCACATAGACTTCATGACCGTAAGAACGTAAGTCCACATAGACTTCATGAGAGCAGGAACCTAAATCTACATAGACTTCATGACTGTAGGAACCTAAGTCCACAAAAACTTCATGACCACAGGGCCGTAAATCCACATAGAATTCATAAGAAGCTGGGGATAAAAGTAAGGCTTGCTTAGGTTACGTAATCTAGGGCTAGATTTGAGTCAATTATGCTTGGGTATTTGGGGTCAGAAAGATTCTGGATAATATTTGGATTGTGGCTTAAATCCAACAACACTGTAGCAAACTGGCCAGACTAAAGAGTTGTAACGGTGTATCTTTCTACTAAGCTAGCAGAGTGCTTTGAAGGATGACTTCTTTCCCCTTTCCTAAAGAGAGGGAAACCTAACACTAAATAGTGAGTTGGTTCTTCTCGCTGGTGCTACATAAGTAGAGAATAAAGGGTTCTGCGTGTGCCCCTCCCGGAAAGGCTCAGGGAAGAGAGGGTGGAAAGACAGTAAGAGCCAGAGATCAGGGAGAACCAGGGATTCTTCTGGAGGTGAAGGAACTGATAAACTCTTGAACTCGCAGAAACTGTGGCTGGCTGTGCACCACCTACCTGCCCAAGACTGAGGCAATCACATTCCAACATGAAGCGGGACTCAGGAGCCCCTCCCCCAATAAGGAGCTGTGCATGGGGAGGGAGTAAGAGAATCTGTGTCCTTCAAGGATGCAACCCTTGTTAGGTTGGCCTTAGATGGATGGCTCCACACCAAAGATGGCTAGCACACACTAGACTCAGTGGGTTATTAAAAGAGATAGGGGGAGGGAGGAATAGCAAAAGGGAGAAGGGGAAGGAGGGAAGGAAGGAGACAGGAAAATGGAAAGTGGAGGAGAGAGAGAATGAAGTTGAGTGGTGTCTGGGTGGAAGTTCCACCCCAAGCCCCCTCCCCTAAGATGATCTAGACCACTCCCACAGGGTACTTAAACTGCCCACCCAGAGAACAGCACGTGGTTTCCCGAACTTTCTTTCCCGGCTCCTTTCTGGGGGGCTGGAAAGTCATCTGGGAGCATTTGTATCCACTAAATCTGGGCTTTTTCTAATTTGGTTTGATTTGGTCTGATTTGAATTATTGTACCAGCAAAGAGGCTTATTGGGGTGCAGAAACTCTTCAGGTGGACCTGGGAGGACTGGGGAAATTATAATAAAAATACACTGTATACATATATGAAATTCTCAAAGAATTAATAAAATCTTGCATTTTTAAAATATTGTGTAGAAGATAACTATAAAATCAATCAAGCCATTTCCATTTCCCCTTCTCGCCAGCTGGAGAGGTTGAAATGCTGTAACCATATCTCCTAGATGCCCCGTGACTTCAGTTCTGCCAATTAATGGACAAGAGAGAAGTGGAAGATGGGGGTGGTAGGATTCATCTTCCTGTGTCTCTAGGATGCCGCTGCTGACTGCAAGGTTCTGGAAAAGTGACCCTTCTTCGTAGCAATATCCCAGATATGTCAGAGCAGTTACAACTTTGGCAAAGGTTTTTATTCCTCTTCCTAAGGATGGTGTTCTATTCTAGACATGGTCCCTGTGGTGCCGTATACTCTGTGACTGTCTCCTCTTGGCCTTGGTGAATAGCATATGTTTAGCTAAGACAATGAGTCTCCATCCTCTCCCCCAAACCTAATACACACACACACACACACACACACACTTTCTCATCATCAGAATTAGAGTATAAATTCTAGCTATGTATTATGTGGTCTGTTAAATTTCACAAGGTTAAGGATCATGAAATAATTTTTCATAATTGGAGAATCCGGTTCCACATGTTGGGATTCTGTCCATTTTCAACAAGTACTTCCAGAAGAGACTGGGGAGATCCCATTTTGAGACACAGTGCTAGCTTGTTACGTGGTGATTAATCTGAGCCGTCACGTAACGTAACATCTGTCTTCTAGCAACCAGTGAGTTTTTGCAGAAGCCAAGAAAAGTGAGTCTTAAACTGGGAGGAAATGGGACAGGAAGCAGAGGAAGCAAAGAGGAGGACGGAGTGAGAAAGAGCAGAGAGAGCGGAGAGAGGGCCTTCACTGTTCTCGCTCTCATCTGGACCTTTAGCGCCCTGGCTACACTGCCTTACCTAGGATAACACATTTGCATTTGCTTGGTAAACATCTCCTTTCACCTAAGACACCCAGGGTCCTTTGATCTTTATCTTCTCCTTCTTAAAGATAGCAAATGAGTCATCTCTAGACTCTTAAGAATGTTTATGAATCGAATGGAGACAGCTCAATCACTCTGCATATTTCTGGATATGAAATAATTTTTGGAGGCCAGCTCCATAATAGTAAATCCACGACTATGTGATGACATTCATACACGCTGGAAGCTGTAGAGCGACAGCTAGGTTACTATGTCTTCCAGGCTCATATCTTCTGTTTGTTTGTTTGTTTTATGAGACAGGGTTTCTCTGTAGCTTTAGAGCCTGTCCTAGAACTAGCTCTTGTAGACCAGGCTGGTCTCGAACTCACAGAGATCCACAGGCATATCATATGCCTCATATCTTGACATTTACAGCAAAATTATATTTGCTGCCAGGGTGTATCAGTCCTATGTTACCATGGGTTGCTTTCTGCTTCAGAAGACTATTCGGGCTCAGGGAGAGCAAAACTTTACCAAAGATCACACACCTACTTTCAGAATGGGACTCTAAGGCAATGCCACCATCTCTCCACGCTTCTATTTCACAAGCACAGACGTGCAGGAAAGAGCTTTGTAGAGAAGGCAGACGACCTTAATTGTGTAGCACCCATATATTGTGGAGGGAGGTAGAAAAACGCAAATGAACATTTTTGGGAAGAAAACCTGGCAAACAGTCTAAGGCAGGACCCAACAAAGGGGTGTGTGTTTGTGTGTGTGATGAGATGACAAAAGAAAGCGTCCACGAAGGAGTGATGGCGCTGTGTCAGGACAGGGACACCCTCAGCAGAGGGAGGAATGCTCCCTATCTTCTAGAGTCAGCAGTAGTAAAAATCTTTTTTGAATTGGTACCAACAAATATGAGTATACTATGAATGAATACACTGCCTTCATGATCTGTGTACCCACATTAATTTAAAAATTCCTTCCCTATGTATTAGCTTCACTGATACAGCATGAAAAAGCCCCGGAAAATACACACACACACACACATACACACACACACAGAGCAGGCATGGTAGGTTGTGTCTTTGTTTCCAGAAGCAGGCTGCGGATTGTATTCACCTTCTAGATACACTTTGCCGTAGCCTAAGTAAACTACAACACCTAGAAACTGCTAAATAATAATGATTTTTATGAGAGGGTGTTACCTAAATTTCTTTGAACTTAGATAGAGAATCCCAGTAAAACTTGGGTTTATTGGCAATTCAGAAGAAAATTTAAGTTTGCTACCATAAATCCCAGGATTATGAGCATGATTTGAATAACTTCCATATGTCCTTCTACACCAGATACCAGAAAACATCAAAATGGGAGGACAAAGTTGAGGTGTGCAGGGTGTATCAGAGATAAAACCCCAGCTGAGTGTCACTGTGAACACAATGTGGTCAATAGCATTTTACAATAAAATGAATGGCGGGGTTACAACAGGCACCATGTTCTATCCAAGCAGGGCCAAGTTAGCCAAGTAAAAAAACAGGGCACAGGACTGTCATTGAATGTTATGGAAGGTTTTCATGAACTTGGAAGTGCGATTACAATCATATTGACTAGACCCAAGAGGAGCCAAAGGGATTTCACTTCATACTTAAAAATATGGAATAAGAGCAAGTTTGCCTGAGTGAGGAACCAGCACTCTTATTAATGGCCCTATGAAGCCCATTACAAAAGATACTAAAACGAGACCCAGAAGAAATGCATGGACAGCATTAGTCGTGAGTGTGGCCTCACAGGGTGGGGGCTCTTACCTTTGGAAGGTAACACACAGCTGGCACAGGTGGGAGACGCACAGGAGAAGGAAAATGGAAGGAGATAGTATTTAACTCACCCTGCCTGCTGTGATCTGTAGCACAAAAGTAAAAGCCCAAGAAATGAACAAAGAACAGAATTTAGGACTTGGTAGTCTCATGGTGGCAGCAGCTCAGGTAGGGGGAAATAAGCCCCTTTGAGGTTGTTCCTGCTTGTGACTGATTCTGCTGTCCTCCAGATAAGTATAGTGGATTGCAGCTTCAAGCATTTATTGCTATAGAGTATTCCAGAGCCACAGGAATGCTGTCATTATTACTGGAGTTGATTGAAAAATTTCAAATGAGGCTATTTTCTAGTGCCATGGAAATATTCTTTCTCTGGGCGTCCTCCCCCTGATCAGTGGGCAGCACAAACCTTGAGTTTAATTTCCACTACTTGATTTTTCAGAAGTTGGGAGTGCGTGTTAAAACATGGAAAGGGGAACCAATGAATGCTGCCTTTATAGGATTGAGTCAGTAAATATAATATTGAAAACACAGAAAAAATATTTAAAACACAGAAGTGTCTGTCCTAGGTCAAGAAGAGTGGTGGGGCCTGGGAGGCTAATCAAGTCCAGATGCATTGTTGAAGGATGCTGTGCCCTGGGTGCACTGCTGTAGTAGATGAAGAACCTTTCTGCAAAGAGGAAGGGTAAGAGCATTGATGCAGAAACAAGAAATGGTCCAGGGGGTCAGTAACTGTCAGAACACCCCTGCCCCGCTGGTTGGGGCACTGCTGTTAGCGTGTTATGGTTACAGGGTCCAGTCATTGCGCGGAACACTCAGCCATGAGTCATTCAGTCCTGACAAAACCCTTGTGTGATTGTCACCCCACATTCTAACTGGCTTGCCAAGGCTCGTGGAGGTTAAATGAGTTCCTGGTGCTGGAATGAAGACCATGGGCTTAGCTTTTGCTCCATCACCCTTCACAAATGCTTTATTCCCAAAGGTGGGGATGCTCGGCCATCACAGATAACATATCACACAATGGACTCCAAAGTATGACGGGTTTTGACATAATTAAGGATATTCTATGTTTAGCGCAGGGCCCAGGTCAGTATTAGCTATTATTACCAATCTGGCATACCCTTCTAAAACCTCCCAGAGTTATCCCCATTCTGCAGAGAAAACTGCAGTAACTCACAGATGAAACTGGATCCCAAGTCCTTGCTTTTAACTATAGAGCATTTCTGCCTTGAAGTGAAAGGATGGGGAACGGTCGATAATTGGCTTAATTCCTGGTTTGTAAGAACTGAGGCTCTTATAACCTAGCTAAACATTTTAAAAATGATTCACGTAGAATATGAAGCTGTCAAATCCTTCTCCATCTCCTTTCTCAGTGAGGTCTGAAGGCAGGCAGGCAGCCACTGCGGGATTGTTCAGTGCCCGCAGCCTCCTGGCACGCAGTCCCGGCTCCTACTTGCTGACACAGCTCAAACTTCTGAGTTGAATAACGTCTCCTCTTTCTAAAGGAGACCTTTTAAAATACCTCCCTTTAGCGAGTAACCACAGAGAGGTTGTACTTAAAGAAAACAGGCTGGGGTAGAGAAGATCGAGGTTTTTTTTTTTTTTGAAGATATTATTTTACTTTTTATAAGTCAGAAACCATATGGATTTTCCACCCTCACGTAGCACAGAAATGACTTTGCCCGGCTTTCTGAAAACCCGACTCTCCAAACTCCAAGCTCAGCAGCGTCTGGGGATGAGCTTCTGTCTGGAACTGATATTGCCAAGTGTGGGGTGGGGGTGGGGCTGTGGTCCAGGACCACTCTCAGGAAGGAAGTTAGCCTGTGAAGACAGAAGCCTGGACGTCGTATTTTGACCCATTACTTCTTGTCCTGATATTACCTCTCCAAATCCTAACAACGTATCTCATGCTAGGATAACGTTTTCCTCGTGTCTTTTTTTTTCCCAAGGGTTTCCAAGGACAGGAAGACAGCGCACTGTATGAGCCATGATTACATACAAAGCAGGCAACCAGATAAGCACAATCGGGCTCCTTGGCCACACTCCTGATTTGGCGTATTATGGCTTAATCTACCCTATCCGTTGGATGTTAATTTAATGAGGGCATAGACAGGAGTGAGAAGAGCTAAGGTTTGCTTTTCACTGTAGGGTTTTTATTTTGTCAGAAGCAGGAACCATATCGTTATAAGAGAAAACCATGGGAGCCAGAGGTAACCAGAATGCGTTTCTAGTATTACATACTATTCTTCCATATACATACATTCATATCTGTGGATTTGACCGACCTCAGATCAATATTTGGAGCCAGTTGAGGTGGTTTGGCCCTGAAATCCCTGCACTCAGCGTGCTGAGGCAGGAGGATCAGTACCAGTTTGAAGTCGCCCTGGGCTTGCGGTGAGTTCCAGGACAGTCTGGGGGCACAAGAATGAGAGCAGACAGAAGAGAGGGAGCAGGAGAAGATCGGATGAGGAAAAGTGGGTGAAAAATAGGTTGATTGCTGGGGAAAACTGCTTCTGTACTGATCATGTACTGGCAGTTCTCTTCTTGTTCTGCAATACTGAACGATGCTCATTCGTATACCATCTACATTGCATTGGGTCTGGTAGGTAAGCTGAAGGTGACCTCAGGTAAGGTGAATGGAAGGGTATGCATTTTTTTTGGAAGAGTCTTGAACATTGATAGATTCTGGTGTCTGCAGGGACCAGGGAGAACTGTACAGTCCTATGGCGCTTTGGGACATTTCATGAATCGTTCCTATGACCTAATCCTCATTCTGGGCTCTCAAAGCAAGATTCCCCTTGTGTCAGCTAGCAGTCGCTTAAAGCCACACCATCCCAACATATAATGGCTTGAAGCAGCTCCCAACTGTACTGGGAAGGTCTGCCGGTCCAGCTGTGCTCTGGGCTCGCTCACGAGTTTCCCATTAGCCGACGGGTTGGCTAGGTAATGGCTGGTTCTGCAAGTCCACAGCTGACGGAATGAGCTCTTAGTGGCATCCCGTCTCCCGGTTGGCTAGCTCAGACATTTCCTCATGGAGAATAAGGCAGGAATCCAAAGCAGAGAGGAGCAAGGCATATGTAAGGGCTTTTGTCAGCAAGCGCTTTCCTGATCAGTCATAATTCTGGCGATGTCTAGAATCAAGTCACAAGGCTGGCTGAATTTAAGAGGTAGAGAAATAGACCCCACCAGCTGATAGGAAGGTATTGCAGAGCCGTGTGGACGGGGGTGGAGGATAACTGGGCAGTATTTACCTGTCTCCCTCGGCCCGGAACTGAGATCCTGCGAGGAACCGAGTCTTGTCTTTGGTGATTCCCCGTTCCCTCAGTGATCGTATGGTGACGGAAAGACGATGGGATTTGGGGTTGAATCTCAGTTCTGCTGTTCCCTTACTGCATCATTTGGCCCTTTTTATTTTATTTTTTAGCATTAATATATGCTCATTTTTAAAAACGCTTGACATCTGACCAAATGCCTCTGAGAGTCTGGCCACGCAGACGCTCGCGTATTCTGCGAAGAAGCCAAACCAGCCTTTCTCATTTGACTTTCAAGGCCGTTTTAAGTATTCCTGGCTGCTGGTGCCCCCTCATCACCTCCAGCACCCACTTTTCTGCCCTTGGCATATGCCTTCTGCCTCACCCGGGAGTTCCCCCACTTTCTCTTCCTTCTCCTCAGGTTGGTTTGGACAGTTTCCCAGTTTTTACTTGATTTCCTTCAGCAAACAGCAAACCTAATTGTTTCCTTTCCTTGAAATTATTCAGGAAAATTGACAAAATTACTAAAAAAAATAATAAAAATCCCCAGTGATACTGTTTTAAGGTAAAATCAGCACCTTGGCACGAGCCTTCTGAGAAATCAGACACTTTCACACAGTGATTAAGCTATCCTACAAGCTCAAAGCCATTCCCAGCTGCACGTTAATAGTGAAAGCCACCTCCCTAGTGAGCTCTATGGAGGGCTTTAGACAGAGTCTTTCTCGCCAGCTCAACTAGGAGTGAAGGCCCCAGTGCTGACACTGCCGAGCGGGGTGATGTTTTTTTTAAAGACGCTCTATAGTACTGTGCTCATCTCTAAACCGAGGAAATGTGACAAACTGACCTGGAGAGGCCTTGCCAAGTGCGAGATGACAATATTCCAGGGAATATCAAAAATAACAAAGCAGTGCACGACAGTCTGAGAATGGTTCGTTTCTCCATGCTGTGTTTTAAAGAGCCAGTGATTCTGTAGCTACTGACAACAGAAAGGAGGAAATCAAAATTACAGTTAGCGTAGCTACTGCTTGTTGGGTAGGGCCATTAATAACAACCCAGGCTGGCAGGATGGCTGAGTAAGAAAACATGCTTGTCTCATAGCCTGATGACCTGAGTTCAATCCCCAGGACATACTTGATGAAAGGAGGGAACAGACCCCCAAGGATTGTCCTCTTACCTACACACACACACACACACGCACGCATGCATACGCACATACACAAAATACACACAAAGATGCACACACGCACATACACACAATACACACATGCACATACACACAATACACACACAGATGCTTACACACACACCACACACACACGCACGCACACACACACATACACAGCATCCATAATACACAAACACGTATGCACACATGCACATACACACAATACACACACATGTGCACACACACACACATGCATGTTCACACACACCACAATATGTGTGTCCTTTACACACATTAAATAAGTAAAACAATGTAATATTTTTATAAAAACTTGGAAGTATTGTGGGAATTCGTTTCCATCAATAGCTTTTTGGGTACCGGCCTTAGGGCGTGGCTTCTGTGTGCAGACATGATCTCTTATAAGGAAAAGGAGAGGTCTCTCTCACTCTCTTGGGAGGTCTGAGCAGAAACAAGCTTGTGCGGTTGTTCACATCTCCCCCGGGGCAGAGCAGCAGGACAAGGCAGCTTCCACCTTGGTCCTGTGTTCTGTGAGTCTGCATTTTCCTTTGAATACCCATTTCCTTTGAAGCATCATCAAGATAATTCATAACTCTTGCATTGCCTCTCGCTTTATGGGAGGAGCTCAAGGCTGACCTGGGCTACATGGTGAGATTCTGTCTCAAAGCAAAACGATGAAAAACAATTTAAAAAAAAAATCTTACTTTTCCGTTCTGGTTTCAATTGTAGAGTTATTATATTGTCATCTATATTTAGAACCGTGCATGAGAAATATCCATATAGAAGAATGGATCACAAAGAAAGAAAAGCTGAGAAGAGAGGGAAAGGCGAAGGAAGAATGGTAACAAGTACTGAACACTAACTGTGTACGCAAAGGGTCCCAGAAGCCTATCCTTCAGCAGAGAGTGGCTGTGCTTTCTGAATTGCAGATCTGTTTCTTTCTGAACCTCGGCTGCCTCTCAGTCAGGGCACATTTGGAGCTTTGGGCTGCACATGTTTGGGGAGGAGATCCTTCCTCTTTTAAACCTCTACAACACTCCTCCCTCTGGTTACTGGGATCTCTTAGTCTTAGATTAATTGAAGCCCTCAGTGTCTGACGAAGGGGATTATTTGACATTTAAAAACTTAAAAACATTGCCAATCAAAGTTATCTAAGAACATTTAAAATCTTTATTTATACCTATAAGATCCTTGAAGCTTTTTGTTGTTGTTATTTTGTTTGTTTTGTTCTTTTTTTTTTCCTTTTGGTTTTTCAAAATAGGGTTTCTCTATGTTTTTAGCTCAGGCTGTTGGGGAACTAACTCACTCTATAGAACAGGCTGGCCCTGAACTCAAGAAGGTCACTTACCTCTGCCTCCTGAGTGCTGGCATTAAAGGTGTGCACCACCATCTGGCAAGATCCATGAACTTTTATAACCCAAAAGTTTTAAAACTTTCACGGTGACAAACTCACACTTGAGTTTGATAAATAACCTGAGACTATCAGTCATATTATACTGTGTGTGAATATAGACATGTCACTGCAGAAATACCCATGCATTTGATTTTGGGCTGCTACAGCTATTCTAGATGATACAGCATATTCACCTTACTTTTGTTTTAAAATATATATATAAAAAAAACCTCTGAAATACATGGGTCTGGAGACATGATTCAGAGGTTAAGAGCACACTGGCTGATCTGATGTCCTCTTCTGGCATGCAGGCAGAACACCGTATACATAATAAATAAATAAATCTTCAAAAAAAGAAAAGAAAAGAAATAGATGTGACTTCAATGATCTCAGCAAGGAATTGGGGGCTCTCATGTAATTAATCTGCAGTGAGAAAGTCTAATGCCCACGGAGCTATTCTAAGCTCTTTGTATTTATTAAATAACTTGACTCAATTAGCATAATTATAGTGTTTCCTTTAAAGTTAAGGATCTCAGAAAGAATCACAATCTAAGAACTCCTGCAAGGAAAAGAAGAAGAAGAAGAAGAAGAAGAAGAAGAAGAAGAAGAAGAAGAAGAAGAAGAAGAAGAAGAAGAAGAAGAAGAAGAAGAAGAAGAAGA